>JAOSBK010000008.1:7533311-7544095 GCA_027568895.1 Erythroxylum shatona
CCCAGTCCCATCCCTGCAGGCCCCCCCTTCCCTTGGCCCAGACACGCCCAGCCCAGTCCCAGTCAGCCTCCCCCCCGGGCCCCTCTTGGACAGTCCTCCCTTGCTCAGGCCCTCGGTAGTTCAGGGCCCAGTTCTGGCCACATAGCCCTCTCCATCCCTTCCCACGCGAACTTAGTCGTATTCGACCCCAGATATTCCCATGACCACCCCGGCTAATTTGGACAACGGCGCAATGGAAGAAGATTCCGGCGGCCCAAGTGACTCTTCAACCCACACCCCTCCCCTCGAGCGTGCCCCCGGGGCAACCCCCCGACCCCCTGACCCCATTCCACTGCAGCTTCTCGTGTCCTTTGTTACCAATCTCGATACCCAAATGGCAGAATCAGACCCAGTGCCAGCTCTCACCCAAGCTTAGGAGTTGACTACTTCCGATGTCAACATCCCTGAAGTCTAAATTCTCGGTTTCTGTCATGACAATCTTTATATGGAACTGTCAACAGGCTAGAGGTCGGTCCTTCAAGCCCATCACGAAGAATTACATCCGTATTCATAAACCTCGCCTTCTTGTTCTGGTTGAACCTCGCATAAGTGAGACTCGTGCGTTGAAAGCAATTAGGACTCTGGGCTTTGAATACTCCTTCCAAGTCGAAGCTGAGGGTTTTTCAAGCGGCATATAGTTACTTTGGAACGCCGACATTATAGTCCGAATCCGATTTGCTCACCGTCAATTTGTGCATGCTAGCATTGAATGAGACCACTCGAACTTTGAGTTCATTGCCATTTATTCTAGGCTTTCTAGCCCTTCTTATGCGCTTCAGAAGTTCCTCTGGCATTATCTGCCTAATATTGCGAGACTTACTACTACCCCATGGATCTTAGGTGGAGACTTCAATGCCAAATTTGACAGTCGTGATAAACACGGCGGCTCTCGTATTCAATCCATTGTCAACCCTCACTTTAGAGACTGCGTGCATCTCTGTTACCTTCAGGAGGTTGATTTTGTAGGACCTAGATTCACGTGACAGCGAGGGCAAATTTGGGCTCGATTAGATCATGCCTTTTGCTCTACTTCTTGGCACGCAGCTTTCCCTTCCACCCGCATGACTCACCTGCCTTTTTTGAAATCGGATCATCGGCCACTCCACCTCACTTTTACTAACCCCGAACCCCATCAGCCGATGAGGCATCCTTTCTAGTTTCAGTCAGTTTGGCTCACCCACGCGGACTTCGGTAACGTATTAGCTGAGCACTGGCACCATTCTTCTTTGAACTTTAGTGGTGCGATAAAACATCTATCGGATAAACTCACTCAATGGAATGACGACACCTTTGGGAACATCTTCCACTGCAAAAAACATCTCATGGCCCGTTTGGCCGGTATCCAACAACCCTTGGAAGATTCCGACTCGTCCTCCCTCCAGGAGCTTGAGGAATATCTGTGGGCTGAACTCAAACACGTTCTGACTCAGGAAGAGCTATTTTGGCATCAGCGCTAGCGCAGCCAGTGGGTCAACGAGGGTGACAGGAATACTTCCTACTATCATGCTCTCACTAAATCCAAACATCGTCAAACGTGTCTCACATCTTTAACTGTCGAGGACGGTACCATGTACACTGACCCTCCGTCCCTCAGAGGCTTAGCCCGATATCATTTCGCGGCTTTATACCTCTTCGAAGGTCCCTCCCTCCCAACTTGGTACCTTCAGGAACAATTTCCCCCGCTCCCTCCTCAAGCCACAGATGATCTTACCCGGCCGTTAAGCCCTGAGGAAGTCAAGACAGCTTTCTTCACCATGGCTCCTAACAAAGCGCCAGGCATTAATGGGTTGACTGCTTTATTTTACCAATTTCAATGGGCCACTGTAGGCCCTTCCTTGACGAGCTTCCTTCATAATATCTTTAGTCACGGCCTCTGGGATTCTGAAATGAACCGTACCATTCTGGCCCTTATCCCTAAAATCCTGTCCCCTTCTTCGATCTCACAGTTCAAGCCTATCGTTCTCTGTACAATTTTATACAAAGGCCTCACTAAGATTATTGTTAATTGGATCAAACCGTACCTCAATGATCTTGTCACTCCCACTCAATGTAGTTTTGTTCTGGGGTGCATGATTATCGACAATATTATCATCACCTAGGAAGTCATTCATTCCATGCGCAGGAAATCTGGGCGCAAAGGGTTCATAGCCATCAAAGTGGACTTGGAAAAGGCGTATGATCGACTCAATTGGGCCTTCATCCACGACACTCTTCTCGATGTGGGCCTTCCAGGTGATCTGATTAATCTCGTCATGCAATGCATCTCTACTGTCTCCCTCCAAGTCAACTGGCATGGGGAATTAAGTGACACGTTCATCCCCTCTCGCGGTATCCACCAGGGAGACCCGCTCTCTCCCTACCTCTTTGTCCTATGCATGGAACGCCTGAGCCATGCTATTAATCATGCCGTGTCTCAAGGTACTTGGCACCCAATCAAGTTAAGTAGGAATGGGCCGCTCCTGTCTCATTTAATTTTTGCGGATGACCTCATCCTCTTCGCGGAAGCTTCTCTCAACCAGGTGTCTGTCATTCGGGCTACTCCTAACTCCTTCTATGCCTTGTCTGGGCAACGCGTGAGCCTGGCTAAATCGCAATGCTATTTCTCCCGTAACACCCCTCCAACTGTACGACACTCCCTCAGCAGCGCATTAGTAATCCGCGGGACCAACAATCTCGGATGGTATCTTGGCGTCCCTCTTCTACATCAGCTTGTTAACCGACGTACATACCAATCTATTCTTGACAAGGTACACCAGCATTTATCGGGTTGGTCAGCCAAACTCCTCTCTTTTGCTGGGCGTATCACTCTGACCCAATCGGTCTTAGCAGCTATTCCGAGCTACACTATGCAGACAGTTTGCCTCCCTCGCAATCTGTGTGATGATCTAGAAAGAGCTATGCGACAATTTTTGTGGAGTTCGTCGCGCGATCACCAAAAAATACACCTTGTCTATTGGACGAACGTTTGCAAACCTAAGGAGTTGGGCGGTCTTGGCATTAGGCGAATTCGGGAAACTAATGATGCTTTCCTTGCTAAACTTGGCTGGTCCCTGATCGTCAATCCGAACGCTTTGTGGGTTCAAGTGCTCTCTGGTAAATACAAATTCGATGCAAACCACATTCCCCCATCCTTGGATACCACCGGGGGTTCAATGGTTTGGCGAAGCATCAAAGCAACCTAGCCCATAGTTCACCAAGGCCTGAAATGGATGCTCGGAGATGGCTCCAGGACGCGCTTCTAGCTCGACCTGTGGATTGTGGGCAATGGCCCACTTATCTCCCACGCTACCCACCCTATTCCCGAATCCACTCTTTCTTTGTACGTTCCCAGTTTTGTGGATTCAAGTGGCAACTGGGATTGGGCAGAGTTCCAATCTTGGCTTCCACCATCGATCTGCCGCCTTATTGCTGGCACGTTTCCGTCCAATCAACTCCTTGGCCCCGATAGGCTAGTTTGTGGCACTTTTGACAATGGTCTTTTTACCGTCGCTTCCACTTACTCCATGCTTCTGGGCCATGACAATGAGTCAACTCATGGGGTTTGGAAGGTCATTTGGCAGTGGCCGGGACCGCCACACATTCGCACGTTTTTCTAGCTTCTCGGCCACGATCGACTCCTCACGAATCAACACAGGGTTCAAAAGCAACTCACTACGGATAGCAGTTGTCCTCACTGTTCCTTCAACGAATCTTCCCTGCACGCTGTGAGAGATTGCATCAAGGCTCGCCGAGTGTAGACCATGTTGTTGCCACACCTCGTTGCGACTACTTTCTTTACTCTGCCTCTTCGGGAATGAATTCACACCAATATCCAAAACCGCCACCGTCTCCTGGGCCATGATTGGGCGGCCATTTTTGGCCTCACTTGTTGGTTCCTCCGGACTTGGAGGAACAAGTATTTATTTGATCCTCAATTCACTTGGCCTCCGTCTCCTGACTCTCTCATTTTGTCTTATGCAGATCATCTCCGTCTGTCATCTGAGAGGAGACGCCGCCTTGACAGCAGTATCCAACTCCGCCAAGAGTTACTCGTCAGTTGGAGCAAGCCGCTACCGGGCTGGATCAAATTAAACACAGATGATGCCAGCAATCGCAGCACCTGCACAACCGCAGTCGGTGGCCTTTTATGCGACAGTGACGACAACTGGCTTGAAGGCTTCACTTAGAACCTGGGTTGGTGTGCTCCGATGTCTGCTAAACTCTGGGGAGTCTTCACAGGCCTCTCTCTCACCTGGCGCCTAGGCTTCCGCTGTATCGAACTGGAGGTGGATTCAATCACGATGCACACTCTACTCACCTCCTTAGCCAACCGTACACAGGTGCCCAATCCTATTGTCGCAGGCATTCACGAGTTACTTTCACGAAACTGGTCTGTTGATCATCGACATGTCTACCGAGAGAGCAACCGATGCGTAGATTGACTTGCCTCTCAGGCGGACCATTTAGCTGTTGGGATTACCTATTTTGTTACTGCACCTTCCGAGTGCCATCATTTCCTTTTCGAGGATTAGTCGGGGATCTGTTTCCCTGTAATTATTTTGTAATTTGCTCAGAGAATTCCCTTTGATAAAAAAAAATCATTCACACAAAAATATCTGAATAAAATTAAAAAGAATTAAAACACCTAACAAAAACAGGTACTCCTATCAGTTGTACTCACACGACACCTCTCGGAAGGGCCCAACGCCGTGAGTAATTCATAATTACTTGTACGCTTTTAGCAGGTTGAGTGAAAGAAACTTTTTTCAGCGAACTTGCCTTTTTTCTTATTATTATTAGTGGCTCAGATCCAAAACATGAACATCCCCGTGGCCCCACATTCTCAGATAATCATTTAAAACAACAAGCAGTAGTAATCACGCATCACTTCCATCCCTAATAGTTTGCAAAAGAAAACCCTAAGCCTTCTTGCACGCTATCTCATCATACATCATCTCAACCTCACCTGTTCTTTTCTTCTTCCTCTTCTTTTTTAAGATATAATTAAAACTTCTTCTCATTTTAGTCTATGCTATTTCCAGTCCAAATTGGACCAGCTAGAATGCTTGCCTGAGTCGCAGTGATGTTTATATTTCCCATTTTATTTTATTAGATTCTGGTGGTTTTAATGTGCAAGCTTGAAACAAGTTTCCCTCCCAGAAACATATTGCTGCTATCTATTTCAGGTTGCAAAAGCTTGCACAGTTTTTTACAAGTTTTTATTTTCTAATTTTGTTGTTTCAGTTACGGATAGAAACGCCTCCCTACACACCTTCTAATTCGTAAATAAAAGCAGATGTCCTCTTCTCATCATTTTCTGCATTAAACTTGGCATCCATCGAATTTGATTTTCTAAATGGGAACAGTACATCATTTGGCATGTGTTCTGTTCTTCTCTTCTCTAATTCATATAGGTTTAGCTATTTCTGTTAGAATTGAAAATGGAACAGAAGAGTGGGGCTACGAGGAAGTTAGACCAAGTAAAACAGCTTCTTCTAAGTTTCAACTTCTGTGGTGAACTTAGATCCGAGTTTTCTGATTCAGTTTTGTGGAATATGTTGAATAGGAGCACATATGTTTTGGTGGCTCTACAGAAGTTCTCGTAGAATTGAAGATCCCTCCAAGCCTTGGCCAATCATTCTTTGGTTGCAGGGTGGACCTGTGAGTTCAAATTTGTTCGATCAAATGTAAAAACTAAGACATAATTACACATAATCCACACTTATCCTATTCTAAACATGGAGTTTTATCCTTGTATTTCTTTATTTTTCTTTATACAGGGCGCTTCAGGTGTAGGCATGGGAAATTTTGAAGAGGTCGGGCCACTAGACACCAACCTAAACCCCCGAAACTCGTCATGGTTACAAATAGCTGATCTATTATTTGTGGTATAATTCAGAGAAATCTTCTCCCTTCTGTTTTGGATAATAAACTGATATCATAAAATTTTTAAATCACATTATTTCCTTTTGACTTTTGATTGGTGAACTTGAGTGGTGTAGGACAATCCAGTTGGTACAGGGTTTAGTTACGTAGATGATAAGGAATTATACGTGAAAACTGATGAAGAAGCAGCAACCGATTTGACTACATTATTGGAGAGCATCTTCAGCAGAGATGAAAGTCTTCAAAAGAGCCCTTTATACATAGTAGCAGAGTCTTATGGGGGCAAATTTGCAGTCACTCTGGGATTATCAGTTTTAAAAGCCATAGAAACAGGCATATTAAACATTAAACTTGGAGGTAATTGAAGGTTTACAGTGATTAACATATTATAAACGTTATGAATCCTACCATACACTCATATAATCTCCGCATTACAGGAGTGGCATTGGGTGACACTTGGATTTCACCTGAAGATTTTGTCGTGAGTAGGATAATTTCACGGTCATATTTTGCAACTTTTTGCAGAAAATAACTTACATTCAAGATAGTTTTCAATTCGTCATCTATAGTTGTCATGGGGTCCTCTACTTAAAGACGTCTCGCGGCTTGATGATAACGGTCTTGAGAAAGCAAACAGGTTCTGGTGCTATTTGTCTTTACTGGTGATTTATGCAAAGGATTGCAAAATTCTTAACCACCCCATTTGGGGAAAGTAGTCTTGCAGAAAAGATACAGCAGCATATTGGGAATGGTGAGTACATAGCTGCAACTGCTTCTTGGCGGCAACTTGAGGAAAATATAGAAGGAAATAGTAACCATGTGGTAATGAGTTTAATTTAACAACGCATAACTTGAATACTTTTGAATTATTCCACTCATCATATGATTAAACTATAAGTAAGCAATGACATAAGTTAATTATAACCATGTTCTTCCTTCTTATGGACATTATGCAGGATTTCTACAATTTTCTTTTAGACCGGGGAATGGATCCAGTATCTATAATGGCTAGTCAATCTCCATCACCAGCAATTGCCACGAAAAGCTATTCCAAATATCTTAGTTCCATGAGCTTGAAATCTGCTGATGGTGACGGTGGCATTAGTAGCCTGATGAATGGAATAATCAGGGAAAAACTCAAAATCATTCCCCCTAGTGTGATGTACGTAAATCCTATTAATTGTTCCTTACATTCTTTAGCTTTGTCGTACGTAAATCCTATTAATTGTTCCTTACATTCTTTAGCCAACAAGAACAGAACTATTGGTATCAAATTTTAGAAGTTTGCCACTGGATCCATATTCACGTGCTTTTGGGATTTATAGATGGGGAAAGCAATCAAACGATGTTTTTGAGGCACTAATTGGTGACTTTATGAGGCCAAGGATAAATGAGGTGTTGATGAATTATTGCATAATTTGTTAATTTACTTATACTCTTAAATTTGGTTAATTACTTATCATTTCGTTTTCTTATACAGGTTGATGAGCTTTTAAATAAGGGGATTAATGTTACTATTTACAATGGACAAGTAAAGTTCATCTCCTCTCCTTTATTTTTAATACCAGTTACTACCAAATAATTTATAAAAACAATATGGTTTATTATTAGTGATATTGATATTTTTAATTATCATTATTATTAATTATGAAAATTTTATTTTATAAACATAATATTCTTTGTTATTTATGATATTAGTGACCATAAATGCCCATTAATTATTAATTATATTTTTTCTTTTATATAAAATAGCATCTGATTTTTTTAACATTTATATCATCTTGGAGTTTGTGCTAGATTATTTCTTTTGTTTAGTTAAAAATGATTTTAATTTCTGTGGCTTTTGTAGAACAGAAAATTCGACAATAATCAATTTTGAGAGGTGTCATAAAATTATTTGTTCGTTACAGCTTGATGTTGTTTGTGCAACTAAGGGCACCGAAGCATGGGTGGGAAAACTCAAGTAAGGGGATTTGTGTTTATCCCGCGACTCATTAATTTTAACATCCTTTTATCTTTTTGATATCGATATAATTTCAAGAATTTTATGCCTCTGTCTGCTGCTTTAATGTAGGTGGGCAGGCCTACAAAGCTTTTTGAGTACAGAAAGAACCCCTGTTCATTGTGGTACTGACAGAGCTACAAGAGGATTTACCAAATCGTACCAAAACCTACGTTTCTATTGGATCCTTGGGGCGGGTCACTTTGTAAGTATAGTAACCTTGGAATTTGCATGATAGATTAAAATAAATATATTGCAGAAAACGAATTCATTCCAATGCAATACCATAAAGTGGATGGATCCAAACATTATTAAAAGAAATTAATCAAACTACTTCAAGATTATAGTAACAATCATTTTCTTTTATTCGTTTTTGTATATATAGTAGGCACATACTATGCGTAAGTAAATGGATGGATATATAAATTCAATAGATTTATAAGGAAGTCCTGAAAGATACTATTCGAGACGAAACTAAACACAGATATGCAAAAGTCCATGAAGACACTGTGACATGGAGGATCAATTTTGTCTAAAAGTGGTCACCCTTACGTTTTTACTGACAAGTCTCTCCTGACGTGGGAGACTGAGTTACGGAAACCTTTCCATTTTTTAACGCTTTTGAGCATGGTGCGTGTAGGTACCAGCAGACCAGCCCTGCGTTGCATTAAATATGATGGGGGCAATCACTCAATCACCGGCAGCTACTGCGTCAAAGTCGCACAAGAAATGAAGAAAAAGTTGCCTAAATTTAGAATAATTGAACTGAACTTCAACCAACAAGTAAAGATGGCGAAAATTTGAAGAGAGTAAAGATGATTTATTGTCAAATATTTGTCCGCACGTAAATATATTTTCAGGTTTCAACTGTTCTTATCCTGTCCTTGAAAGGATGGAAAATGAAAGTTATAGTTTCAACTTAGCAGAGAAGATAAAGCAGACAAAAATTGTTTTTTTGAGTCAAAATACAACTTCAATTAATTTTCAAAGGTTTCAACTTTAATATTAACATTTTTGAAATATTTAGAATAAACTTTAAATACATAAAAAAATTTGACAAAATTAATCATTTATTAATTAAATATTACATTAACAATGAGGATATATTATTTATTATTTATTAATCAAAAAGTGGATTCCTACTTTTCAAATCAACAAAATCTATTTGCATTAATCCTAACATAATTAATACATTATTCTTTAGTATTTATTAGTTATCCCTAATTAGAATGATTAATAAGTCTTAATATATGAAATTAAGGATTAGGGGTTTATCCAAATCCTTAATTGAAAATTGTTTCTGTTGTTGTCCAAGTCCCTAATTGAAGAAAATTTCCCTCTTTGGCCCTCGGGCACTTCCCCTCATGTTTGCATTTTCTCTGGCTTCATCTTTGCTTCTCTTTCCCGCAATCCTATGCTTCTGTGTCTTGCATATTGCAGCGTGTGGACTAGCCACTGCTTTATCTCTTGCACATCGCTCGCATCCCACATGTTGTTTTATCTTAAAAGGTCAGATTCTTCATCATAAACCAATCACTTATATAGTTTCTTATGCATGAACATAATCATTATAGAATGTATCCTGACAATCTCGAAAAATATATAAAAATGTCATTCATTTCTCAACGGCGGCTTCTGCATATGACTTTATAAAGGACAACGATACAATAGCCTACTACAGAGCTAATTTGGAAATGGTCGGGACCTCAACAGATTCGTTCATTCCTTCAGTTCTTAGCTAAGAGAAAATTGTTAACTAATCAAAAACGAGTTGTACGACATCTATCTGTAGGTTTTAGTTGTCATTTATATAGTCAAGAAGAGCCTCTCATCCATGCGTTATGAGATTGTCCCAAGGTTAAATCTTTTTGGAAGCAATTTTCTACAGCAGTGGTAGATTCTGATTTTCTCCACCAAGATGTAGAGTCATGGTTAATCTCTAATATAGGTCGCTAAAATCAAGGACAGATGGTCACATGAGATACTTTTTTTGGAGTCTCTTCTTGGTTTTTCTGGCAGTGGCGAAATAAAAGCATCTTTGAGGATGATTTTATCTGACCGAAAGCTGGAGTTCTCCTCGTGACGGAATATGTTAAATGGATAAACAAGGTAAAGGAGGTGGCAGACTGCGTTTTTCCAATAACAGGTTTGCCAATGGGAACCTTAGTCGGATGGACGAAACTAATGACTGGATGGATAAAATTGAACACTAATGGAGCAGTAAATACAGTCTCTTGCATGGCAACGGCTGGAGAACTAATCCGGGATAGCATAGGACAATGATGTAGAGACTTCATGCAACATATAGGAGAGTGCTTGCCACTAACCATTGAACTCTGGGGCGTCTTCTCCAGACTAAAGTTGACATGGGATCTCGGCTTCCGTCGAGTGGCAATCTAAGTGAATTTTTTGGAAATAATCAATATTCTATCTTCATCTGAACAAGTGTTGATTGATGGTCACGTGTTGGTGTTGGGCATCTGCAAGTTGCAATGTCGACAATGGGAACTCCAAATACAACACGTCTATCGAGAAGAGAATAGGAGTACCGACAACCAAACTGGCCTCACTATCACATCCTAGTCTCTATGTTCACCAGCAACCTCCAATGGCGTGTGTACATCCACAAAGATCAGCAAGGGATCTTATATCGCCGACATATGCGTTGGTTTGTATTAGTCTTTTCTCCTTTGTATAAAAAAAAGAAATGGGGTTTCACTTGCTCTTCTTAAATCACCATCATCACATACCTTTTCAACCAGCCATTGATGGTGATGGGTACTACCAATGTTCTGAAACCCGGACCGGTCATCGAACCGGTGGCCTTACTGGTCACCGGTTTGACCGGTTCGACCGGTTTAACCACCGGTCGAACCGG
>JAOSBK010000008.1:7561875-7587156 GCA_027568895.1 Erythroxylum shatona
GTAAGGTACAACTAAATTACTAAAGTCTACTGTATATATATATATATATATATATATATATATATATATATATATATATCTATATAACAGAAATGGAAAAGGTAGTGGTTAACTTGGAACATATCACGTTCAAGGTTGGGTTGTAAAGTGTTAAAATAGGGTTAACCTGTAAAGGCAAGATTAAATTAATGAGCATAGCAGGAGACGTTGAATTATCATCATCCAGTGGACGACTTTCGAGGCATCCTCCAGCTTGCCTATCATACCTTTGATATTTGTCTTGTGATTATCTATTAGGCGGGCCACTTCCACATGACGTTAGTGACCTTGCTGGAAGACTACCATATTTTATTCACTACTGTAATTACTACAGAAAACAAAATGATTTAAGAGTGGGTTCCACTTCCACAATCAAGATAGAGACGTTATGATCAGTGTCATGGCATTGTACAAGCAATGTATCGCCAGGGATGAACTCAAGTTTCCTGTCCAACAATAACAGCATCCCAAGACACTGCCTATTATAAATAATTGAATACAGTTCTCACCAGAAAAGTGTGCTCCGCTAAAAACTACTGAGCTAAGGAAGACTGATTGCTTCCAAGTCATTATGGAAGCAAGTGATCCCAGTAGAAAGCCTCTGTAAATCAACTCTTCCAGCAGTGGAGTGATAAAGCAGTAAACTAGGACGCAAGCAACTTTTGATATGTCACTCTTCATTAAAATCTCGTTCAAAATGGGATTATTAACAGCCTACAAACGTCAATATTGCATAAGACTGCCGCCAAAAAATTGAAGTTATAATTCACCAAATTCCTCAAATTTCACGTTCATAGGAATCACAAATAGGCTATCCAACAAACATCCAGTAAATCACAAAATACGATAACTAATGAGATAGCATAGATTGTCAAAAGTAAATAGAAAGCAGAAAACACTGGCATGACACGAGTAACTTAAAACAGGATTCATAGATTATGTAGTCAAATAATAACATTCTGATCCCTGTTTTTCATTTCAGCACTTATTTTGAGTTCCTGTATTCATACAGTAAACATTTCACTCCTGAAAACCAATCAAATGAAGAAAGATTGCTAGAGTCACCAGCAACCATTCTTATGTTCAAACATGGAGTGTGGCAAATAACACAACAGATTCAGAACATTTGGACCGCTATGTGCCAGTGGAAAGTTAAAGCATTGGCATTTTTGGAACTTGGTGCAACCAAACTGAAGTAATTCATTGTTTATGTTGCCAGGAGAATAATCACTAAATGTATGAGATATAGCTTCTACTCAATTGATTCCGTCAGGGTTAAATTCCCTCTTAACCACAGACATCTAAAGATACTTGCAATATAATTTAAGAATAATATAATAAAATTCATATACCAAATAATAGAGAAACCTATACCAGGAGGTACAAAAACAATCGTATCAAAATGACTATAGCAGGGTTATTTATGCAATTGCACGAATTTTTACCAAGTTTTTACTCAGATCATAGAAATTCATAGGATAACTTGCTGCAATAGTGTTTTCAGGAGTTCCTGTTCTATGGAACTCTATCCATGCTATTCATTTTGGTATATATAGTAATTAGCATAAGTTCACAAAACACAAAGTGAACCTGTCAAAAATCATCAAAAGGGCCAAAATTGATAAAACCCCACGGCAGGAGCAGCAGCTATGCCGGGGGCACAGAAAAGACTCGTTAGAATTGGTGACGGCTGTTTTCCAAACTGAGGACAACGTGGAACAGCAGGCGGAGACAAGTGGAGAAGTGGATTATGGGGAGGGTTAGTGGAAGCTAATTTCAGTTGCTGGTTGGTAACAATATGGATTCATACTTTTTGGCATTTCTCATTTGATATCTCATGTATACATGTTAGTGACCTTAGTAATGAAAGGAGGATATACTTTTCATCCCAAAAATCAGTGTTTGCTAGAGATCAGAAGTTTCTCTCTTTATCTCTCTGAGCCTTCACCCCATCTTTCACCATAGGTTGTAAAGGCTGTAGGACTCACAAACCAGAAGACTTCGAGGTTCCAGGGCTCGATTCTCTATCACATCACCAGTAACCCAATTCCAAACTTGATCCCATACCAATTTCGTATTAGAGCTAGGGTTATAGAGGAGCCATGCAATCTACAGCAACAATTGTCTTATGGCAATATCAAGATGATCGATCCACTAATTTGGCTAGGCAGCAGGAACTTTCAGCCTAGATGGAGGTACTCTCACACGCTCTGAATGGATTGAAGGAAAATGGCTGAGATGCTGCTGAGAGTAGTATTGCCGGAGCACAACAACTAGGACGTGGAGGAAATGACTTAGGTACAGGGGGGCTTTTTGTGCCCAAGTACTCCAAGCTTGACTTCCCTTGCTTCAACAGCACCACCAATGCCCTTGGTTGGCTCAATCGTTGCGAGCACTTTTTCCATCACCAATGAACACTTGAAGAAGAAAAGGTTGACCTAACTTTCTACCACCTTGAAGGTGATGCATAGGTTTGGTTCCTCAAGTTAGAGCAAGGCCAACCCCACCTCTGTTGGGAGGAGTTCGAAGACTTATTTCACTTTTGGTTCGGGCCACCGAAACGCATTAATAAACTCAAAGAATTAGCAAAACTCAAGGAGACCGACATGATGGAGGAGCACCAACACAAGTTTGAGTTATTAGTGGCTTGAGCGAGTTCTCATATCTTCGAACAAGTAGAGATATTCGGTTTGATGGATTATATTGCAGTGGAAGTGGGGGCCAAGGGTCTGCATGACGTGCATGAAACAATGAGTCTTGTTCAACTCAATGAGAAAGAAGGAGTCTAGCGATGACCTAAACCAAACCAAAGTAGACATCTTCCCATCACCTCCAACCATCAAGTTGCTGCGACAATGACCCAACCCCGCCAACCTTCATCAAGTGGCTCTCAGGTATCAATCAACACGAATGGAAGGTTCTGAATTAAGCCCTTGACAATCATGGTCTGGGGTGGCCTCTCCCAAGTTGATGCATTGTGGGAAGTAGAGGATGACATATAGCAACACTATCCAATATTTTCACTTGTGGGCCAGCCTGGTTTGGAGGACGAGTGTAGTGATATGTTGAGACTAGATTCCAGCAACAAAACAGTAAGAGGAGAAATACGAAGTCTAGCAATTCAGGCAATATGTGAGGGTAAATTGGGGAATCTTAGAGGGGGTGAGTCATGTGGGTGTTAGAAAGGGGAATAAAATGTCATTATGGGAGAGAGAATGGGCATTCGGTTATGATAGGCTGAAAGGTGAATGTCTGGAGATTTAGCTAGCTCTCAAAGTCTAGCTGAGGAATATCAATTTCATTGTCCCTTCATCTCTTTTCCATATTTCTTCCTATTCTGTTGCTGTTTGTGTCTGCTTCTAGTGCAGGTTTCTGCTACTTGTGGTTGTCATTTTGTTAGAGCAGGTGGTCTCTAACACAAAGCAATAGTGACACAAGAATAAATATCTATTGTCCAGTGTCCAATCATGAATACCACTGGTATGAAATGAACACTGAATTCATCATTTATGTTTAAG
The DNA here is from genome assembly GCA_027568895.1 of Erythroxylum shatona. NCBI lineage: Eukaryota > Viridiplantae > Streptophyta > Magnoliopsida > Malpighiales > Erythroxylaceae > Erythroxylum > Erythroxylum shatona. The sequence continues at coordinate 7,565,433 of JAOSBK010000008.1, forward strand.
TAGGAAACCATGTTAACATAGAACTTATGCAATGTCATGAATTCATAGAAAGAGAAATATAAAGAAAGGGGAAATAAAGAAGAGAAACAAACCCATTATGCTCCAGCCCCAGTTCCTTGACTTCCCATTTAGCATTAGCAATTCGATCAACATATCTGCAGAAAGAGCTTCTTAAATAGAGATTATAGCAATGGCCCAGAATAAGTTTGTTTAGAAAATTGCAAGGTCTATGACATTACTACAAGAGAACAAGAAAAAAAAGTAAAGGGTAAATCAGAAGAAGCGAAAGAGTAATTGGTTTTTATCAGCTGCAAGAATTCTCTTTAAAACAACATTAATAGAAACAGTTAGTAGGCATTTAACAGCCAAGATGAATCATTTTATTAAAGTTAGATTGACCAACCACCTCTCAACTCCCAGACAGGTATACCCTCCTCAAAATATATGCCCCTTCCCATTTTCGAGAATAATCTGCAGTGATGCTTAAGTCATCCTTTAGTTCAGTTTTACTTAAGCTCAAGCTGTTCAAGGATCACTTCTTCCTCTGTTTGTTTTTACTCGCTCCATTTCGCTGTGAGTGTAGAAAATTTAAAAGAGAGACTAAAAGTACAAGGTTTTTTATTTGTTATTGTCTATATCTAACAACCCAAATTCATAGAAATCTTCCAAACATTTCTTTGACTTCATTCCATGACACATCATAGTTTTCTATCCAATGAGCAACTTACTAAGTAGTTCACCATCTGCAGATTGGTTCCGTCCCCTTAAATATGGTATTCCATCGACCAACTTTAAGGGTTTTAGTGGCAGGAAGTTTCAATTATGCTAACAGTATATTGGGTCATTTCTTTAGCAGAGCAATTGCAAAATCACATATTGAACTAGTAGTACAGACTATTGGCATTCCATGATATCTTTAGCCTGCAAGAACTAAAAACATACTGGCCAATAATCATCTGTGCAAGTGCTTTTCAAATAAAATTACAATAAGAAAAAGATGCTGCCAGAAGTCGCATAATTAGGAGATATATAGGATGAAGCACCAAATTCAACTCTTAACCTATCAACATAAAATATTCTCATCTTACCCATTAATATGAAGCAATATTCTGGCGGTGGTTTTATGTATGTGTTGTGTTAGATCTGGTACAGAACTGACCTGACAAAACAGTATTCACATTTCAACAATATCCACAGCAAGAATATAGAATTTACTCAAATTAACAGCTCAATAAAAATAACTTCCAGAATGAGGGCACAACTCACTACACTGAAATGGAATTTAATACTATGTCATCAGACTTGTAAGTGATAATATTGGCAAAAGTGTACAATATCTCCACAAAGACAAACAAAATTAACTCTTATCAATGAAATTTTTTTATTTAGATACTTGGAATCCGTTAAAATACCACTATTATTCCATCCTCCCTCTTTCACTTCTATCCAATTAAGTCACTGGAGTAGATGGAATACGAAGATTATGCATGAATCGCTTATGCTGTGGAATCTCTGAATTCTTTCTCTCATCTCTTCTATAACACTAACTCTATATGCAAAACTCTCACCCAATTACCAATTATTTTGATACATGTACAAAGTGTTGCCACCACTAGATGATAAGATATGTACCATGTGCACAAAGAAATCTTCCACTATGGCCGGGTTGCTTTGAAGAAGCATTGACTGAAGATGTGCTCTAGATCTGTGCAATATTCTAGCAACAAGAGATAGAGTATCAGCGGCAGCACATCTTTCCTGCAAGACAGCCAAATTATTACTTATAGACACATACACTATAGAATCCAATATCTAGAAAAAATCAGAAATTTTAAGAAGCACAAAGCTACTAATAACTAAGACAGATTTTTGAAGGAACTAGAAAGCCACTAATAACTGGAATATTGAGCCTCCATCAGATGTTGAACTATGGTATATGCTTGACAAGAGAGTGCCCAAAGTATATATACGTAATACAAAAACAGAAACAGAACAGCCAATTGCTTTAGCAGTAAAGCAACTGTGCCCTAGTTTATTTACGCTAAGCTGCACTTAGATCAATAAAAATTCATAGCATAGTTCAGGGACCTTATACGTTATCAAAGGAAGAAGAAGCAAGAGGACCTATTTTTCCTCAATGCAAATATCTCTTCCTATAAAAATAGGGACAAATGTGAGAAATTAACAGTAAAACATCTCAGAAGCCACATTAACTAAGTGAGTGATTTCACATTGATATTTGTGTCACATAGGCTACTTATTCTAAATGTCATAGATGACCTGTCATTCAAAGCCTAATCGGGCATCACTGCAAATCAGCATGTTAAAAGTGCACCATTATGTCAGATCTACAGAAACCTCCATAAATTGCCTTCTATAAGAAAACAACAATCATATAGAAATGTCATTTATGAATGGGAAGTAATCAGCATGTCAACAAGTGCTGAACTCAATCAACAGGTGTCTAACTCCAAGGAAATTAGGAGCATTAGTTCATGCTATAGGAAGGTCAAAATCTATATTAATCTAAAACAAATAACTCTTTCATAATTTCTAAAAAAGAAAGAATAATAGAGCAGCATACACCACTAATTGTATCCTTATTTACTACGAACTGAGGCAAATTACGAATCAGGAAATGAGTAAGTTATTAAATCAGTATTCTATACATCAGAAATACTAGCAAATTACCTTGACGCCAAATGATGTAGCTGGGGAATAGGTCGGAGGACTTGTAGGTGTCACATCTGTGTATGTACTCAAAGATGTGGGTGAAGAGGCTGAATTTGGTACCAATTGGAGTTTGATCCACTGGTCACAATCTTGTGATATTTTGGATAAGGTTGTCTTCAGTCGATCTGATAATGAAGGTAATAACAAATGCAGTACAAGCAGGTATGAGTTTAAAATTTAAAATAATACAGTGAATCTAATTGTTATGATTTAACTCATGAAAGGTGCAAGACAACTGGAGATGACAGAAGAATGTAGCATCAGAATTTATGAATGAACACAGGAATGGACAGTCTCTTAAACTAGAGTGAGAAAGAAAAGAATACAGAAATTAGAAAAGAGACTGCGTAAACTTACAGTTGATAGAGTCAGGTAAAAATTTTCCACCCGCATTGGTGTTCTGCTGACCAAATGTTTCAAAAACAAAATAAAAGAAAACACCAAACAACTGACATATCCCCTGCAATATTATACTGAATTAGGATAAATAATCTAGTGTGAAAATAAAATTATCAAAAGAGATCTTATGGCCAAACACAGGGCACAACGAAGAAATATAACAATCGGAATAATACCTTAAAAAACTCAACATTGACAATTTCTAGTTTCTGCATGAGCCTTGCATATTTGTCCATAGACCTGATGTTCCATTAATGCAAAATGCTCAGTAAAGAACGATTACATGCATATTGGAGATTCTTACGTTTTTTAGAGTTAAAACATTTATAAAACCCACAATAAAAGAGCTTTTCACCTCAAAAGACAAAGAGAAGCTCCTGTTTGCGCTGTTATGTCATCAGACTTCCAGTGTGAACTGTTATTTTTTGGAAGATTTGACTTTGAAATTCGGCTAGGGAGTTGACTATCCTCATCAATAAAGTCTGCAAGTAGATCTTCATTTTCATCATCCACCATAGGATTTCCATTTACATGACTAGCGTCATTACAAGGGGAAGTCACCTTGTCACCTTGATAACTATCACTAGCATCTCCATGATTACCACCAAAAATTTCCCCATTATGTAGGGAATAGTGATTTTGTGCTTGTTTAACAGAAAATGGGTTTCCACTTCTAAGCCAATTTGTAAACCCACTTCTCTTTGCAATGCTATCACCTGAATTTACTAACTTATCAGAGACTGATAGTCTTGAATTAGTAGCATTAAATGTTCCAATCAGGGGTGCCCCATCACCAACAAGTCCAGCAAAACTAATGACTTGAGCTGTATCCGATGGCAATTTCTGCCAACTTTCCTTTTCCAAAACCATTTTAAGTGCCTGAAGAATAACAAGAAACAAACATTCTCATCAAGTGTCCATGAATACCCAAGCATTTGGTGTCAGTTAAGAAAAGAAATAAAGTACACACAATTTTAAACAACCAGCAAGTCAGTATACAATGGCATAGATGACTAAAATGAAAGCCAATGACTGCCGTTCAGAGAAGAAAAGGCTAAAAACAAAACCCTTACTTTTAGCTATATAAATATGATAACAAATAACAATTGCAAAACATTTTTTACTTTTTACAAGCATTGATAAATTGATTTATGAAAAACAGAGCAATATGATCATGAATTTTATGTAACAATGCAAAATCCATCACCTACTTCGAGAATGTGTATGATTGAATTACAAAAAAAAAACAATTAGAATCACCAGCAACAACTTACAGAAATACTTTGCAAGTGAAATGCTGCAAAATAATTCTCGCTGACATTCTTTAACTTCTGTCTGAATTCAACAGCTTCAACCCCACAGAAGGCCTCCCCAGCCAAGATGAATAGACTAAGATCCTCATAGTTTTTCAAGAATTGGTGAATGCTTGTTGAATTAACTGTGGTAGAAGAAAGTAATACTGATATCCGACTTGTGGTAAGTTGCCAAAGATTTTTCCTCCCTCTGTGCAGGGTTTGTGAAACATATGCTGTTGCATCTTTCCGCAGATGATACCAAGGAGATTCACTGCTTGATGGCTCACCACCATCATCTCTAGCATCATTAAGTGGATTATCAGAATATCTACAAGGAGAAACTCCACTGTCAACGGGTGCATTCAAAGTTGTAGTTGCAGTACATTCCTCAGGGCAAGGTAAGCAAGAGCTTTCAACATTTTGTTTTGGATTACAAGAAGTAACTGCTTTTGAATAAAGCTGCTGGGTCTCTCCAGAATCATGAAATTTGTCTCTTACTTGATATGCAACATCCTGCAACAAAGAATAAGAATTATGCAACCAAAGTACTGGGAAACTAAGTATTTGAAAGAAATTTCTACGAAAATGTATATAAAAACAGAACTTCAGAGCTCAAGTCCAATCTCACAAACGTCAATATGCCTCGTAGACAAAATATGATAGTTGCTAATGCAAATATTGGAAAGGTTTCCAATTCAAGGTGTTAATTGTTTCAAATTCAATTGGACTAAAGACACTGCCAGTTCTTGTACTATTTAATCAGAAATGTGTTATTCCTGGTTGGAGTGGCTCCAAAGAATTTTTTTTAAAAAAATGATATTTTGTCTACATATATTTCACTTCACCCGATTAATATCACAAGTCTCATCAAGTGAAAAAATTTAATAAAAAGTGGAAAATTTTAATAAACTCATAAGCGAAGGCTATGAACAAGAATCCTCTGCAGCATAGCAGAAAAGTTAGACATCTGCCAAGATTAAATGATTACAACCACCAAGACAAAAATCCATCCATTTTGGCACAATTTCTGAATATAGTTTTGCTATCCGATTTCTGCCCCAAAAAAAAAAAACAGGGAAACTAGGGACGGAGTGTAACATGGTAAAGTGAGTAGTTTAACAAATCAAGATGTTGAAAACTTTGACTTTCATGTAGCCGTGAGATAAGGGCTCATATAAGCTAACGTGAGAAAGAAATGAACAGAAAAGAAGGGTACAAAAACCACTAAACAAAGCAGGGAAGATTAAAAAAACTTGAGCTTACCTTATTCTGGGGCTCAAAGCTCATGATTTCATGATAGGAACACATCAACCTGAACAATACAGCCAGTGTTCTCAGCAAACACTGCCTAAACTTAGATTCAGGTATCTGAAGGCAGAGATCGCTGTAGGTAAGTCTGCATAGATCAACATAAGTTATGAAATATGCCAACGAGTAAACAATACAAGTATAACAAGGAACTAGAAGGTAATAGAAATACCTGCTATTCTGATGTTGACCTTCCTGATCCTGCAACAATAAATGTCATCCATCAAGAAGTGGGATAATAACTTGCCAAAATTTTCTTCAACAAAAACAGAAGATTCAATTGGAAAAACTGCAAGAAGGTTCAATTTGAGTTTAACTTCCAGTACATTCATTAAGCAAACTAGAATGAAAAGACAGCAAGCTACAATAACAGATTGTGAACTTCAAAAACACAATCAGCGGTTATTCTCTTGTTGCCACTTCTTCTCAAAAACCACATACAGTTGTGTAAATTATGCAAACATACCTCTTGCACTGCATTCTTCAACACAGAATGTGTCTCTGAGATAACTTCCTGCATGAAGAAGCTTTGAATCTTTTCTGCAAGACCAGAGATGTCTCCTATTAATGCATAAGCATCAACCACCTGAATATCATGTGAGCAGTCCACCATAGTCAGTAATGTTGCCAAAATTTCAAACAGAGCAATGCAGTTGTAGATATCTAGCTTCCCTAGCCGAACGGGTTCCATTACTGCTTCCAAATTGAGGAATGATTAAAGTAACAAAATTCTTGTCAAAAGACAAAATCATATGAACTTAATGTCAAACCGAACATCAGAAGAACAAGCTATCATTTCTTTGATCCTGTGACGGGCTACTAATGATGAGCCCGCCCCTTCCTGATGACTGAAAGTAGAATTAGATCCCAGGGTTCCATCCAGGTGTGAAACTTGAATCTTCTCTAGGTCAGATGTTTAGTGCAACAAGGTATTAATTGCTACTGAGATTTCCACATTCTAGTAACATATGCACTAGTATGCATATAAGCATCATTTATTCAGTAACTAATCAGGATGAAAGTAGACGGACAATATAAACCTAATTGAAACACCTTCTCTTTATTGGACTTAAGAATTAAACTATCTAGTTCACATGGTATTAGTTTACCACAAGCTGACAAACTTATTGACAATCCCTTGCATGTCCAAGCTGATACACTAAGACCAAGTGGACATCATTTAGGACAAGAGAAAGCACACTAGAGCAGTTTATAATGCATAATGAAGCCCTGTAACCTAGTGTTCTTATGATCACGAAGAACTCACATGACAATAAAAATAAAAATAAAAAACCACAGCAGAAGATTGATGTACTGACAGTTAAATAACTCTCCTCCTTGAACTCCTGGCACACTCCTAACAAAAGTGAATCCAGCCTTTGAAGGGTCCGTCCCAACCAAACCTGGATATATTTTCAAACAACCAATTCTGTGTAAAGTAAGTATTGGTCATAACCTTCACCAGATCATAAGCTAGCATATCCATGCTCAAATGTCAATGGGATGAATTATACTATGATGAGAAGAATTGTTGAGAAATGTCAAGGCCCTGGGAACAATAAGTCGCAATCGTTATGTACCTCAATCAGGTTTTTAAAAAAGAGCACCCATAGAGAACATCCATTGGTTTCACAAGAAAAGGAACTACATAAGCAATTTAGCATTCACCTCCACTCCACGGCTCATCTCCTGCATAGCTGAAAGCTCTGGAAAACTATCCAACAGCTGTAGATACTCAGAAAGAACTTGGAATGCCTGAGGAAAAATTGATTTAGAAAGACTCATTTAGCACTTAATATAACAGAAGCTTATTGGAAAATTCAAGGTGGAATAATATAAATCACAATTACAGAAGTGATAGATTACACCACCTTGCAGTAATTTCCTTTTTCAACAAGGTGATCAAGCGATGCTTGCATCTCCAGCGCATGACAGAGCTCAGTTAATATGGGAAGCAAGTCCTGCACTTATTAAGAAAGATGAATATACAACTTGAGCCATGTAAAAGTATATTCCCACCCAAAAGCCTGAAATGTCTAAAACTTCTTCCAGCAAAGTGGCTAGAAAATCCACAAAAGATGCTCCCCTTTACAAAGAAAGTTTTCTACATATGCAAATACATGCTTTAAAAAATGGCAAAGAAAGATACCAGGAGAGCTTGTTTCTTTTTGGCATGTGAATTCACAATAAGATCCCTTGAAACCTCATTCATTGATGAGGTTAGGTGCCTCCTCCCATTCTAAAAGACATAATAACAACTATATGGTCAAATTCAGATCCAGTAAGGAGGTACCATATGATAACATGAAGACATTGATGACTGACATCTCAATCAAATCTTGAGTGATAGTGAAATAAATAGCATCATTAAAAGATTAAGGAACTTTGCACAAATATCCTCCTTGAAATAAGGTAATTTAATTATCCAGAAAGACAATGTATAAATGCTTACCATGCAGATGACATTTGCAACCCTCAGGTCTTTCTCTAATTCCCTGACCAAATTCATCCCCTTCACTGGCCAAAAGCAAGCATAAACATCTCATTCAAAAGCAATACTAATATCACTTTGGTTATGCTAAAATTGGACAATGTTAGCACTCAAAATTCCTGCCCCAAGACTAGATGGAAAAAAGAGATGAAGTTCATGAGCAAATACATCAAAAATCCACTACTATGCATCTTGTAAATTCAGGTAATATTAACAAAAATGCCCTCTTAGAATATACGAACATTATTTTATTCAATTATGTAACCTCATAGGAATGTGCTATTGCTCCATGTAATTGATAACCACATAAAAATAACAAATTAGAAGAACTATAGAAGATTAGCTCAATACATGTTTGGCTTATCATAGTAGTATCATATGAAAGATATACACAACCTGAAATGGTTTTAAAATGTAACAATGACTTAAAATAAAACCAATAATCTGTCAAGCATGGGAAAGAATGCAATGACGCATAACTGTATTATACACAACCTACCCATCACTTCATGATGTTGCATAACTTGCTCTGACAAGCGCTCTGCCACTCTATCCAGTTGCGCTAATCTCAGAGCAGCCTTCAAAAAGAAAATTCAATTGGGATGCAGTCAGTCACTTTGCCATAAAACCTATAAGAAAAGGAATTGAGTATAAAAACAAAGAGTAAAATGAATATAACCCAATCCAACACATGTATATGGAAATTGTGAATTTATACTATACTATTTGTTCATTATTACGCTTCCGTTTTGTTTAATCTTGATTATAATTATATTGAAGTAGGTAAAACGTAAAAATTTGTAGCCCATCAGAAAGAAAAAAATATATGTGGAAGTCACTAGCCCATCCACCCACTAGAATCTAAACCCTTGTAAATAAGAAGGTACTAATTCTATACCACCAGATTAAATCCCTAGTGACCAGGGAAAAATCAATTTGGAGACCTTTTAACTTGTATCAAATATTCAAGGAGAACTGATCATAAATTTGCAAATTTATGTCAATTCAACAAAATTAACTATTTTAGAATCACTTTCACCCAACAACAACTTCACCTTTTGCATGGACCTTCACAGTATTCGATTGTGAAGTTACCTAATATAATATTTAACAAAAGCGATACTAAACCAATCAAAGTTACATATAAAAACAACCAATCTTGCTTAGCTTAAGTACCGCATAGGTCAATGCCAACTGTAACTGTTCAGCAAAAAATAAATATAAACCATAATAAATAATTTAATTTAATTGACACATTTTATGAGTTTAGGAACCTCCTTACATATTTGGGGCAAGTTAGGGGCTTCAAATACTAAGAGTATTAATATGGATACCTATCCAATCAATTTAGGATAAAGATTACTGCCTCAATCACTATCAAGACAATCCATATGAACATTTTAGCTTCTCAAGTAAACACACAAACACCCATGACACATGCACAATTTAATTCCAAGAAGTATACCTGTTTCTCAAAGAACGCCAACTCATTTTCTTCACTTGGAACATGCTCTAAAACATGCCTAACTGGATCAAAATCCTGTATAAAAGGATGTACAAGTCTTTAAGCAAGCCTAATAAAAGTTTTACAACACAAAAACCACCGATGCTGGGTGTTTCCCTTATAATAGAGAAGCAAAAGTGACACAAAATGCATCCTTCTCAAGAGAATATTTATCATGTAAGATTCTCCAAAATCTTCTTGAATCTATTTGATGCCTTTGAAAGGTCCAAAAGTTGAACACCCAAGTGCATGATAAGGACTAAGATTGCCCAAAAGTTTAATCCTAAAAAAAATGATAAGGACAATGAAGTAATTCCATCCACACACTTCATCCAACCACAAAGTAACTCAGAGAAAGCCAAGACAGTAAAAGTCAATCTCAATGTGCCTATATGCAAGCCTACTAGGGTTTTAAAATTGCAAAACAAAAAGCACCACATGAGACATGAATGGGACCAGTCTCACACAGCGTGACTTCCATCTTTCTAAAATCTCGGTCAATAGCTATTAAACATCTGAATCAGTGAAACAACCACATAAATCTGCATATTAAAATGCTCATTTTACAAAAAAATGAACTTAAAGAGAAAGAAAATAAAAGGGTTTCCATTCAAACTTATGAACCAAATAAACTAACAATTTAGCCTATTAGTAAAGCTGAACTTTGGCACTGCATTGCAACATTCTTTAATGAGAATGAATTGGCAGATACACCTTAATCCCATCTGAATGGAAAAACGTTAAGGTTGCTCAAAGATTTTCTCCTCACATTGATCTATCTCGTATTTGGAAACTTTCAAACAGTTCATCTCTTAGCGAAACAGTCTTAAGTGTACAAAAAGCTAGTAACCACTACTTTAGTTAAAATAATACAATTTTGAATCCTTTTGCATTGCATACTGCACATGTAGTTATATGATTAACCTCTAGATCCTCCACTACGACACTTCTAGAAAGAACCAATACCCTACCAATAATGGTCTAATAGCAATAAGCTCCACCTTTGATATTGCAAATTTCTTTGGAGTGGACACATACATATAAGTGTTTACAATGACTTCATGTTTTCTGGTGTTGCTAAATTTTTCTTTGGATGATCCAAATGTAGCAAAATATGACCAGCTACCTTTAATAATAGATTAGGCTTTGTTGACTCTCATGCAAATCATTCTTGTTCTGACTATTGCGCTCTTCCATATCCAAAAAGTTTCACATAAAAGTTGGTTTGGATATAAGTTTTATACGGTATTGGACATGGGTATTAAATCCCACAGTAGGACACCATGTGTTCAAGCATAATGAGCAAATAAATTTTAAAGAAATTCAAGATTTATTAGAAAAACAGAATTATGATATACAGCAGTCTATCTTATGATAGTCCTAGCCATGGAAACAACAAAAAGGTCAAAGCACCTTCACCACCACTACATCCACCCATTGGAACGTGATTGACTTAAGAGATTCCTCCACAAAAGTCACTAAGGACTACACCGGAATCTCAGTGAAAGCATGTACTAACCTCTTCATAGAAGTCTTTTTCCACCTCCTCCACTACTTCACCCTGTGGTCTGCTTCCATATATCGAGCGTAATTCTTCAGAACTGGAAGGAAGACTAAAACGCTGATGAGGAGGTAGCGCTGCAAGCGCTCGTGCAACAGCTGCTGCAGCAGCAGCTCGAGCCGGGACCTGTTTGCAATAACAATATAATATACTTTTCACGTTCCGCACATACAAGTTTACAATAGAGATCTCCATCAACATTCATCGTGAACATCTGGAGCAATCAAATTGAATTCTTTGCCGGAAGTGAAAATGATATATTATCATGTAGACGGCAGATTACCAATTCAACGTATTAACAACAACTCAATTTAAAATATCATCTACTAATGTAGTTCACAAACTCATCAGAATTATTAAGGTAGAAACTTCTACAACACTAACAAAGTCCGGAAGAAATTAAAATAAAAACAAATAATCTAATGCATAATGACCAAATAAGAGAACGATCAACTCTTAAAAGGCAATCAATGAATTGACATTGAAGTAGTAAAGAGTAAATTAACCTCAGGTCGATCAGAGGGAGTAGAAGGCAAGAGTCCGAGAGATCTGGCAGAGCGAACAGAGCTGAGAATCTTTTCACCAACCTTGGACAAATCCATATCACCACCTTGGAACAGAAAAAACGGCAACAAGAAGAACAGTCTAGAGCTCTCAAATCCACCTCCGCCGACGTCGCCGTCTTCGGTGGTTAAATTAGCATTGAAAAGAAACGGATTGGCCAAAACGCTGCCAAAAGGGAAGGGGTTGGGCTGCATTTCAGCTGAGATCCACGACCCTCCTCACACCAACCCATGCCATTTGGAAACCGAAAATATAGAGAAAATAATTATAACAAGAAAAAAGAGAGTGAAATTTCTTTCATAAATTATGGAGATCTAACTAGATTTGTAGCGGAGAAAGACAGACAGTAGATAGCCTCAAGGAGTATTGTTCTACTTCTGTTCTGTGTTGGAGAGGTTAACTCATGGGCTTGTGTTGACCTGGACTTCCAGCATTCATTAAAGTCCATAGAACTTTGTATTTCTTTCTTTTTCTTCAAGAATAATCTGATCCCATTGGCTGGAAGAATGTTGCTGGTGTTAGTTCAGAAAAGACGAATTATTATTGAGTATATTACTTTTATGCTATTATATACGTACTTGTATTAAATTTAGGTTTTGAAAAATAAAATATCACCCCAATTAAAAGCTAAAATAAAACCGAGTAGGGCTCAAACTCGAACTCAAAACTGGTAACCTTGAACTTGATAAAATCTTAGGTCGAATTCGGGCCTACACAAGCTCAGCCTAATCTAACATATTGTCATCCCCAAAATAAGAATCAACTTTTGTATCAAACTGGGTTAGATTTTGAATAATGTGTAACTTTACAATATCATAATTCCATCTTCTCAAACTATAGTTTTTATCCCAAGACTAAACTAACATATGACTATGAATTGCTTCTTTTCCTGGGACATTACCATCCTTCTAATATTGACATTTATACTTCTAATTTTCTTAAGTTGGCATTCAAGGTGAATAGAATAAATATTTATTCATAAAGATACCTTTTATGTTCTCGTATATTATTAAAATTTGCGTTTCAACCATCGAACAATTTCTATTTTAAATTTTAAGAATTTTGTTAAATTTATGTTAGTTGTAACTAAATAATGTATTGCGAATAAGACTAATAATTAAACTTGTTTATGAATCTTATATTTGTTTACCCTTTCATTTTCTTTATAAGAATAGAAATTTACCCTTTTGTTAAGACTTCTTCTTAGTTATAAGTTGGACTACATTAAATAGTGCATATGAAAATTTTCACTCTAGGCTTTGAAAAGTAATGCATAATTTTGTTATGTACAACCTGAAGCAATATTCTTCATTAGGTCTTTGCAAATGGTTGACAATTTATAATTGCTTTATAAATTGGTCCACAAATGCCTAAAACAATAACCATGGTCAAATGTGTGTACTTATGCTCAAACAATTCTTATAGATCTTGCATCACATGGTTAAGCTATGCTCAATAAAAAACTAGGTGAAATATGAAAACTACATTATAAAATTTCACAATGTTATCGTTTGTCTATCACTCATAAACACTCATGATCGATCATTGCTAATATCATTAAGTAAGCATCCAACTCTTACCACAGCCCAAGCCAATGAAAAGATATTTTCATTTGGATCTCTTCCAATGGTTATCAATAATTATCCATATAGCTTGTCTTCAAATGACAACCGTAAATATATATTATTTGTCTACAAGTATTGGAAAACCTATATTTCACTTGTTCAAGGCATATGTAGCATGAATCAAACACTCCTTTAGGAGATCTGTGTGTAGTGAACTACTCCTGTTACATTTCATCATTGCCAAGAAGTAGCATTTTAACTTCTTATATTGTGCTCTTTCATTTCCACGAAATAAATACAATGCATGCATCTTATCTTTATATGCTTTAATATCTAAGATCTCTTAAAACAACTCCCTTTAATCCTAAAGTATGTCAACTAAGACTATCTCTGAAGTGTGTTAAATATTTATGGGCAATCCACTAGTAATCAATTTTTGTAATGTCAAATTATCTCTCATAAGAACGAGAGTCTTGGAATGTCTTGATATGAAATGCATTCCTATTTTGTGTAAGGCTTGTATTCACTGTCCATATCTTTTCTTACACTTTGTAGTTGGTTGGGTCGGTCGTGCTAGGCCCAGGTCCAACCCTAAGATGACGTGTGGGCCAATCGGCCCATTCCCAAGATGTTGAGTTAAACACGTCAGGTATTTACTATATAAGCTCATTATCTTCTCATGATGCAGGTACGATTCTAATAACCCTGATAATCTCTGCTATTAGACAAAAACCTACGGCAGAAAACTGACTTAAGCATCGGAGGGGCAAGCCAGCGATCAACCCCCGGTGTGCCTTATTGTTTTTGCAGGTATCTCCTAGCCCAAGCTAATCGGGATCATAGATCCAAACAACGGCTCCTAGCCTCAACAGAATCAGACTGAACCAGTAGTAATTATTAGCCTTCCATCAATTATATAAACATAGTCAAATCTCATCTGCATACTCATATTCTTCAAAGCTTTTCTAAATGTATCAACATAATAAAAAAAAATCATTCCTCGTTTCAAAATAACTATCCCATAATAAACTATAAGAGAAAAGGTAAGAATATTTGTGATTCTTCTTCTCCTCCTCCTTTGAACTTCCTTACAAGCTACCAATATCACCATCATTAATTAAATTTCATCACCACCCAAGTTAATATTTTCAACACTTCTACATCACTCATTCATGACAGTTAACTCTTCTTTTATAGCGTACTAATATATATCATCAAGAATATCTTCACTTGAATATCTTAAAATATTGATATTTGTTTAGTAGCTTTCATTGTATGATAAGTAATTTGAATCATTTGATGCATCAGGGTCAACTTTAATGCTATTAGAATGAGTGGATATGATGGTGCATTTGTAAGGGGATCTATGGGAGCATTTGTGGGTAGATTCATTGATTTTAGAATAGGTGGATTTGTAGTTGATTGAATAAGTGGATCTGTGGCTTCAATAAACCTACCTCCTTATTATCATCCTCAATTACCTTAATTAGAATATCAACTTCAAGTTTAGTATGTTTACACAATTTGGGGTGCTTTTCCCCATCGATATACACCTTTATTGTTTTTAGTTTTCTTACTTCAATTGCATCTATCAAGTTCCTCACATCATTATTATTCTATAATGGGCTTAAACCATCTTCAAATGAATTATGTTGAAACTAATAGGGAAAATCTCATACTTCTCCATACCTTTACCTCTTAGCATTAAGCATAAAATCAGTCAATGTGATCCCACCAACCTCACAACCAAAGCAATCTTCTCTCCACCTTCATATACCATTCCTGGTTTGAACTTAGAGCATCCTCCGTATAAGCACTAAAACTTAATTTTAAAGTTTGAAGTACTAGGCATTCCTTAAACTTAACACATAATTAAAAAACCAAAATATATAATTGTACTACCAAATATATGCAAGTTAAATATACTATGTAATTATATATAATGCATTAAGCATAATTATATATCATTATGGAATTATATAGCATGTTTATATTATATTAATCATGTAGCACAAAGTAGAAAATATATGAGATTATGCTTTATGTTATTTAATGACGCATGCGCGCACAAAAAAAAAAGATTAGATTACCTATATATGGCAAATAGATCAATTACACAACTATATACTTATTCCTAAATTAAGGGAAACAACTTATTCTTTCTAACTTTCCTCTTCAAGTTAGAACATAGATATCAAACATGCCCAACTCAGATATTATTTTATAAAATGACCCACTACTGACAACATGAGTTATAATATTAGCCAACTGATTTGAACTTTTGGTATAAGGAATTTGTATTGCAACATAATCAAGATTATCTTTAATACAATCCCCATTTAGTTCAACATGCTTAGTTAAGTCATATTGTATTGGATTATTAGTAATCTCCATGGCTATCTCATTGTCATAAAACTACACCATAAGATTTTTAGATCAAAACTAACTTTGGTTAAGAGAATTTTCAACCAAGAAAGTTATGTGATTGCATAATGCATAGCACGATATTTAGCGCATACACAAGATAATGAAACCACGTTTCATTTTTCACTTAATTTTTAACCAAGAAAGTTATGTGATTGCATAATGCATAGCGTGATATTCAGCCCATACACAAGATAATGAAACCATATTTCATTTTTTACTTCTCCAAGCCACTAAGTTGCCTCCAACAAATGAATAAATATCCAAATGTGGATTTTTTGTCTAATTTATTAGCAACAAAACAAGAATATGTATATCCTATAACATCAAAATGTTCATATTTTAGAGAATAAAAAACCTTTATCTAGAGCTGATTTCGAATATGCTAAAATTTAATAGCATTCATATGTTGATCACTTGAATTGTGTATAAACTGACTCATAACACTAATTTACATATGTTATATCCAACTTAGTATGGTCAAATAAATCAACTTACCAACTGTCATTTGATATCTATCTTTGTTTGTTAAAACTTGATTAGGAGAAATAGATAGACCATGATTCACTTTAAATAGGAGTATTTACAGGTTCGCATGTGGAGTTACCAGTTTTAACTAAGAGATGCAAAGTATACTTCCTTTTAGAGGTAAATGGTCCCTACTTAGATCAAGAAACTTCAAAGCCCAGGAACTATTTAAGAAGCCCTAAATCCTTCATCTAAAATTCTTAGGCTAGTAAACTTTGAAGTTTCTCAATTTCTTCTATATTATTACTTATTACGATGATAACATCAACATAGACAAGAAGCAAAGTAATATCATTATGGTTATGCTTATAGAACAAGGTATGATCTATCAAAGCTTGCTTAAATCTATATTTTTTTATTACATGACTCAGTCTCCCAAATCATGCCCTTGGTTATTACTTTAAACCATATAATGCTCTTTTTAATTTACATACTTTTCCTTCTTCCAATGTAAACCTAAGGAGTGGATCAATAAATACTTCCTTTATTAGATCACTATGACAAAAAACATTTTTGACATCAAATTGTTGTAAAGGCTAATCTGGATTAGCTGCAAGTGGCAGTATGGCTCGAGCAATATTTATCTTAGCAACCATAGTAAAAGTCTTTTAATAATCAATACCATATGTTCGGGTATATCCTTTTGTGACTGGCCTAGTGTTATATCTTTCAATTGTCCTGTCTAACTTATATTTGACAGTGAATACTCGTTTACACCTTATAGTCTTCTTGCCCATTAGTAACTCAACCATTTCCGAAGTATAATTCTTTAGAGAGCCAACATTTCATCTATCATTGCATCTTTCCACTACAAATCTTAAAAAGCTTATTGAAAATGACTAGGAATGATATAAAAGACAATTGAATATCAAAGGTCAAGTTAGCTTTAGATAAATAATGATAGGATATGAAGTTTGAGATTGGATAACCAATATTGGAGGCTTTTGAAAAATCAAATCTATTAAGGTGCTTTCCTATCACAAAAGATATCTCCCATTATAATCAATATTAGGATTAAGACTAGAAATTTTAGGAGATTCTAGAGACCAAGCACATATTACAGTGTCAAATTTTGAAGATTCATCTGATGGCATGGTAGTATCATCAAGAGAGTTATTGCAATTAAGATAAATGACATCATTTTGCCTATGTCGAGCCTGGGCAGCTCAGGCCTGAACCCAGCTCAGTCATGCATCATGGGCAAAATGACGTCATTTTAAAATTTTAAAAAATATAAAAAGTTGAGTCAGGTCAGCCCAGCTAGCCTAGACCCCAATTGGGCCCGGGTCTGAGGTAGCATAGGCTGGGTAGCCTAAGCCTCGGTAGGCCCATTGTCATCCCTACTTACTATCCTATGTAGCAAAATTGGCTCCATTTGTCAATTAAAGTTCAATTTTAAATTTGTAATTAAAATTATAATTATCCATAATTAACTATTTAACTTAATTATAATATGATTAAACAAAATTCTTAAAATTCTCAAATAACTTGAAGAACTCAATTCCTAATAAAACCTAATTTCTAATTTATCCCAATCATATCTCAAGTTGGAGAAGTTCCAATGTGGACAACCATACAAAATGAGAGAAGAGATACCTTTATGGTTGTTTCATGAATTTGAATTAATTAATAAAATAACAAAAATAAGTGGGGGCTTAGGATGTCAAAGGGTGAAGGGAACTAGTTTAGGGAAATATAGTAATGGCAAAGATAGGTTTTGCCATCTCACATTTGAGGTACTTGGATTTGTCATTTGGCATGTAAGTAAAGAATTTCCAACTGTCTCCTAAAGAATGTTTTATATTCAAAGAAAATGAGAAGCACTCAACTTCAACCTTCCACCTCCAAGCTTTGAATTAATGGGTTCATGCACCAATCAATGGCACCATAAGTTTGGTATCAGCAAGCTGTAGATCGTGTAAGTAATCAAAACAAAATAAGCTTATTATAGCCTAATGCATTTTCCATTAAATAATTATATGACAATAATGCCCTAAACCCAACATTCCAAACTCATGGATGGTTATTAATGTTGAGAGTGCTTTAAATGTTAGGAAAAATTAGAAACTATGTTTTATTAGGAATTAGGGTTATTATGATTATTTTAGAATTTTTTTATCATATTGTAATTAAACTAATTAGTTAATTAGGGTTAATTATAGTTAATTTAGTTTAATTAGTTCTAATTAGAATTTTAAAATAAATATCAAAATTTTTACTTAAATACACAGGGTCTATTATGTCACTTAAATACTGCATAGGATAATAGGCTTCATGTATCATATTAAAAATATATAATTTATTCTGCGTAAGGTTGAAGTGACACATAATGGAGAATTAATTTTATTTAATTTTTTTATCTACTTATAGTTTTTTTTGATTATTTTGTAAACATTGTGGTTCATTGTAAATACTTCTAGATTTTAGGGTTTAACTTATATTTTGGAAAGAATGTTAGGGTCTAATTACACTTTTTTCTTTCATTGTTATAACAACTTTAAATAAGCTTGCTAATCCCTAATGACACCGTAGAGGGGGTGAATTAGGTATTTATAAATTTCAAACTAAAAATCACCAACTTAGTATGTTAATGATCATAAGTTATCAAGGATGAAAATATGAAATAAAATAATTAATGTTAATAATACACTTAAGTAATAAAGTAAAAGAGTAACAAAAGAGAAATGCAAACTAATTCATAAGGTTTCGACAAAAAACCCTCACTTACATCCATTCATAAGACTCTTATTGGAGTTCCACTATAACTTATTCTTACAAGGCAAAGAATAATTTTTGTACAATATTTTCTCTGTAAAGCTTTCACAATTTTCCTTGACGGTAAAGAGGAACCTTAATACCACTTGAAACATCATAAGTACAATATATAAGCACCCAAAAAAAAATTTAAAAAAAACTCAAAATATCTTGCTTTGTCACTTTGATAATACTAAAAAGGCTTGCTCACACAAATATAAGATAATGATACTCAACTCCTTGATAAACATTCAAAGCTATGTTTGTAAGACACTCATATTCTTTTTCTTAAAAGAACCTGTGAGAAAACATGTATTTATAGAATCATAGGACTCCTATTAACTATTGAAACCAAAAACTAGATGTTACAATGATTAATTACAACATTGGTTAATTAGTGTAACACATTGATCGACTAGTGTACATTGAATACATAAATTTACTAGTCATTAAGACATTGGTCAATTTCTAAAGCGTAATGGTTAATCAATGTGCCATCTAGAGGCATATTGGTTGACCACATAACTACGTCGATCGACTAATATGTCAACCTACATTGATCGATCACTAAGTCATATTGGTAGATTAATGTGCTTTCAATTCACAAAATCTGCCACCCATTACACATTGGTTGGTCATTTATCATATTAGTTAACTAATATGTCTTTTGGAGGGATACTGATTGACCAACTCACCATATTGGTTGACCAATGTGTTAATAATATCATCTACTATAAAATGAACTTAATATTGGTGAACTACTAACATATATTGGTCGACTAATTCCCCAAAAATATGATTTTAACAATTTCAAATGCTTAAACTTAAAATTTTTAAATAAAATTATAATTAAAAAGACTTCTAAAATGTCTCGCAAAGAGTATTTAAAATATTAAGAGGATTTTCCTTTAAAAATAAAAGCTTTAATGCTTCTTAATGGATGAAAAGACTCATATGATGAAATGATATGAAATGTTTATGCATGATGAGATCTGTCTTATTTATAGGAGTTGTGCTTTATGCTTGTGCTTGTGATCTGTCTTATTTATAGGAGTTGCATGCAGTGGCTTTCAGGTGAGCTTTGAATGAGTCAAATATGGTGCAGGTGCTCCTCATGTGTTCACTAAGGAACCATCCTCTGCGTTTTTAATGTATTGTAAATGACTGTATACTCTGCGTTTAAGTAATAAAGCTTCTGGCTTGGTCTTGTCACATATGTCTCATGTGTTCACTTAAGCTTATCCTTTGCTTCTGTCTTTTGTTCGAGCATTTTACACACTCACCTTCTGTTCTTCGTCCATCTTTTGTGTTTGTTGTATCTGAGTGAAGATTGGTGGAGTAAATGTGATTATCATCACAGATCCAAATGATGATTATCTTGAATTCCCAATCAATTGGAAGTATCTTTTCTTTCTCATCTTCTCCTCATTTGGTTCAACAATCGGCTCTTTTGAAAGTCTTGATAGTTATTACTTAATGGGTAATTTTTCGCATCTTACCTTCAAGACTTTCTTAAAGGCAAGGTGGTTATATTAAAAAATAACATGTATAAGCTCTAATGAACTTCATATTCGACACTCTACATGCTTTTTGAGAATAACTATGAAACATATGCTTGAACATTCACTAGTCACATACCTTTTATCTGTTTTATGTAAAACAAAGTTATCATTTTGTTTTAGGTATCTAATTGAACTTTGGGTCCTTAATTGGTAATCTCCTTCTTTTCAACCCAAACTTTCAAAAGTTTACTTATCATTCTTTGTTTGAGAAAATATAATCTATCAACTAGCTGATGTTTACTATAAAAAAGACATACGTGTTATATGTTTGCACACATAATAAGGAATCTTGTAGCAGATATGAGATCCTTAGTACCATCTAGTAAGCTTCATTACGTGTTTTCATTTTCAGTAACATATTTCAAAAACCAAACATATGACAGTTGCTTAAAAATCGTTCAAACAATCAATTTTGTTAAAACATACAATTTTAATTCATTTGAACATTACTAGACATACATTATATTATTTATCACGTTGTTTATGCAGCTCCATTGAAACAACCTCACTTTAACATCAAAAAAAACAAATGAAAAAAAGCTTGCATGTGCAAAAGATACACTCTCAAACTAACCTGCCAACACTTCAGCAAATTCGTCCTTGGCTTCCTTCAATTTAGATTTCATGATGAGCCTAAAAGACTTAGCAAATGACATTGTGAAGGCGTCCATATTCTGAAGATGTTGTTGGAGGAAGGCAAACTCAAGAAGAATTAGAATAAATTTGTATTTTTGTAAAGCTATTGTGATTTTTTATTTTCAAAAAACAAGAAATTGTAATAATAGACAAAAAATGTTTTAATTGTTTGTTTATTTCTTTTTAAAAGCTACAACAAGAAACAAAAGAAAGGACGAGAAACAAGCAAGCTCTAATTGTTGGAATTATGCCCATGACCCAATCATTATGTAATAGATTGAACATTTTAGTTTTGTAATTATTAACTTTGTTTAATAACATGACAAATATTTTTATCATATTATGTTTATTGTTTTTATTCTAATATGATAAGTCCTTGATTAAATTTATACACTTGCCA
>JAOSBK010000008.1:7587256-7612158 GCA_027568895.1 Erythroxylum shatona
ATGTGGTCACACACTTACGTATATAATATTTTTCGTTTATGATTATTTAATTTATTATGAGATAATTTATTAAATAATTATATGGCATATTATTATATTTTTTGCTAGCACAAAAAAATAATTAATATTGAAAATTCTCTTGCTCAAAATAAATGAATAAAATAAAATAGTCTTATTTTATTCCATTTTAGAAATATTAATAAAATAAAATAGTTTTATTTTATTTCATTTTTATAAATAATAATGATTATTTTAAAATGAAAACGTCAGATGATTTTGGCGTGGGTGGAAAGGATGCGTTGGTTCATTCAAAAGTAAACGTTGTAACCTGATTATGAAGTGGTACGTTGGTCTGATGAAGAAAAAACGTGCATGAAGCAAAAAGACAAGTGAAAAAAATGTTTTTTACTTGGTTTTTCGTTTGTGTGCTGTGAGATAAAAAGTGAGATACAACTTATATATACTTTCAGTTTCTCTTTCTAAAGGTGACGATTTTAAGAAAACAAAGAAAAGAAGAGTGTGTGATTTAGAAACAATGAAGAGAAAACATTGATTTTGTTTTCGTTATTGTTTACGTGAATAAAATCAAAGACTTGAAGAAAGGTTCTTCAAATTAACCATATTCATATCAAGTGTTGAAAGGGGAATTTATTTTTTGGTGTAGAGTATATAGAGGCCACTTTTCAGATATTTATTTTTACCTTTTTCTTATGATTAATATGTTTGTTAAATGCAATAGATAAATATAGGATGACAATTTTTATTTCCGCTACCTTTTTCTTATGATTAATATGTTTGTTAAATGCAATAGATACATATAGGATGACAATTTTTATTTCCGCTACGTATTGCGATCCTTCATTAATTTCTTTTAGTAATTATTTTGAATTATTAGCATTCGCAACTCGTGACGTTTAAAAACTATTAGATTCTAAAGTTTTTATTTTTAAATTATTTTTACAATTCTCAAAATATTTAAGGACATTTTACTTTTAGTTATTTATTTTTGTTGTAATGTGATATTTATAGTTTAAAATAAAAACAAACATATGTTTAATTGATAATATTAAAGTAATTATATCTTTATTATTTTTAATAAATAAATAAATAAATGTAAATTAATTTTATAAATTAATTAAATGAATAAGTATGTTTTAATTATTAATATATTTTAATAAAGCTATGTATTATCAGACTTTCCCAGATCTTGTTTTATTGTGAGATTTCGAACTGAGTGTGA
Organism: Erythroxylum shatona; assembly: GCA_027568895.1. Lineage (NCBI taxonomy): Eukaryota > Viridiplantae > Streptophyta > Magnoliopsida > Malpighiales > Erythroxylaceae > Erythroxylum > Erythroxylum shatona. Next base: position 7,588,497 of record JAOSBK010000008.1, read on the forward strand.
TGATGATGAATATATTTTAATTATTAAAACACATTATTATTTAGAATTACGTTTTTGATATGCTAAAATCCTTTATTTCATAAATAACTATTTTTAAAATTTAAGTTGTTTAAGACATAAACTATATTTATTAAATATATTTGAAATTTAAAAATATTTTATTTTTCAAAATAGTTTTTAATTTAAATTTGAAAATAATTATAAAATAGAGATTAAAATTTCAATAAAATAATTTTATTTTCAATGTCAATATTAAAAATAAAATAGAACCAAAATACTCTTAAATTTTCTAAGTTAATGCTATATTATAATTATACAATAACGACAACATTTCAGTAAAAGTATTATTGGATATGCAATCTAGGATGAGCCATAAGTACACAATTTTATCCTTAACTAATACAAAAGTTATTTTCGATAAATCTAAAAAAAAGAAAAAACATAAAACAAAAAAAGTTTTTTAGAAATGTTTGTAGGGAATAATAAAAGATATATATTAAAATAATAAAATAAAATATACATAAAAGATAATAATAAATGATATAATTATAACAAATACTTATAAATAAAAAATAAAAAACAAAAAAACAAAGTAAAGAATAAAAATAAAAGATAAAAAAAATAAAGTAAAAAGATAAATAATAAAAAATAATGTTAAAATTGTGTGCCACTTATATTGATTAACATGTTTTTCACGATTGAATCTTCCTAAAATATTACATAAAGAAGAAATAAGATGAATTTGAAACATTACCCATAAATTTCTAAGTCAAGTGTTACATTAGAATTGTGTGTTCTTTATATCGATATGTCTCCACATGATTTTCCCGATTGAATTTTTTTAAATATTGTATAGTGAAGAAATGAATTAAAGCTAATGCTCTCATTTATTAAAAAAGTTGAAAATTAAAAATTAGTAAATTTATTTATTAAAGAGTTAAAATTTTAAAAATTAATAAATCTATTTTTAAATGGAGTAAAATTGAAATGTCAATAAATCTACTTTAAGATGTTTATCTATATTTAAAAGTTTCTTATTATTTTACCTTGTAAAAATTGAAAAGAAAAAATTTATGATTGAATTTCTTATTTTAAATTTCAAGTTTTATTACATAGAACTAAAGAGGAGTTCAGTCTCAACTATCAATTAGACAGTCTAACCATTATGAAGTTTTTAAGGAAAAATAAGTTCTTTTTATATTTCTCTTTTATATTTTTTATCTGCATTTGTTTCGAATGTATATATTTGCGTTTGTTTCAGATGTGTATATTTATACCTATGGTTGAGTTTTCTCGGTTTCTTTAATGAAGATGTTTTGTTTCAAAAAAAAAGATGATAAATATAAATACTTGAAATTAGACATGAAATTTTGAGATCAATTTGTTAGAGATATATGCTAACATCTTTAATAACAATGATATATTTATTAATATAATAATAAAATATATTGTTAATAATTTTTATTTTATATTTATTAATATCAACGACATATTTGTTAGTATAATATTTTATTAAAATTAAAAACAATATATTAATCCTGATAATAATATTATTAATGATCTTACATATAGAAGTGTGTAAAGAAATTACTTTCATGATTATCTATGTATTTGTTAATGCAATTGTCTTAGTGTTCTGCAATTTGTTATTACAACTACTATTTTATTATTGCTGCTATTATTTTTAATGATTTTATTGTTGATATTGTTAGCTCTTATTATGATCTTTTTAATATTTTATGAAGTATGTGAAATTGTGATTTGAGTTATTCGGATATTAAATTTTAATAATAAAAATATTTTTTAAAATTTACATATTTATATATTATCAATTTATTTGACCTCTTTTTTTGTAGGCTTATAAGATGTTAGCATTTATGTTGAGATGAAATATTATGTAATCTTTGTAAGATTTACATCTTGTATTTCGTAAAAGGAGCTAGCTATAGAGTTATCTTGTTAAATCATCCTCGTTTCTATAAGATTACGTGCAGCTATTCATTCAAAGAAGTAATTTTATTTCACTTGTATCGATTTTCAGATAGTAATAAAAATTACTTGCATTAAAAGTAATAAAAATTGAAAAACTATGTGAAGTTTGATCCTGCATCAAGTAATTGTCTGCTTAACTTTAGGTTTACTATTGTCTTCGAAGGTCCACGTCACGTCCTAGTTCAGCAATGTGACCATGTGGCATGTAGGAAGTAGGCCCCTTAAATCCTCAGCCTCATTTTTACAACTTTATTCTATTTTATCTCAACATTTATTTATGTGAATTCTAAAAAATAAATAATTGAGATAAAATAAGATAAAATTAATACATAAAAAATAAGACAAAGATCATATCCCGAAAGTAGGCTATGGTGATTGCCCTGCATCTCATTTGTTCAATTCAAGGCGCGGCATATAATATAATATAGTTGGAGGATTGAAAATGACAACTTAAATACAATTTAGTTTCTATTTTTATTTACATTAAATTTCATTTTGTCCATATTTCCAAATTCAGATAACGCAAAGCAATTAGTGAATCAACTAACTACTTAAATACAAGTAGGCCAAAGTAGTCCACTTTAACTAAAGCCTGAAAATCAAAATCGTCAGGCAATCTTATCCTATGTTATGATATCCAAGTAATACGGTGCGTATCTTCCGGAAAGTGGGAATTAAGTTAATAGGCGGAAACTGGCGGAGAAAAGAAAAAGAAAGATACAGACAGACAGGTGGCAATCACCACTTGCCATTTGTTTGTTTGCACATTAATAAACAAAACAACCATTTAAACTCACTATCACAATTTTCAGCAGAACAAACCACAATCATTTCATTTTTCCTTTTTTGTTTCTACCTTCTTTTCGACGAGGAACCAAAGCTCTGTCATCCTTCAAATGGCTCCGATTCCGTCGGAGAACGGTGTCGACGGCGACGATGAGCGAGAGGAAGATGAGGATGAAGAGGAGGAGGAGGAGGAGGAGGAGGAGGAGGAAGAGGAGCCGAGACTAAAGTACCAGAGAATGGGAGGAAGCATACCAACGCTGCTATCAAACGACGCCGCTTCTTGTATTGCCGTCGCGGAGCGAATGATCGCGCTCGGGACTCTGGACGGCACCGTTCACATCCTTGATTTCCTCGGAAACCAGGTTACGTACCATTTGTTGTTTCGATTATTGTTATTTTGCGAGTGACTAGTGAATTTGGAGCTTCGTTGGATCTGAACTTCGATTGCAGTTTCAATTTTTAGCTTTTTGTATCTGGAGGTTCTCTTTTGGTGATGTTAAGAGTGTGATTGATTTTTTAATTTATCGTTGAGATTGTGTTCTAGAGATTGTTCCATTAGAATCTGAATATCGTAACTTTATAATGCAAGGCACAAGCAATTCTTCCACGTTTACGTTCTTGGTCTTTTTTTCTTTGTTTTTACTTTGCGACTGAAGTTGAGAATTGTTGTTTATGTCGTTGAACGTTGTGTGCACAAAGATTCTGGGAAGTTGTGCCAACATCACTTATTTTGAGCAAATATTTGAGAACGCTTTTCCTGTTTTTGTTTTTAAATTTAAAGTTCGGTTTTTCCTCTCTAATTAGTGTAATGTATATGGAACATTCTTTTACTCAAGTTTACGATGTGTGTCTGTTTCGAATTTTCTTTTATTTTTTATTTTTTTGGAATTTCGGAAGAATGATTCTTTTTCGCATGAACGACTAAAAACTTTGTCCTGTGAATGTAAGTAGTTCCAGTGGACTATTTTACTTAAGGTGTGACTGTTTTAGAATGTCGAGTTGCCATCGGCGAAGCTGTAAGCATTAGGGGGCTGAATATTAGGCTTTAAGTGCAACTAGATTATCGCCATCAACTAATCAATATTAACACCTCTTTAGGCTTGATTAGGAGTTAGGACTGAAAGATGCCTGTATATAGTTCATAGGAATTGGCCAAAATCTAATGATAGAAGGCTCCCTTTCCAGGTTAAGGAATTTCATGCTCATACTGCTGCAGTAAATGACCTTAGTTTCGATATAGAAGGTGAGTATATAGGAAGCTGTTCAGATGATGGGACTGTTGTAATAAATAGCCTTTTCACTGATGAGAAAATGAGGTTCGAGTATCATCGTCCAATGAAGGCTGTTGCTTTGGACCCTGAGTATTCAAGAAAAGCATCCAGAAGATTTGTAGCTGGTGGGTTAGCAGGTCATCTGTATTTAAATGCAAAGAAATGGCTTGGCTATCGGGACCAGGTTGGCATTAGTAAATCATCCTTTATCGTTTGCAATAGCTGCAATAGTAAGATGTTGAGCCTCAAGTCAAATACTTGCTTGCCTTTTTAGGTTTTACACTCTGGTGAAGGTCCAATACATGCTGTGAAGTGGAGATCAAGTCTTATTGCTTGGGCTAATGATACTGGTGTGAAAGTATATGATGCTACCAATGATCAACGTATTACATTTATTGAAAGACCACGGGGAAGCCCACGCCCGGAGCTGTTGCGGCCTCACTTAGTTTGGCAGGTTGGTTAAAAATTCACCTTTCTATGGTCTGAACAGCTCCGTCACTCTATTTATTAACTTCCACTTTTACTATTCAACACAAATTAAGCATGCATTGTCTTGGAACTCATTCATTTCTTTACTCTTATCCAGGATGACACTCTCTTGGTTATTGGCTGGGGGACATCTGTGAAAATTGCTTCAATAAGAGCAAGCCAGTATAAAGGCACCAATGGGACATACAGGCATGTCCCAATGTCCAGTATGAACCAGGTGGATATTGTGGCATCCTTTCAGACCAGCTATCATGTTTCAGGAATTGCTCCATTTGGTGACTCGTTGGTCGTGCTAGCTTATATTCCTGGAGAAGAAGATGGACAGAAGGAATTTAGCAGCACCATTTCAGTAAGACAGGTATTTCTCTTCCATGTTGCTTGAGCATTGTAAAGTATAGTTCTTTGTGAACCAGCTTTTCGAGTCAAGTGTCTTTCGAGCAGCAAATCACTTTCTTCTCTTTACTTTGGCTGCAATATCTACTCAGTCCATCCTTAATTCCTCGAGGGAAAATGTAATCACATAAATTGTTGTTGATGTTTGATATGGAGATGGTTTTTCTTGTAGATGGTCATTGTTAATTTCAAGAATTTTAGTGTTCACTAAATTAGAAAGAATCGGCCCAGACGTGGACAACAAGGAGAGATGATCTCTTGCAAAGTGGTTTTTTGTTCAGTCCTGAGACAGTGAAGAGTTGTGCTTCATTTTTGCTGTCTATCTTTAACTCCACATGCTCTATTCTGGAAGATCAGTTTCTAGTATTATTTTGAGGCATATATGTGGCCTGCTGGTTAACAAATTAGGAAATGCTGTTTGATATATCTACTTTCTGTCATGTCTGAAGTGGTAACTTGCTCAGCATAATCTGTTTTATTCAGGGTCACTCATACACATCACCAGTTATATGCGCTATTATCTTTAAGTGAAGTTAATTTAAAGGATGAAACATACTGAAAGTGTTTTGATGACCCTGTTGCGCTGCTAACATATGCTATATATAAGCAGGGAAATGCACAAAGACCAGAAGTACGCATTGTTACGTGGAACAATGATGAACTTGCAACTGATGCCCTTCCAGTTCATGGCTTTGAGCATTACAAGGCAAAGGACTATTCTCTTGCTCATGCTCCATTCTCAGGTATCAGACTTTATGTGATTTTGTTCTCAATCTAGCAGATAATCTGCTTTGAAAATAATACCTTAATGTGAATATAGGTAGCAGCTATGCTGGTGGTCAGTGGGCTGCTGGTGATGAGCCATTGTACTATATTGTATCTCCAAAAGATGTGGTCATTGCAAAACCGAGGTTAGTTAGTTTCTTGTCAGATTTTAGTTTCCAATGAAACATGTTTGGTTCATTGCCTTTGCATGCATACAATTTTTCCTTTGACATTTCTTGTAGAGTAAATGCCAAGAATTAAAACATTGCATCTGTTTATGTTAAAAAGAAACTCCATACGTATAAGGTGTCTTAGTTGATCTCTGAACAATGAAGCCTTACTTTTCAGTTTGCCTTGTCATTGGAAATTGTTGGGACATGAGCTTACTCTGAACATAGGAGCTTTGTCTTTGTCTAGATGCCTTGTATAATATATTGGTTGCTATTTCATATGTAGATGAACATAGTGTCTTCTAGATCCATAGCTTCTTTGTTTGTTGTCTAAGCCAAGCCATATGTTTATGGTGCTTATGACTTACAAACCACGGTAAGTGCAATTTGATTCATTTCTGCCTTATAATGAGCAGTTAGCTGATCTAGGAGTGAATATATCTATGCCAACCTAGTCAAAAAGTTGGCATATAATGTGATGAGAAAGCTATTTAAGCAACAGATAACGCTTAAAATTTGTGCATGTTGGTTTTTTTCTTCACTTTCTCTAAGTGTTCATGGAATATGCTTTTTGTATTTGGCAACAAAGAGAGGGCTTTCCTGAGAGAGTATCAATCGGTTTGCTGCACCCGCTAGTCTAAGCATGTACTTCTTTATCATAAAGTTCATGGGCATTTTCCCTTAATATTCAAAGACTGTGCATCTTTGTTAGTTTATTTATGTTACGTATAAAAATATTATAGCTGTTACACAGCTGTAACTAGTATAAAACTGTAACCGTTTCCCTCTGGAGGGGGGTATGAATTTGCTAATGTGTGTGTGTGTCTCTCTCTAAATTCTCTGTTCTTCTCTCTTCTTTCTGGACTCTTCTCTTTCTCCTTCTCTCTGTCTCTCTGTTGTTCTTCATTTTTATACGCAACAAATGGTATCAAAGAAGTCGGTTCTCCGTGGAATCGAAGAAAACATGAAAAGCTTGAAGGAAGCATAGATCAGAAGTGAGAAAATGTTTTTGAAATTTCAAAGCAGGAATGAGAAAATGTTTCTGGAAGCTTTAAACTGAACAAAAAAATCGGAGAACAATCTGCTACAGCTTAAAATTGTGGTGGCATGAAGTGACAAGGAGTGGAAGTGGGAGCTACTATTGCAGTGTTAGGAATCTCGATAGAGATTGTATAGCTGACAGTATATTGATAGTATAGTAGGAAATAACAACTGGAGCAAGCTCCCCCTCCTGGACTATCCAGGCCAATTTTCCCTAGCGATGATGGTAGTAAAATCGTTGCTCTCTCTATTCTCCTAGACAAGTTCTATATTCCCCTCCCTCATTCTCTCTCCATAACAAACTTCTAACAAACTTGCTTACACGGCAGTCATCCCCCTCCTTTCTAGCTTGCTTCTACGACTATGTTTTGATGGGCTTAGTTGGTATGGGTTGGGAAGAGGGTGGATTGTTATCATGCAGTTACTCCAGAACTCACAAATCGAAACTAGCAACCCATGCAAGAGAAGGGCTACTAAAAGCTTTGGCCGTAGAGCCCACCCCTCTCATGAATAACAACGACGTCGCTTCTGATGGTTCCTTAGTCGTCCCCTCTCCCAGCGAGCCTAGTAAGATCGAGATGTACTCTCCAGCTTTCTATGCTGCTTGTACCGCTGGTGGTCTTCTCAGCTGTGGTCTAACCCACTTGACGGTTATTCCTTTTGATTTCATTAAGAGTAACATGCAGATTGACCCTGCAAAGTATAGAAACATTTCATATAGTTTTGGAGTTCTATTCAATGAGCAGAGTGTGAGCTTTGCAGGTGGTTACATTGCTGGAATTTTCTGTTCGATTGTGTCTTATTCTGATAATATAATCTCCTTCCTCCATGATGCTAAAGGAGCAATTGCTGGTGATGCTGTGAAGAAGATGGGTGGTGAAAAGAAAATAAGATTATTCATTTTTTGTCTATTCTGTAAACCTCCATAACCTTGGGTACAAGGTTTTCTAAAGGAGAAGGAATTGCTACGTATAAAAATATTATAGCTGTTATACAGCTGTAACTAGTATAAAACTGTAACCGTTTCTCTCACGAGGGGGATACAAATTAGCTAATGTGTGTGTCTCTCTCCCTCTCTCTAAAATTCTCTGTTCTTCTCTATTCTTTCTGGACTCTTCTCTTTCTCCTTCTCTTCTTCTCTCTATTGTGTTCTTCATTTTTATTCTCAACAATTTGCCTCTTCATTTTTGCTTTCTTCTTGGATACTTTGACATATTTTAGGGATGCTGAGGACCATATATCATGGCTTTTGCAACACGGCTGGCATGAAAAAGCTTTAGCTGCAGTTGAAGCAGGTCAAGGTCGGAGTGAACTCTTGGATGAGGTACTTTGATTTATTTACCTGTGTTATGCATTGTACATTCTACAGCATGCATGTGGATTATGGTTTTTCTGGACAAGTCTATCTTGTCTTTACTATGAAATCCCTTCCTTGGTTAGCAATATGTGTAGTTCTACTGATATCCACAGGTTCTTTAGAAATTTTCTTATTAAATCTTTTCTTGTTCTTTGTGAAAAATTGTGACATTGGTCCTTAGAGATCTAGTTGCAGCATAGTGCAATCCAATCAATATCACCAATGACAAAGCTGCTATATGAGTAGGATCATTCAATTTATTTTCGGATCAAGACATCCTTTTGACATTGTTTAGTGAGTATGTCTGTACAAGTAGGTCCATTTAACCCATTAATATTAAGGAGAAAGAATTATTGAAGGAAGTTTTAATGACCTTATGAATCAAATAAAATATTTTCCTTTTTCTTTATCATGATTTAACATTTTGATGTCTTTTCAAAACTTCACTGTAATATTGTTATCATGTCAATAGTGAGTTTAGCATGTCATTGCAAATTTGGACGCTCGTTCAATTTGGTGAAGAGGTTATCCCAAGAACATGTGATTCTTGCAACTTAAGTAGAACTGATTAGATTGGTTTCACAAATGATTAAATTTGGGACCATGTGTACAGGTGGGGTCCAGATATCTTGATCATTTGATTGTTGAAAGAAAGTATGGTGAAGCTGCATCCTTGTGCCCCAAATTGTTACGGGGTTCAGCATCAGCATGGGAAAGGTAAGGCAAACATATATACATGTTCCCATCATAAACATTTTGTTTATATGGTCACTCGTAACTTTGTGTAGAGAGTGAGAAAGAAAGACTGAAAGATGCCAGTGCTGCTTACTCTTACAAGGGTGCCTGTGTTATGTTTATATAGTTGTTATGTTATTTTAGGATGTTCTTAAAGCCAAAATTACCCCTTACCACTTAGTAACAAGAGCAATTGTTTTCTGCAGGTGGGTTTTCCATTTTGCTCATCTCCGCCAGCTTCCTGTCTTAGTTCCTTATATACCAACAGAGAACCCTAGACTCCGGGATACTGCTTATGAGGTTTGTACCTCTTTGTGCTTTATTTTCTGTTCCTACATGGTAAGAATGCGTGTTCATGTTCATTTTTCAGGTTGCTTTAGTAGCATTGGCAACAAATTCATCTTTTCACAACGATCTTTTGTCAACTGTCAAATCTTGGCCATCTGTAGTATATTCTGCATTGCCAGTTATCTCTGCCATAGAACCTCAACTGAATTCCTCGTCCATGACCGATGCACTCAAAGAGGTTTGTCTTGGGAGTCCTGCGTATCATCTGAGGAAGTTTTGATATCTGCAAGTCTTTAATCACAGTATTTTTCTGTTTCAGGCATTAGCAGAGTTGTATGTAATTGATGGGCAATATGAGAAAGCTTTTTCTCTTTATGCTGATGTAAGTATATGTTGGTGCTGACAGAAGTAATAAAAGTCCCTTTTTATCTAGTCTGATTCAATAAAACTATAGTTGTGCGCTCAATTATCTTAATTTAGTAACATTTTCTTGTTCGCTTATTTGCTGGTCGCTCATTTTTCTTTTACCTTTCTCAGCTTATGAAGCCAGAAATATTTGATTTCATTGAAAAACACAACTTATATGAAGCTATTCGTGAAAAGGTATGGCAATAGATTGAAAATTGATAATGCTCTATTGTTGCTCTCTATTCTATAATTTTACCTTTAATAATTGAGAACCTGTTCATACATCCAATTTGTAACATAAACTGTTCAGGATTTGCTAGTAGTTGTGGTTTTGCTGATATTTTGAATATTGACTTTCTTCTTGGAGTTGTCATGTGATAGGTGTGTTGGAAAATTGTTTGCCATGTAGGTTGTGAGAAAACTATTACAAGATCACTTATTTTCCAATGTTTCTTTGTTTCCTGTTATTTCGTATTTCAGTTTGCTATATGTCCTGCTTGACTATTACGGATCACCTATTTTCAATATTTCTTTGTTTCCCATTATTTCCTATTTCAGTTTGCTATATTTACTGGTTATCCGAAACTATGGCAAACTTATCTTCTTCCTTTTTGCTGGTTTGCTAATGTGCAGGTTGTCCAATTAATGATGCTTGATTCCAAACATGCAGTGACCTTGTTGATTCAGAACAAAGATTTAATTTCTCCATCTGAAGTTGCAGCACAACTGCTGGCTGCAAGCAACAAGTGTGATTCAAGATATTTCTTGCATCTATATCTGCATTCGTTATTTGAAGTGAATCCACATGCTGGAAAGGATTTTCATGATATGCAGGTGTTTGGCTTAATATTTTACCTGTTTGTCTTATGTTGGTAGAAGTCTCAGTATCGTTAATATTTTCCTTTTTGCAGAGTTTATTGCTTGTTAAAATGGGAAATTATTTTTGTTTCCATGTGAACAACTTCTCAATTTAGAGTCAATTAGAATGGACTTAATAGATAAAAGTATGTAAACTATATGTCAACAGCTTCGGTTTGTTAATGGGTGTTTTCCAATGATATGGGGTAAGACAATTTGAATCTGTTCTATTCTCCTGTTAAACCTAGATTCTACAGTGCTATATCCAATTTGTTCCACATTTAATTTCCCAAAAAAAAAAAAAGAACTTGTTCCTCTTGTTCAACTGTGTGTGTAAATATCTGAGACTGAAACACAAGTTCTTTGCAACACCCTATTATAAATGCCTAACTGAAAGGATCTTCTTGTTCTGCTACTTGTGGTCAACTTCCTTTTACCTGCATGACTTAGAATCTTTAAAAGCATCTTTTTGGTGTCCAGGGTAAATTGTTGCAGGCATAGTTGTAATTTTTCATGCTAACTTGAATTGATCTTATGGCTTAACTCACTCTAAATATCTTGCATAACTTTGATCTTGTTGGGACAGGTAGAGCTGTACGCAGACTATGATCCAAAAATGTTACTTCCTTTTCTCCGTAGCAGCCAACATTACACACTTGAGAAGGTTTGGCTAATTCATAAACACAAGATTAATATGTTAAAGTAAATCAATGTTAATTACTTTTGACACTGTTTGTGAAAGCCGTAAGCTTTAATTTCAGGCACATGAAATTTGTGTCAAAAGAGATCTTTTACGGGAGCAAGTCTTCATACTTGGAAGAATGGGAAATTCGAGGAAGGCCTTAGCTGTCATCATTAATAAATTGGGGGACATTGAAGAGGTTCCATTCTGTCTCTGATGGAAGCTTCTTGTTTATTTCTGTGGGTTGTCATTGTGTTTATTTGAAACCTGGATGTTGGGAGTGATAGGAGCTGTAACATGATTGTCTGTGCAGGCTGTAGAGTTTGTAAGCATGCAACATGACGATGAACTCTGGGAAGAATTGGTTAAGCAGTGTCTTAACAAACCTGAGATGGTAATCTAATTGCACAGTTTATGCTAGTTTTGTATGACATGCACAAATATGATAAGTTTTCATTATTTTTCCTGGTTATCATGACATGCGTATCATTTGATTTCTTTTCAGGTCGGAGTATTGTTAGAGCACACTGTTGGCAATCTTGACCCTTTATATATTGTAAACATGGTGCCTAATGGCTTGGAGATACCTCGGTTAGTATGCCTTGACCCATACTATTGATTAGATGATCGTCTATTTTCTCTTTTCTTACTTCAATTGAATCTTGGATTTGCAATCTTGGACATGTCATCCATCTTGGTGGTAGTCAGACGTGCCCGAGACTTCGGTTCAACGTTTGTTAAAGTTTCCTTTTCTTGATTGTTTCTCCTTTACTGAGAGCTACAAAAGTAGTGTGTATTCTGATTCTGAATAAATTTTCCCGGGGTTGATAAATTTGTTTCAGTTCTTAATGAAAACTACAGATGCCATCTTCAGAAAGTTGTAACTTGAGACCTGGAGTAAAGTATTCGTTCATCCTTTCTTTCCTTATTTGATGAGTTAACTGAAGAAAAGCTTTAGGTTAGGATAGTAATGACAGATAAAAGAGTAGGGGAGAAGAATGTACGCATTGGAATTTGGTTGAGTCTGAAGCTCACATCCATGAACATAAAGACAAAGAGTTTTGAAGTATATTGTTCAATAGGTTTAGGCCATCTATTTATAATAGATACTGGGTACAATAGTAGGGCAGTACAATAGTCTATAATAAGAGGATATAATATTCTTAAACAGTACTTAAGCTATCCTATTATAGGGCATATATAATGTTCCTATATTGGAACATACAATAATATTTTGAGTAAATTATGTCAAATATGTTGGCGTTTTAACAATTTATCAAGTATATTTCAACTTTCATTTAGTAACACTATATATCGCAACCTATGAAAAAATATATTTACATATTCTACTGTAACACTTTTAATGAGAAAACTTAACAGTGGTCAAATGCATTATGTTTAGAACATTTTCTTAAGGTGCCTATGCCTCATAAAATTTGACGATATTTGAACCTGTTTTTCATTTTTATGATTTTTCAAAATTTCAACCTTTACAAAATTATAACAAAAATAATTTATCATCAGATATGTTTCCCAAGTAATAACGATAGTGAATTAGATTATTATTAACATTTGTACAGATTTTCAGGTTAAATTTTCAAGTTTTAAATTTTTAGAGAAATAATAGTTCAACACAGTTGAATTTTCTTACTATTTGGGATATAGTTATACATTTTTTATAGGTTGTGATATCTAGTGTTAAAAATGAAAGTTGAGTTTTATTTGATATTTTGTTTATAGTTCAGGATATTTGATATAATTTAACCTAATATTTTTATACTAGATATTGAATTTTTTTGATATTCGACACTTCCCTTCAAGTTAGTAAGTTGATGTTTTATAGGTCCAGCTTGCATATGAATTCTATATTTACAAAAAGAAATTCTTTGAACAACTAAAATGAAGAAGTAATATATTCTTTCCTTTTTTATTTTTTATTTTCGCCTTATTTTTCTTTTTGTGGTTTTTATTTTCCTGTTTTTGCTAGCTTTTCTTTTTCTTTTTAATTGATAAACCCTAAAATCAAAAAAAGAAAAAAAATAGAACTTGAAAGTAAACATGAAGTGTTGGCAGCAAAAATGACTGAGGCAATTGTTGAGAGAAGAGAAAAGGTAGAAAAGAGATGCTCGCCATAGAAGGAGATAGGAAAAATAGAATACAAGTCAAAGAACAGGAAAGACAAGAACGGAGGTAGGAATACTCTTATGGCTATCAAAAGGATACAGAATATTTGATGGAAGGAAAGACTGAATAGAGTTCACAATGCTCTCAAAGGACTGTCATGAGGAAAAACATAATAGAGATGGTCTTAATGGAAGAAAAAGAAAATATAGGTGACAATGCTCTCAGAAAGACAAATTGAGAGAAGTGCTTAGCTAGAAAAGAAAACTTATCAGTCCGTAATGAAGGAATACGGGATCTTAAAAAAAACAAAGGTTAGGGATTTACATTTTGTGCTCGAAAACCTTATGCTCTGAAAATTATCAATAGTATAAAGGTGCTTAGAATCTGAACTTGGTCTGATACCATGTTAAATTACTTTTAATATCGTTTGAAAATAAAGATAAAAGGAGGAGAAGGAGAAGAATACACACACATTTGTTCTGTGTGAGCATGCTGTTAATTCAATCAACATGCAATTATTCATGCATGGATGGTCAAAGTGAAACTTCAAAACTATCTAAGCAATGATATATATATATGTACACATATGTAAATGCAACATTCATAGATTTTTATTCACTCAGAAATGATGATTTTGGTGATTGTTCCTTTTTCTTCCTTTTTTGTTCTTGTTTCAGGCTTAGGGATCGTCTGGTCAAAATTATCACAGATTACAGAACTGAAACGTCCCTTAGACATGGTTGCAATGATATCCTCAAGGTACTGTTTTCACGTTCTTAATTTTGCATCTGAACAAAATTCAAAGTTCTGAAGTGTGTTGACAGTTTTGTATTCTATGAATGGTACACAGGCTGATTGTGTAAACCTATTGGTTAAATATTTCAATGAAGCAAGGCGGGGAATTTGCTTGAGCAATGAAGAAGATGATGCTCAAACGAGAAGGGACAGCAGTAGGGATTCTCAGGCAACTGAGAGGACACCTATTGTGAGAAGCATGGAGGTCAAGTCAAAAACTAGGGGAGATACGAGATGTTGCATGTGTTTCGATCCCTTTTCGATTCAAAATGTATCAGTCATTGCATTCTTTTGCTGTCATGCTTATCACATGAATTGTCTTATGGATTCCATGCATACTGTTAGTGGAAGAGGAGCAAATGGAGAGACAGGGAGGGAACAGTTCTCTGATTATGATCATGATCAGAGTGATGAAGATGACGATGACGATGATAATTCAAGTGTTCCTCGCTTGCGATGTATCTTATGTACTACTGCTGCGGGTTGAGATTTTGATACAAAGCAACTTTTTCATATAAATCTTTTTGGGAAGGGTGTGGGTTGTTGTATGAGCGGTTGGTTTGTTTTTTGAGGCTTTTTCTTACTCCTATTTTGGTGTGAATAGGTTGCATTTGCTATTTCTCAAAATTTTCATTTTTGCACTCATTTCATTTGTTGTCGATTATATGTAATCATAGTTCATGCAATTGTTAATGGAAGGAAGCAAATATTTTCTTTTTTGGTTTTTTTTGAGGCTTTTTCTTACTCCTATTTTGCTGTTTCTCAAAATTTTCATTTTTGCATTCATTTCATTTGTTGTCGATTATATGTAATCATAGTTCATGCAATTGTTAATGGAAAGAAGCAAATATTTTCTTTTTCTTATTTTCGCAAGCCCATGAAAAAAGTTTCTGAAAATGTCACCGTCTTTGCCCAAAAAGTTTGGAGCGTAGGTGCTGGGCGAGAGTTGAGGATTTTGTTGGGCCTCATGTTTTCTCGCTCTTGGCTGGTTTGAATAGCGAAGATCAGAAAGTAGCAATGTGTGCTTGATTGGATGAATCGATAGGAACTCATTGGCACGAGGGCTCGGATGCTTTTGTGTTGATAAAACAAAAACAAGGAAAAAGAACCTGCTGCCAAGAATGAGGGATTAAAGGGATCTTTTTGTGTTGATAAAGAAAAGGAAAAGAAAAAGGACCTCTTCTAAAGATTTGTTGATGAAGATCCATTTCAATTGAGTGATAAAATTTTTGAAGGGATTAATGATTCTTTAGTAAAAAATACATTTAAGTGTTGTTGTGGCATTATTTTATGTAGGATTTACATGAAAACAGTGAGTTTTACTCTTTTAAAATTAATAATTTAAAATTAAATTTAAACTTTGATTAAATATATAATTAGATTAATTCAAAATAACTTAAATTTTATAAAATTCTTAAATCTCCTTTCCAAAAATCCTCAAATTAATTATCTTTGTATTCATCTTTACGTCTCCACATTGTTTGTTTCCTCGTTAGTGTTATGATCTTAACTTATTAACCTTAATGACACCAAGAACTTTGAATATTATTGGTGTGCAAATTTACTTCGTACAAACCTACCTTAAGAGCATCGAGGTTTTACCGGACTGATTTGCATATCTCGTGTCGCTAGTAAAGCGCTAAGCTTGAAACATGGATACACAATCAGCTTCCAAGGAGGTATTAACGACATTTACTTGTTGCCATTATTAGAAGGGCAAACACTCGGAGCATCAAATTTTGACGAAGAGATGTTGACGATGGGGAAGAAATGTGAACCGGGAGTATTGAGTGGTGAGTTGTTTAACAATGATGGTCGTGTTTCTTCATACCCGCCACTAAATTCAATACTTTCAGGGTCTAATACAAGTGGGGCATATAAAAAGAAGAAAAGTAGTGGAATACCCAACAAAACAAAGAGCTTTACATATTCATTTGGAGTTTGACAGTTGCACCAGTTTTAGAAAGAAATATGAGATACGCAATTAATAAAGGATGGAGACGTATAGAGGATAAATACAAGAATAGATGAATTTTAAGGATTTAAGGAGGAGATTTAGAGAAGGTGTAAGGTGTCGTGTCATTCTCTATTGGTAAATACTAGCATGAACATTATTATGATATTTTTAATATGGATGAGTGTCAAATTTTGTTGGATTGATCATGGCAACATGGTGTTGATGCGTTTCACTCGAGAAGGGAGAATATTTATTGACATGTGAAGAATGACGAGAAGTATAAGTTAATACCCACAGGTGAAAAGAGAGTGGTGAAACTTCATAGGACAAAGAAGTAATTGTTAGAATTGAAAAAA
The DNA here is from genome assembly GCA_027568895.1 of Erythroxylum shatona. Lineage (NCBI taxonomy): Eukaryota > Viridiplantae > Streptophyta > Magnoliopsida > Malpighiales > Erythroxylaceae > Erythroxylum > Erythroxylum shatona. The sequence goes on from JAOSBK010000008.1 coordinate 7,604,964, forward strand.
AATGGGAATTCTTGTGAGTACGATGAAAGAAACAAGAGAAGTATACTTGTTTATAGCAGAAGGGGAGAAAAAATTGAGATTCCTTCAAAGTGCATCTATTAGAATGTTTAATGTAGGGAGAGTGTAGAGCCTATTAATAAGAACTAAATTTGGGTCAACCATTGCTTTTAAACTCTTTTAACATTTTCATGTTTAGTCAATATGAGATACTCTAATACTCTCTCTCAATGCAATTAGGACTGGACATCCAGTTTTCACTTGAAATAAATACAACAATAACTGGATTAGGCCGTTGAGATTGGACATTCAGATGGACAATCGAGAAATTAAGAATTCGGACCAAACATGTTCTTATATAATATTAAAATTTTTAATATGGGTAGAGTATATAATCCATTAACAAAAATTGAGTTTGGGTCAACGATTACCAAAATGACTAGAACTAGTCATTTGAATAGTTAACCCTTACCACTTATAAATCCTTTAAAATTTTTATGTTTAGTCAATATGAAATATTCTAACACTCCTCCTTAAGTGCAATTAGGACTGGACATCTAGTTTTCACTTGAAATAAATGCAGCAGTGACTGAACTAGGCCGTTGGGACTGGACATCCAGATGGACAATTAGGAAATTAAGAATCCGGACCAAACATGCTCTGATACAATATTATAATTTTTAGAGTATAGATCCCATTAACAAGAATTGTGTTTGGGTAAACAACTGCCAAAAAGTCATTTTGATAGTTTGACCTTGCCATTTATAAACCCTTTAATATTTTCACGTTTAGTTAATATGAGATACTCTAACAACATTCAATTTTAGAAGAATTTGAGGATGTAATACCTAGTGGATTACTTCCTATGAGAGATATCTAACACTACGTTGATTTGGTTTCTAAGGCTAGTTTACCTAACTTACCTCACCACTGTATAAGTCCAAAGGAGAATGAGAATCTTGACGGAGAAATTATAATGTGATGCTAGTGAAGTTAGGATTGGAGTTGTGTTATCTTAAGGGAAAGAGTCAATAGCCTTCTTTCCTAAAAAGTTATTTGATGCTAGGCAAAAGTGGTCTACTTGTGATAAAGAATTTTATACTTTTATGAGAGCCTTGAAGATGTAAGAACATTATTTAATTGGGAAATAGTTTATTTTGTACATTGATAATCAAGATTAAAGTATTTGGGAAGTTAAAGGCAATTGAGAACAAAGATACATACTAGATGGTTAACTTTTGTTAATAAGTTCCTATACAAATTGATGCATAAGTCTGGGAAGAATAATATGGTTGTTGATGCATTGAATAGAAGGGTGGCTATAGTGAAGACCTTGACTATGAAGGATGAGGGTCTTGAGTATTTGAAGGAGTTATATAAGAGCAATGGAGATTTTGGAGAGATATGGGACTTTTGTTTAGTGAAAAAGTCTTATGATGATTTCCAAGTGCATAGAGAGTTTTTGATGAAAGGAAATCAACTTTGTCTTATAAGAACTTCACTCAAGAAGAAACTGATTAAAGAATTACATAAGGGAGGCTTAGTTGGTTATCTTAGTAGAGATAACATTCTTAAAGAGGTGAGAAAGAGATATCGTTGTCAAAGATGAGAAGAGACATTGTTACTATAGTGGACAAGTATTAAGTTTGTCAAGCTTATAACAGACATGTTTCACATGTTGGTTTGTACATGCCACGATCTGTTCCTTATTTTTTATAATCCCCTTAACATTAATTCAATACTAATATATAAGGATAGTGGAAGGGGTTAATCTAGTGGATAATAGGAGGTGATAAAATAAGAGGTAGAGCTATTTGAATTTGAGAGTCAAAGAATGTAGGGGAGTGGAGTTGGGGAGTTTATATAGTGAAAGTCAATTTCAAGAAACTGGACATGAATAAAATGTAACTTTTAATACATATGGGTTAAAACAGTGGTGACTATTATGAATAAGAGAATAATTGATAAAAACACAAGGTGTGGATTTGGGTGTAAGTTAATCAGTGCATGTATATTGGTTTAGTTAAACAGAAGGTCATTAGTTGTAGTGTGACTTTAATATTAAGGAAATAAGAAATAGGACTGAGATCTTTGATAAAAAAATGTAAAGTGAAGATCATGAAGTAAATATGAAACGAAAATAGGTAAAGAACTTATAACTAAGATGTCATGCACATAAATCAAGAGAAAAATTGAGTAAGATAGTGTAGTATGAACAAAGAGACAAGTATCAGATCCCTATAAAAGGTAAAACCTAGTTTAAGAAGTTTTTGACTTAGGCGATGAAATCTAGCATAAGGAGCTTGTTTTAGACTATAAAGAGATTTTTTTTTTGGAGATGACAACTATGAGTAGACGATGGGGGTAACAAAATTAAGAGGTTTAGTTATAAAACTGCTTCTAGAAGAGTATCACATAAAAAGGCATTGGTGACATCAAGTTGACGAATATGTCAATTATTTATAATAATAAGAGTAAAAATAATTTGGAAGGTTTAGTGACAGTATTAAAAGTGCTAGTATAATTAATACTAAGAGCTCGATGATATTCCTTGGCAATAAAGTTGGCCTTATAGCAATCAAAAGAATCATCAAACTTATGTTTTGTTTGGAAAACCCATTTATAGTTGATAATATTAGAATTTAAGGTTGAAAGTATAAGAATACAAATTTGGTTGCAATGAAGAGTAGTGAACTTATCAAGCATAACTTAACATCAATAAGGAAACTTGTTGACTTGTGTGAAGGAAGTGGGATCAAGATCATAAGAGTTATGAGTGGTAGAGTTATACATTAAAAAACAATGGGGAAGATGGTGTGATCATGGGTACAGGTCGTTATAGAATGTTTGAGCTATAGGAAGAGGTGGCAAAATGAAAGATATAGGTATTTAGATTTGAGAAGGCGAAGATTGTAGGGAGTAGAGTTGAAGGGTTTTGCATATAAAAAGTCAATTCTAAGAATCTAAACATAACGAGAGATGTAATATTTTGATGTACGTGGGCCAAAACAATAGTAATCTTATGAATAGAAAAGTAAATAGTAAGATACAAGATGTACATTTGAGTACAAGTTTATCAATACAAGTGGAACCAAAGAATGAAAAAAAAAAAACAACTAAACACTTAGAGATATGAGAAGTTAGGTCTAGTAAGAAGCAAAAGTTCATGTGATGATTTTTGGTAGAGGACAAAAGTGGATAGGAGTTTGATAAGGTAAATAGTGGCAGAGAAGGACTCAAACTAGAAGGGCTTGAGAAGAGAAGCATAAAGAAGTAAAGTAAGATCGATTTCAACTATTAAATTTTGTATTTGACAATTCCATTTTGTTGAGGTATATAAGGACAAAAGAGATGATAGAAATGTCAAAGGATGTAAAGGTAATGACCAAAAGCTCTCTCAATGAATTCTCAAATTTCATCGTACTGAAAATTTTTGATAGTTATGAAAAATATGTTTTAAGTTATTTTAAATTAATGAAAATGATTGATTGCTTAATATTTATATATGAGTGAAAAAATTCAACTAAATTGATTATATTTATTAATAAGAGTAATAAAATATTGTCAAAGTAAGATGAGATGATCTCTAAATATCACAATCAATTAACTACAACGACTTTATTGACATATAGGGGTGGCAATTGGGCCCAAGTCGGGTCTAACTTTGACTCAGGCTGCTGGCCTGACTCGAGGCTTGACTCTTCGAAGTAAAATGACATCGTTGCATTTTTAATTTAAAAAATTGGTTGGGCTGAGTCGAGTCGAGCTTAGGCTCAAATTGCCTCTGGCTTATTGAAATGGGGCCCGAGCTCTCTGCCCCAGGCCTGATTAGGCCCGATATTTATATAAAGTTTTGTTTTATTGGTGAAGATCATAATAATCAAAGATTATTAAAGATTGTTGTTTATGAAATTGATTTAGCTATTTTATTCCAATTTAGCAATAAAAGCATATACCTTCATAACAAAAAAATTGATGACTTCTTTATTAAGAGATAAAAATATATATTTGTCTATTTATTTTCAACAAATATTACCCTTAGAATTTAATAGCATATGGAGTAAAGATAATTAATTTCTTGCAAAAGAAGAATAACCATTGCGGTTGGCAAAAAAAACTTAGACCAGTCGAAGTCAATGAGTCCCACTTGAAGTCAACTAGCTAGGCTTTAATTGATCATGCTTCATGTTGAACTTAGACTTTTTTTTTAAATTTCGAATTTTAGATTGGAAGACTTGGGCAACTTAGAATTTTTATTTAAACGATATAATTTTGAATATTTTATAATTAAAAAAATTAGACCTAAATCTGAAAATATAATTTCAAATAGGGCTCAAGCCTGATTCATTGCAAGGTGTAATTAATAATCACTTGTTAAGAAAGATACCCAAACTAAGATGAATAATCAGCTAGTTGTATTGCGTGCTTGAGGGATTACGAATACGTAGTACAAAATATATAGATTTTAAAAAAGAGAACTTAATAAAAGTCTGTTGTGCCACAATAAATACTTTAATTGAAATGATAAACTAACTTGATAAGTCAATTTGACGTACAATTCCTCAAAATATAAAAATTTCTGTTATTGTTTCAAGTAATCTTTGCTAGGATCTCTTTTTGATACTCTTTGGGAAATACAAAACTTTCTAACTATGTATTAGGATTCTGAAATAGTTGCATGATCTTAAAAGCTTTCTTGTTTTTGGTACATCGAAAAATTAAAATTCAAAAACAAAAAGAAAGAGAACAAGAAAGATCAGTCCCTCAGAAAACACATGCCTGAAGCATCAGCAACTAGGTTGAGCAAGAGATCCGGCGGTGGAGATAACTATTCTTGAAATTCTTGTCGGTCCCTGCTTCCTCATTTAGCAAGGGAATCTGCCACGCGATTGCCTTCCCTTAGAAAGTGATGCCATAAAATATCCCAATCCTAACCTTTGCAAATAATAATATCAGCTACAATATTTGCTAAAGGGTGAAACAACCAATCCTCGCTTGATATCAACTGAAGGGACTCTAAAGAGTGCGACGCCACCATAATTTTTCTAAAACCATTGATCCAGGCTATATGCAGCCTTGTCCTTATGGTCAAAAGCTTTGCCGTCATATTTGTCGCAACACCAATATAACTAGCAAAACCGTGCAACCAACGCCCATAATGATCTCTAAAAACACCTCCAATTCCAGCGTCTCTAGGATTATTTAAGGCACTACCGTCAGCATTCATCTGGGGCTAACCATGACACCCATCTTTGAACTGAGGTAGGATCCCTTTGAACACTACCAAAGCAACGACACCAATCCTGGATAGTCAAAGAAAGAATGGATTCTTGTTGAAGCTTTGTCAAAGGAATCTCATCAAAGATAGCTTGATTACGCCCCCGCCAAATAATCCAAATGGTAGCTAAGAATATTATGTCACTATTCGAAGAAATACCATAATTACAAACCCTCAAACTCCATTTTTTTAAACCAAACCACAATTTCAGTATCCACTAGAATAAAGAAATCATTAAGAACGACATTATTGAACATTTTATGCCAGAGATACGAAAACTCTCTACAATCTTTAAAAAGATGCATCGTAGTTTCCACACCACAAGAACAACACCGACAAAGACCATTACTATCTAAGTTTCTTACCCATCTTAACTCTTGAGTATGAACTCTTCCGAGACACAAAAGCCAATCCATAACACGAATTTTCTCAGGACCTCTCAGCTTCCATACCCAATCACAATCAGTATTGTTATTAACAATATCCAAGTTCTCACTATTGCTCAGAACCCAATTATAGGCACTAGTAACAACATATCTACCATTAGGAGACTGACCCTAAATCCACTAGTCCTGAACTCCTGCCCAAAGCAAACGATGAAGCCGAGGCAAAGAGTTTTTAATTTCCTCATTAATGGGAGTCCGGAGCAGATCAAAATCCCAGTCACCGTTATGCTTAATAACATCACTAATCATGATCTCCATATCATCTTCAGCAATTTCCTCCACCAACTATGCTAGCAGAACTAAATTGCTCCAAGAATCGAACCAGAACGAGGTTAAGGCACCATCTGATACTTGCCATTTGAAACCCCCCAAATCTCCTTTAACGTTTTTAATAACCCTTGCCACAGAGGAGAACCCTTCTTGCCATCCAACCAACGATCCACTTGAAGCCCATTAACATAATGATTTAAATGAACTTGGGCCCAATGTTTTTCTGGTTGAGATATCAAGCCCCAACTAAGCTTGCCTAACATGGAAATATTGATTCTTCTAGAATCCCACACCCCCAGACCACCCATCTTTCTTGGTTTTGCAACATCTTTCCAATTCATCAAATGAAGCCCTTTATGGCTAGCTTTAGAGTTCCAAATGAACCCACACACTATTTGATCAATTTTCTCGCAAACATAGTTAGGGAGCCAAGCTGTTTGCATTATATAGACTGACAAAGCATTCAAAATAGAGCGGGTTATAGTGATACATCCAGTAAGATTTAAGTGATTCGTTTTTCAAGAAGACAACTTGTTATTCACCCTCTCTAGTAGCTCATTGTACATACGACTAGTCCATTTACCATTTCCCAAAGGAAACCTAAGATACTTTCCAATATCATTCGTAACTCCGATATTTAATAGGCTTCCTAAAAAATTAATTCAGTCACGCTTCACACCACCCGACAGAAGCCACTTCGACTTAGCGTCACACATCTTCATACTCGATTCCTGACATAACAAATTTATAATTCGACTAACCTCCTGACCCTGCTTCTGGTTAGCTTTCATACAAAGAAGAACATCATCAGCAAAAAACAAATAAGAAATTTTCACCCACCTCTTGAGCTGGAAATAGGCTTCTAATTATTACCAGTAACACTCACATTAATCAAAGCTGCAAATTTCTCCATGCAAAGAATAAACAAATAAGGAGAGAGATGGTCCCCTTGATGAATACCCCTCCGGGGATTAAATGTAACACCCCACTCCCGCATGACCCGAACCCGACATTGATGGTGATATCCGAGTCCGTGCCCTGAGAGGGTGGCGTGCTACATCACTCAGTCAAATCTCAGTATAAATTTTTTTTTAATCACAACATGCATAAAGCGGAAACAATGAACATACACAATCATCGATACTATCAATGACCACGAGGGTCCTTTTTATAAATACAAAGTAATTCAGTCTGTTGACTTTAC
>JAOSBK010000008.1:7622193-7641819 GCA_027568895.1 Erythroxylum shatona
GAGAGGAGGACCTTTTGGGTGAGTTTAATGTAAAAGAAAACAATGTCGTTTGGTGTTAAAACCCTCAGATCATATACAAGCATGGTTACTAGTGATAAAAATAAATATAAAATTCTAGAAAATACAAAAATATTAGTGTGTATTAGAAGAAATTTTTTTCAACATACTAAATCATATCATTGTGGACGCTATAGTACAAATACAAGTGGAACCAAATTAAAAGTCTACATAGAGGTAGATATGTTGTAGCCAACACTTCTTGGATTCACTGCTGCAAAGTTGGTGATAGCTGACTTAAAAAATAAAGTTGAGGGGAGTTAGACCTCACTAAGTAAGCCCATATCATCATGTAACACCCAATGGCACGCTCTCACAATATACAATTTATACTACTACAAACACACATCTATGATGCATGACACAATTTATACTAGTACAAACACCCATCTATGATGCATGACAAATTGTATGCAATGCACAATAAATCATAGGCAAAGAATATCTGGAGGACCTTAGTCTCTAAGGGTAAATCCTCATAATAGTACACCTTGATAAGCATCGCTAATAGCCCAGCCATATACCTATACTTATATAGTCGTAAGGCTTTCTTAGTCAAAAGGGGTTGTAGGGAGCCAAGAACCACCATCATATCAATCATCACTCTATACATTCAAAGTCACAATGACATCAATAATATACATATAAAATAAGGACCTGATCGAGATCTAAACATCAATTAATATCATTTCGTCTCACCTCTCAATATCATATCATAATCATATCTCATAATTAAACCAATGTGCATTTGATCCTGATGCATACACATTTGGTGGCATGCCTATAAATTTTTCCAACTATTAATCACGCAATTTCACAAAAAAACTCAGTCATATGAATACCATTATAAATATATGCAATATAACATAAGTATCCAAACTTGTCTTCATATATTTAGATTTCATGCTAATATAACAACTACACAAATTACATTTGTAAATACATAAACTTGTAGGTTTATACATATATCCACTTGTATAAGGATAGAGACATCTATCCTAGTTTAACACCATTCGTATCAATAAATATATATGCACTTAACTTATTAATGTACTTGTCTATCTAAACCTTACAATCTAGGTCTCACCATAAAATAATAAGAAAAATATACTAATCGGTGTCATTTGCAAGTTGTTCGACTCAATCAGCAACCCAGGACTCATTAGGTTTACAAAGATGGTCCAATTATATAATTCGACCCTTGATTTCATTTTTGCCTAAACTTTATGTGATTTTTAATTCACAAATCATTAATAATTTTGTTATAGTTCTTAAGGAAAAAATGACTAACACAATTATAGAATTTTTCAAACTTTTATGAAAAATATGTTGGAAGTTCACCAAAACAATATCTCCTATCATCGGAATATACCTTCAATGATCGCTATTTTTTAAGTCTCATAATTTAACGATTTTTATACCAAATGAAAATTCTTTATTATTAGAATAACTTTCATAACTACAAAAACTCAAATTCTCAATCAATCTTAATGAATTAAAGAAAAATTATTTAAGAGCACTAACCTCTATTTTGTCAATCGACAGTGAGGCAAACAGTGACCGATTAAAAGATTGTAGGGCTTTTTCTTCTGACATCGACGTGAATCCAATGGTGATAGTGGTCAACAACACTCACCAAGGGAAACGAATTGAAGATTTGAGTTTTTTTTTTCTTCTCAATTTTTGTGTTGATTTTAACGTTATTATAAGATAAAATAGGCATGGTTGCGACATGATCGAAGAGAGGAGTTGATTAGTATATATGGTTAGCCGATTAGAGTCAGTGGGGGTAAAGAATAGAGGAAGAGGATAGTTTTATGAATATTAACCTTTAGGGGTGACAATGAAAAATAGAAATGATGGGGTGAGAGAGAGAGAGAGAGAACTACAAATTCACTCATACTTTTTCTGTTAAATGCTAATTAACTTTGTTCTACTAAATTTTTGGAGCCTTTTTAAAATCATGCAAGGCTTTGTTGAGCACAAAAACAATACTTTATTTTCTATCCTTTCACTATAAAACTTTCAAGTTCTTTAATTTAAAATTCCTCATGTGAATAACCATTAAGAAAAGTTGATATGACATTAAGTTGAAACACTTTCCATCAGTCTAAAAAACTAATACTAATGGCATTCTGATGGTGTTAGTAGTGCAATAGGAGCAAATCCCTATGAGAAATCAACATAGAAAAACTTGGGCGGAACTTTTTACCACAAATCTAGCTTTGTACTTGTTAATGAAGTCGTTAACATTCAGTTTTGTTCTGAATACCCATTTGACACCAATCATCTTCCTATTCCCAAGCCTTTCAAACAAATTTGAACTTTAGTTCTTCTTAATTATATTCAACTTCTTCCTTCATTTTAGTTATCCATTATGAATTCTTTTTTAATTTTTTAAGCTCCTACAAGCTCAAAAATAGCAATATTATATCTCTGATAAATATCACAAAGTGGTCTAGTACTTTTGATAGGTGGCTCATCATCCGCCTCTCCATAATTTAATGGGATATTGATGATTTAAATTCATACCAAGTCTCAACTATCTAGTTCTGATCTCATATTAAGCGTATCCCTTTTCACCTAAATAATAAGTGAAAAATAAATACAAAAAAATTATTTAAGATTTTAATAGGGATGGTTTAAATCGATTCCAAGCCTTAAATAATATCTTTCCTTTTATAGCCTTAATAGAAAGTCTATCAAAGGAAACATAGCAACTTTTGCTTAAAAAATTTTATGCAAGCCTTTTTCATGTAGCATACATCTTGCCATCTCCATTATGGTTTCGCTCACTCTATTTTGTTGTGGAGTGTAATAAACAATAAGTTAATGCCCAATGCCTACCTCTACGTAAAATATATTGAAATGTTCTTATGTATATTCTTTGGCATCGTCTGATCTTAAGACTTAAATTCTAAAGCCCTTTTAGTTCTCAATCCGTACTTTGAACCTCCAAAATACACTTGCCACCTCATATTTGAACCTAAAAAAATAAATCCAACACATTATGGTAAAATCATCTATGAAAATAATATCTTATTTACTCCTTTTGAGAAAGATTTCTTTGAGGTACAACCATATTTGTTGTGGGTTAGTTCTATAGAGATAAGTCCCAAAACTAGCTCCTTCCATTGTATATATAGCACTATAGCATGATGAAAATGGCCTAGCCTCTTGTATTAGGTCTCGACATTACTTATTGAAATGGGATAAGCTACCTATATATCCTACATTGAATCTAGAGAAAAACAGTTGTGTCTCATTTTGATTCTAAAAATCTCTTGCTCACTTGCATCTTTATTAGATAATGCTTATCTTTAAAAATTACTTTGAAACCCTTCTCAAAAAATTGTTCAACACTTCATAAAATTTTATCAATTTCAAGAACAAATAAACCATCAGATATCATTTTTATACCTTCGAAAAATTCAATGGTTATTGTTTCCGTTTCTTTGACTATAATATACTCAATATTTCTAACTCTTAACAATATATATCTATCAAGTTCATTAAAAAGTTGTTGATTATGGGTCATGTGATTAGTATAACTACTATCAACGAGCCAATTTTTTCTTGAGCTATAGTTGAGCAAAGCATGTGGCTACAAAAAATTGCTTTTCCTCCTTTTGTTGGAATACAATTTGAGTTTCATTTTGTTGTTGAGCGTTGCTCTTACAAATATTCTTATATTATTATTTCCAATTTTGTTGCCTTTATTACACTTTAAATCTAGCCTTCTCCAACATTCAAAAGCAGGCTGCCCTTTGTTGCCAATAATGATAAAGAGGGTAATTTTTCTTCTTGTTATGACTACTACTATCTATTATAATTAAGTACAAACTCATTTGCATCAACATTTTTTATTTTCTTTTTTTTTACTTTGGATCTTAGTTTGTAGGATACCTTAAATTGTGGCTTCTTGCCTCATGAGTCTTCTTTGCGCTTATGCCTACAACGCATTTAATAGTTATTATAAAGTAACATAAAGTTCTACAATAAAGAAATTATTGAAAATTTTCAAGTACTTTAACTAAGTTTTTTTGTTTAATCCTACTATCAAACATATCAAAATATAACAACCTTACTTGGTTAACAATTTTAAGGAGCTTGTCAGTACCAAATGTCTTTAGTTGATTTTAGGGTCATAATCCTAATAAAAATTATTAGTGAGACAACAAAAAAATATGTATGATTTTGCCTTTAACTTCCATTGCATCCTTTCTTTCTGAACCTTTATTTAAGCAAGTGTTGAATTGTTATGCAATGAAGGAATCTCGTGCTCCTCTCCAATAGCCTTTCAAAGAACACTCCCATCTAAGGAGGTCTCCATTCTAGTTGCTCAAACCTAGTAATTTTCACCGTGCAATATAGGTTGAGCTACTGTTGTAAATGGTGAGGTTAAATATACTTTATATATATTTATTGGAAGGTTGGTTAGGCCTTTTAATGAGAGGTAATTGGATATATTGGACGAAGGCTTGATACCAATTTGAAAGGTATCTTCAAATAAAAATTGCAAAAGTTTATTTGACAGAAAAATGAAGATAAGAAGAACAAGAATGTATTGCAAAATTTATATATTATTTAGATGATTACACTATATAAATAGATCAACTAAAAATAGAATAAGCTAAAAATATGTAGCATATTATGTTGTTGACCTTTATAACTTACTGTTATTATTAACAAACATTAGAAGTATAGAACAAACAAACAGGAAATAATATGTGCAATTTTGATTGTCAAAATCAAATTCTACTAATTTAATAATTGTCAATAACAATTGAAACATAACTTGAAGGATAAACAAAATTGTACATGAATATGCTTTCCTACTACTGGTCAAGAAAAATAGAAAATGGTAAGAAGGCCAAGGTAAAATAGAGTGACATTACTTTACAAAGAAACGAGGTGGCCTCGGAGTTATCTCAATTTTCCAAATGCAGAGATTTCTTTTATGCAAAAGAATACGGCGACTCTTCAATGACTAGAAAGCATTATGGATCAAGCGGGTAAATGAATATAATCTTTAGGATCGGAGTTTCTGGCAACTTGGAAATTCTAGAGAATATTCTTGGACTTTTAGCTACATTCTTAACTTGAGGAGCTTGATATATCCTTACATTGAGCATCAATTGGGGAATGGTGCAAGAATTTGGTTTTGGTTTGATAATTGGACATCTTATAGTTCACTTATTCAGGGAGAATCATTAGCATCACTCAGAAATCGTATCCTATCGAATGCGAAGTCTCTTTACTCATCCACAATGGAGAATGGCGTAGCAATTTTAGAGGTTTCTCCTTACTTTCATAGTATTTGCCTCCTCTTCCTCACGTAATGGAAGAGGACTACATCATTTGTCTGCCTAACCCAATAGGTACATTTCTTAATAGCACCTGTAATAAAATACTGTTGAGTAATGCTGATCGAGTTCCTTGGTTTAATATTATTTGGAGACAATTTTTAAACTCGAAAGCTTCCATTTTCACTTGGTTAGTAATCAAAAATTGACTCAAAATCAAGGATAGATGATTTGGGAATTATGATCCCATTTGTGTTTTATGTAAACTTACAGCAGAGAGTCGGAATCATTTTTTTTTGGTATGTAGCTACACCCAGGCAATCTGGAGCAGGATAATGAGTATGCTATAACTACCCAGGTTTACATTTGAATGGAGAGAGACACTTAACATGATTATTGTCAGGACCAGGTCAGGTGAACTAAATGGAACACTGATTAAAAAAGCTTTTACTACCACCATCTACTCCATTTGGAAGGAGAGAAACAAGAGATTATACAAGGAAATTGAAGAAGGAAAATATCAGATTGCTGAATACATCGTCAATTGAGTTCGAGCCACATTCATAGCTCACAACAAGCACAACACACTTAGTAAGGCGTTGAAAATCAGTTAGAAGTTGTAATTCATTGTTTCTTTTTTTATCAAATTTGCTCTCTATAGACACCTCATTAGATACTATGATAATGTGACTCATTGTAATGGTGTGATAGCTTTGCTATGATTAATTTCTTTCATTTTTCAAAAAAAAAGTCTAAAAATTTCATAGGATTTTAGTACTTATCGTAGATTTTTCATGGCACTCAGTTTGTTCAATTTCAAAAAAAGAAATAATTAATTCCAACCAATAGCATCTTGTTTAAAATTAGTGCAAGTTATTATCATAACAAATATAAAAAATAACTACTTAGAAGAGAGACTTTTAAAAGATACGTGTTCAGTAACATGACTTATCCAACTTCAGAATATTCGTCATGAAAATAAATATCATCTATAAAATGAATTGTTCAAAATGCTACATTCTTACTAATGCACTCAGCCTGTCTTAACTTTTAAACTTAGAAAATTTCAATATTTCTTATTCAATATGGAATTGATGAATGCATATTTCCAATCATATCGACTCCAGAACTAGGTTTAAACAATATATTTATTTTTTAAATTTGGTGTAAACTGCAGGAGGTCTACAATCTTTATGTATTAACCACAGTCCTTGCTCATCCCAAGTGTAGATGCCACTAGAAAATTATTTGCATCCTGATAAAAGGTACACATGTAGAAGTAGACACCATTTCCACATCTAATACTTGTTGTACTGTCAAATCTTAGAACTTACGATCAGATGATTGATCTTACATAAAAACCTCCGGAACAAGAGTCATTTTTAAAATCATTAAAGACAAATCACTAAGGATAATACCTAATTTCTTTTAGTTAATGATCTTAGATGGCATAAATGGTGTTTAATCGAATTCAAAACGAATTAAAATTGAATACCCCTGTTTTTCCTAATCTGGTTAAGAAAATACAAATGGCCTGCATGAGATTTGTCCATCAATTTTTAAAAAAAAAGTATTGGTGCTCCCAAATTAGCTATAATATACAACTATTGAAAAAAGAATTAATTAATTCACACGTGATTCTTTCTTAGATAAAATGTTGATTTTCGGAACTTTTGAGGACAAATTAAATATGATCATCTGGAAATAGCGAATTATGTAGCAAAACATGCCCAATCAACGAAGTATTCACCAAGAAGAAAGAGTGCGGATGTGAAACAGCATTCCTTGCAAGGGATGTCCAACTATCCTCTATTTACAGCTATCAGACAATGAGCACTATTCGTACCCATATCACTTTGATATTATTATTTTTATAGCTTCCACGCGCACTATCCTGCAAACCATCAGATCTCATGAACTATAGTAGAAAAACTAAATCAAAGGGCCATTTTGTTCTCTTTTCTTCGATTTCTTATGTTGGAATGCCAAATTGTGAGTTTGGTATGGCTTAAAATTTCAGTAGGTTAAGAAATGGGACCTTCGGGTTGTACTAAAGCTGAAATGTGCATAAAATGGAAAGTCGTATTTCACATCATTCTTAAACTTGATGTTCAAGCTTGGTTGCTCGCTCATTATTCAATAACTATTAATCCCTCTTCTTATCATGTTTTGTGCGTGTGGGTCTGGTTGCAAGCTGGTGGTGTTTACTGGTTTTGCACCATTTTATATGTTTGTGGGTTTTGAGTGTTCCACATTAGTTTTTCATGGGCTGCATTTGGAGATAAGAGGAGTATTTGTGATTGACTTCCACCAAGTAATTGCTTCAACTGTTCATGTATTCCAATTTACACAGTCATTAAACTTACAGATAAGTTCAAAGCTATAATCCCCAACTCTAGTCAATGTTTCTATCGATGATTTCCAAGGCCACGCAATAAGTTTAGACGGGATAAAGAAAACTAGTGCTATTGCAAACTTTAATTACTATGCTTAGGCGGATGAAAAGGTTGATTTCCTATGCGTAGAACCTGTCACGTAATAACACTTTGACACTTTGTTTTTAATCAAAAATCGAAGGAAGGGATCAAACTATTAGTTGGCCAAAAAGGAAATTGACAAATAAATGAGCCATAAGCTACCGCACAATTAAGTCGGCGCCCAGTTCGAGAACCTTGAGGTAAAATTTGTGAATCGCGCTTATTATAAAGATCCTTCGATGTCTTATTATAAGGAACTTACGATACCATGTTGTTTTTCTCATCAGCTGCTTGTTATTTATCTAAACATGGCCAACTCAGCTAATTTGATTAAAATCTGAAACCTTAAACTTGTAGGCTGCTTTGCGAAGTATCCTAGGCTTAACCATGTCATAGTAACGTTAATTACTATGCAAAGAGCCATGAGTCTGCATCATTAGGTATAAGATTAAAAAAGAAAAAGCTATCATTCCAGAGAAGAAGGGCCAAAAAATTAAACTCATAATATAAATTCTGCTTCTATTAAGTTAGTTGGTCTACGTGCTGATTACCCCCACTAGTAAGACTTTTGAAACACGATATATGCTATTATTTTGGCATGCCTTGAATCTTTCTTGTACTTTCAGTGCAAGCTTTCTTAGCTGATTCCTATATAAAATTATAAACAATTAAGGTTTCTTGTGATTCAGATTTCACTGCAAGAACCTTTGAATTTTCGTTGAAACCTTAATATCACCATGAAATGTTCATCAGTTCTGTTTCACTGGCTTCAATTACTATCATTGCTGATTTTGTTGACCAATGGAGCTCAAGCGACACGAAAGATCAACTGGAGGCTTCCTATAGGATTAACACATTTTAAAGATAATGATGTTGTTACGGAATCTGTTCTGTCCGACGATGCTGTTACAATTTTCTATAATCAAACACTGGATCACTTCAATTATAGGCCTGAAAGCTACGAAACCTTTCAGCAAAGATACGTGATCAGCACCAAGTATTGGGGTGGTGCAAATGCTAGGGCACCAATCTTTGTTCATTTTGGTGCAGAGTCATCACTGGATAATGATCTTGAAATTGTCGGTTTCTTCCCCGAAAATGCTCAACACTTTAACGCTTGTTTGTTGTATATAGAGGTATGCTCATCATGAACTATGATTTCTCTATAGTTACTGGATACCTGACATGTTATTAAGCAATTGACCATCGTCTATCTATTTCATCAGCATAGGTTCTATGGACAATCGGTTCCATTCCATTCAAGTGATGATGCTCTAAAAAATACAAGCTTGCGTGGTTATTTCAGCTCATCTCAAGCTATAGCAGATTATGCAGAAATTATCATTCATGTAAAGCAAAATCTGCGAGCTGAAGACTCTCCCGTTATCGTTTCGGGAGGATCATATGGAGGAAGTACGTGACTTTTGTTTGTTATAACACAATAATAATATTAATCATATACATTAGGCAAAAAACATGACTTCTTCAAATTTTTTATTCCATATCTAGTGCTGGCTTCATGGTTCCGCCTCAAATACCCTCATATTGCCATTGGAGCGTTGGCCTCATCAGCGCCAATTCTTTACTTCGACAACATTACGCCGCAGAATGGATATTATTCTGTCGTCACCGAGGACTTCAGAGTCAATACTTTTGAATTCTATTCACTTTCATTCATTTTTCTTTGTTTTAGAAGTAACTAATATTTGCTAATGTCAAATAGGCTATTTCTGTATAGGAGATTAGTGAGACTTGCTACCAAGCCATACAGAAATCATGGGCCGAGATCGAGCAAGTCGCTGCTCAACCTAATGGCATGTCAATCCTCAGTCAGAAATTCATGACTTGCAAGTGCGTAATGACCTGAGATCGCAATCTTGTTTCAATTTATGTACACTGCTTCTTGTCATTTACTCATTTTTCCTCTTTTCCTAGTCCCTTAGACAACTCTTCTCAGCTGACGGACCTTTTGGCCAATATCTACTGCTCTGCTGCTCAATACAATAGAGCGCCATCATACAGAATGAACAAGATCTGTGCAGCCATAGATGGCAGTGTTGGAAACGATACTCTGAGTAGAGTATTTGCTGGTATGGTTGCGTACTTGGGAAGCAGCCCGTGCTATAGCACTCGCAACTTTGCTGATATTGATGGATGGGATTGGCAGGTACATTAAGTTAAATGTTGTATTACTTCTAAATGGTTCCTCATTCAGTGTTCTGAGAAAAGAAATGAATATTGTGGTCAAGACATGTAGTGAGATGGTGATGCCTATTGCTCATGGCACTGGTACCATGTTCCCTCCTGATTCCTTCGACTACAACAAATTCACTGACGACTGCAAGAGGCAGTATGGGGTCTTACCTCGGCCGCACTGGATCACCACCTATTATGGAGGCCAAGTATGTTTCTATTTGATTTTCTCTAAATTCTAAAAGCGATACCTGCTGATACTGCTTTGCTTGGAAGTCACTAAAAATTTGTGGTGTCATTTTTCTCTTTCCTCTCATTGCAGAACATAGAGTTGATACTGAAGACGTTTGGTAGCAACATCATTTTCTCCAATGGGTTGAAAGATCCTTACAGTAGTGGAGGGTAAGCCCCATAAACCTTGGAGAAACTGAGACCTCTCTCTTGTCTCTGTCTAGCTAAGCCTTTTGTACTCTGATTGCAGGGTATTGAAGAACCTGTCAGACACTCTTGTTGCGGTCACTACAACAAACGGTATATCCTCAACTCCATTTCATTAAGTTATCTAGGATCCCGAGGTTAAAGGCTTCATGAATCCATTCTGGTTTAGCTCCTCCAACATTGGTTTAGTTGCACTAGTTCAGTATTTTAAATTCTATTGATGAAAAATTAAAATAATAATAATACAATTGAACCTAGATAAATAAATAGGATACTATTCGATATGTAGCGCTGTCATTTATTGTCGTGTACTAAAAGAAAATTGAATCATGTTAGAAAGGAAACGCAACTAGACAAGTTAAGAATATTATATGGTGAAATTCATTCTATTGTACAATTTATGCTCACAGGGTCTCATTGCTTGGATATACTCAAATCAAGTCCTAATGATCCAGTGTGGTTGATCACGCAGAGACAGACTGAGATCAAGATCATCGAAGATTGGATTGCCAAGTATTATTCTGATTTAAGCATCACTGGGAGTAGATTAAACCAGAGTTATCAGAGAAAGTAACGGACCAGTACTCTTAGATAAACAATGAGTAAAAAGTACTCAAGCTTTTCACTTATTGAAAACAACATAGAGAAGAAATGCAAGGTTAGAGAAGATATTTAATCTAGTCTATGGTAGATCAGAATTAAGAATAATAACATTATTTGATATGCCAATAAAAAGATATTTGAGATCAGGCCAAAGTTTCCTGTTTAGTATATTTTGTTACTTTCGGTTTGTTTGGTATGTTTTGTTTTGATGTTTAAGTCACTATTGGAATAAATTCATTCTATTGATAACATCATCTCATCAGACAACTGATTTAGGTTTTTTTTTTCCTCTTATGTTCAAGATTTAGAAACTATTAATTTTATATGTTTCACGACATGAATCAATCTTTTCCTCTTCCCCCTGTTCTAAGTAAAAGGATTTTCTAGCAAATACAATACTCGAGAAACACTTTGACTATAGCCGCACTGAACATGTCAGCTTGCAGTTGTAGTCCTTTGACATTAAAATAAGGACCTTCTGAATTCCAAGATAATAGTACATTAGCTTTATTATCTTATGAGTAAGAGAGTGAAGTTGCATAACGCTTAAGAGATGTAGAAGTAATTATAAATCCTTTTGAGCCTTAACAGTCATATTTTAAAGCCTTGTGAATCTTATAATTAGGTTTAACTATTCAAGATATAAACGAGGTGATGTAACGTTGGAGATAACAATTATGTGAAAATGAAGTAAACATGAAGCTCAACTGACAACAACAATGTTTCAATGAAACAGTCCAATTTGATGTTATTGCCATAAGGATTCGAAAAAATCTAAGCAAATCATCCATATTGATTTTGAAACATATTTTCTTATTTGTTCAAGTATTACATAATAAATAATGGAAATTACAACTAAATTAAAACAAAATGTAGTATTATAAAAAATGTAAACTTATTCATAGCTTAGATTTTTAGTTAGACAATACAACTTCTCGAAAAGGGAAAATTCAATACATAAGGCTCTCAACTTTGCGATGGTAGGGTGAACGATATTAATCAGCTTTTCTTTTATATTTGACAAAAGGACTGTTTTCGTTACTCAAATTTATAATTTTTTAGTCAAAAATGAATAACTTTACTTATTGCTTCTCAATTAATTAAAGATAAGATTTCTTCATGTTACGAGGAATTTAAAAATTTTAAATTTAAGATGTACCAAAAGTTACTAAAATAAGTTGAGAGTTTAATGCCAAAGAATTTTAGAGGAAATTATCTCTTTAAGAATTTTCGAATAATTCATGTTCCCTTGGGATCATAAACTTGGAATTACTTAGGCACAAAGGGCAGGGGAGTTCCCAAGAATTCCAGAAAGCTTTCTTGTGATTATAGAAATTTATCTTCTATCATTAATTGTTAATGTTTTCTCGCAGTTAAGGTCCAGCACTAAGTGTAATTTCAAATGATAATAAGACTGACATACTATAAGTTGCAGACATAAATGCAAGTTCCTATCATGCAGTTTATGCTTGTGGAATATAATATTGTTGACGATATCGAATGAAATTAAGCTCAAAAACGAAAAAACTACCTCTATATAATGATGAGAATGTACATTTTCTTGATCACAAAAACCATGAATTCTCCAGTAGTTCTATATCAATGTATCCAGGTGATCTTTCTAATTGGCATTACCTCTCTAAATGCAACACGGTTAGGCACTCCAAAACTCGATCCTTTAGGACCTCTAATACTCGAAGAGTCCAAATCAACTATAGCTGCCGCTCCTGTTTCAGAGGATTTCCGAACATTTTATTACAACCAAACTCTTGATCACTTCAATTACAGGCCTGAAAGCTACACAACATTTCAGCAAAGATATGTGATCAATTCGAAGTATTGGGGCGGAGCAAATGCTAGCTCACCTATTTTGGCTTATCTTGGCGCAGAACAACCGTTGGATCCTGCTCTATCCCGTGTTGGATTTCTTACAGACAACGCCTGGCATTTTAAGGCTCTCCTTGTTTACATAGAAGTATGGTGATGATTGTAATCGTTTAAGGAAGTAGTCTTCATCTTTGTCCACCATGTTTCTCCTTTTTTATCTTTTGCTTTTCATGGGTTTTCCTGCTTTTCCTTTCACATCAGCATCGATACTATGGGCAATCAATCCCTTTTGGTTCAAGAGAAGAAGCCATGAGAAATGCAAGCACTATGGGTTACTTCAATTCCGCACAAGCTATTGCAGACTATGCAGAAATTCTTCTTCACATAAAGGAGGAGTTCCAAGCTAAAAATTCACCTGTGATAGTCATAGGAGGGTCGTATGGTGGAAGTAGGTCACCAGATACCTATCTACGCGCACACATCTGATAAAAAATACTTTTAGCTATTTAGCGTTGGTATGTGCTTAACAGACTTTTTTTTTTTTAACTGTCAATACCTTATAGTGCTAGCTTCATGGTTACGACTGAAATATCCCCACGTCGCCCTGGGAGCTCTGGCCTCGTCCGCTCCAATTCTATATTTTGACGATATAACGCCGCCCGATGGATACTATTCCGTCGTCTCCAGGGATTTCCGGGTAATTACAGCAGTATTGGACTAAACATTGTCGATTAATCTCCGTTAAATTCTATTCCAAATTGAAAAGTTTGTACAATTCATGAAATAAATATAGATGCTTATGCTAAGCTATAGTATGTCCCTACGCAGGAAGCTAGTGAAACATGCTACGAAACTATAAAACAGTCATGGGACGTAATAGACCAAGTTGCTCTGCAGCAGAATGGTCTTTCAATCTTAAGCGATAAGTTCAACACTTGCATGTACAAAATAACACTCTTATAATTATTAATCATACTAGTGGTACATCAATTTATTTTCTAATATATTTTGTTGTTTCAGTCCTTTAAAGTCTTCATCTGGGCTGAAGGAGTATCTGGACAGAACGTACTGTCGTGCTGCTCAATACGACAGACCACCTACTTATCCAGTTAATGCTATTTGCAATGGAATTAACGGTGCTGCTTTTGGAAGTGATACTCTTAGCAAAATAGTTGCCGGAGTTGTGGCTTATGAAGGAATACAGCCATGCTACGTTAATCCGCCAACCAATTTCACTGAAACAGACGAGGGTTGGGAATGGCAGGTACATATTCTCTTAGTTTCTTCATAGTGTAGCAAATTATGTACCTCCAAAGCATCTAGCTTTAATTGTATTTTTGCAGTCCAGTTTGTAACATCGGTTGACATTTCATGCTCTTAGTTGTGTAATAATCTTAATAGGGTAGGAACCCTGACTTTGACTTGCCGAATGAAGTTGGTTCTTGTGAACAGAGATGCAGCGAGATGACAATACCCATAAGCCATGGCAATAATACAATGTTTCCAAGTTCTAATTATGATCCACAGCCCTTCATCAATTACTGCCGGACTGAATATAACATCACACCTCGATCTCAATGGGTCACAGCTTACTATGGGGGCCATGTAACATTCCTTGTTCCTCCCTTTCTCGTTCTGGCCACATATATCCCCTGTTATGATGGCATCCATAGATATTCCTTCTTTGCTACATATCTATATAATTTATCTCCAACTAATTACCCCTAGTCTTGGAAAATTGCAGGACATTAAATTAGATCTCAAGGAGTTTGGTAGCAACATTGTTTTTTCCAACGGCCTCAGAGATCCTTACAGCATCGGCGGGTAAAACAAAGGAAAAAAGGGTTTTTGATTATTTTCACAAATTCATTGTCCAATCACATAGGATTAAAGCATCTTCGAATGTTGGCTAAACGAGTTGGTCCAACAAATTAAAGTTTTGAGTTTTTATTCTAAAACATAGAAGTATTTAAAATTTTTATTAAATTATGTGTTTTAAACATAGAAGTGTTTAAATTTTTTCTTAAATTAGATATGCAAGATTTTTAAAATTCCTACGTTAACATATTTCAAATACCTTTATATAATCTTCTATAGTTTTGAAATCAGTCTACATATAATTACTGATAAAAATATAAAAGTTCTGGTAGGAGTTACTTATATAATTGTAGTCATCGTACCTCTCAAGTCTTTTCGAGAAGTATAAGCATATGACCACCTACCTTCACCATTTCGCTGTTGTAAATTAATCTTTAATGTAAACCGGCCTGCACATCCGGTTAACAGTATTAGAAAAATTGTGAAGCTGCATAGGACCTAAGAGGCAGCACTTTTTTGTATATGCAGTTCACTTGGAGACCTCGAAACTGTAATCCTGTTGGAAGCCCTAATTGTTTTTGTAGGTATTCCCATACATAACATTGTGCCTGTCCAACTGCAGGGTACTGGAAGACATATCAAACTCTATTGTTGCAGTTTATACAGCCAACGGTATGACCTCAACCCCTTTTTTAATTTCTTGTTTACTATAAAATTGATACACTTCCACCATTAATGTTGCATAGTTTTTATTCAAAGTAATATAGTACCTGAAAATCTTATCGTCTTTAAATAGTTCCTTAATATATTTAAGGGGAAAACCTGATTATCCAATGAGTTTAATGGCAAACAAAGAGATATTAGGAAATCAAAAAGGTTGGTGCTGTTACTTATAATTCCTTGACCATTGCAGGTTCACATTGCTTGGACATACTTTCAGCAGACGAAACTGATCCAGAATGGTTGATCACTCAAAGGAAGATTGAGGTCAAGATCATTGGCGATTGGATTGCCCAGTATTATGCTAATCTAGTTGAATAAAGCAGATTGAAACTGCAGGCAAGAGGACAAAGTTGAAAGCAATAGTCTTGGACTTTAGGCAGATATTTTAAATTATGGGAAGGCTAGATTGATATTGTAGTCTTACTAAAGAATAAAAGACCATCAGATTATTAATGCTTGATTGATGAAAGGAAGGAATCCTAATAAGCCATTGAAAAAGAGCCAAATATTTCGACATATGCAATTGAATTAACGATCCATTGATCATGTATTGGCCAAGATGCAACCAATCAGTATACCCAAGAGTGCAAATCGAGTAGACCATTCAGACATTAAGATGATCAGAAAAAAATGGACCTTTTTAAGCAAGAGAAGACTATAGGAATACTCTTTTTGACTAGTGGATGTATGCAATTGAGTGCCAATTGGACTAATCGTGTGCTTTTTAAGGACTTCAGTGATGCCATGAGACAGACTCCAATTCAGCCTAATCCTCTCGCTCACAACTGTTCCCAAACATCGTGGGATCGGGTCCCATGCTTATCTTCGTAATTTTTTGTCATGATTTAATTTTTATTACACCATTAATTAGACAGTGCTCATCGTATTTGCGTCGGAGATCTAAACAAATTAGAATTGGACTTTTCTAATATAAGTGCTTGTTTGGTTGAGTTTTTAAGAAAATAAGTATCTTTTTTTATGGCAAAATTTTTTTAAAAAAAAATTAAGTGTTTAGCTGTAAAATAAAAAAAGTACTTTTTTTAGTAGATATAACTTTTTATATAACTAAAATACAGCTTTTTAAGAAGCTCAAATTTGGAGATACTAAAAAAACTTTTTTAGGTAGATTTTTCATATCAATTAATGAGTCTACTTTTTAATCCTTTTTGTCTTTATGTTTTACATATAATTCTCACAATATCTACAAACACATCTTCATGTTTATTTTGAGATTTATATAATATTATTTGACTTTTGTATATATATTTTAATATATATTTTTGATATTATTTTTACTTATGTTATAATCCATATAAAATATCAAGTTAGATATGTTTTCATTTATGTTCCATATGGTTTAAAATTATATAATAATTAATATATTGTGTTTTGCATGTTGTTTAATATATCTTAAATTATATTTGTATGCATAAATAATTTTTATTACAAAATAAAATATAGTTAAAATTAAAAGTAATTTTTATTTTTATTTTACCAAGCAGTCTATTGTATGAAGTTCTTTTAAAAAAGCTCTTTTTTAAATGACAGCTAAGTAGTCAACTGACTTCTTAGAAAAACTCTTCTCAGAAAAGCTCTACTGACAAAAACTCTAACAATATAAGCACATCCAAATAGGTACTAACAGAATAGTCCATAAATAATTTTATTATTATACAACTCAAATATTTGTTTTAAGCTATTAAGTTTTTATACAAAAAAGTGACAGTTTTATAAATTAAATAAGAATAATTAATTAATTAATTAATTTTCATAAACTAACGGATTAACTATAATAACTTAATTAGTTTTCATTTAACAGTTTCTTTCTCTAATTGAACTTCCTAGACAATAATATTCTCCTTCTTTAATCTTATATTAAATTATTTAATTTTACTAAATATTAATTTTATAATGATCTAATACAATTTGAATCTTTTAAACTTTAAAATTAAACATCTTATCTCACTAATTTAATTTTTAGTTTGATTTTTAAAGCATTGCTTCTAAATCGATTAACAAAGAGGAAATATCGTTCTCTTTACCCTACATCAATGTGATAATATCCATCTTGAATGTAAATCATGAGCTTAATTTTTAAGTTAAATATTAACAAGCCGGAAAGTTTGAAGGATCTATATAGATTTAAATTACCATAAAACGCATAGGTCTTATTTTATTCATCTTCAATTAATCAAATTTTTTAGGACAATTGGTGAACTACGTTAGATAACTTTATTAAACCTAGAATTTATGAAATATAATGTTGCAATATAATCTTACTTTGTGAATAAATTCTTCAAACTAAGTTTACACTACTGTGCAGTTTTTTCTCAAAAAGTTAATCATTTTTCACATAACATATATATACAAGAAGAACTAACCTTAAATTTAATAAATATTGTAGTTTTTATCAATAATAAATATAGAGAATCTATTGTTATTGTTGAAAAATTAGGACAGGATCATGTGTAGGGGATAATAAATTTTTTTGGTTTGATTGTTTGAAAGTCAAAATCACTTCAATTTTATGACAATATTAACATATAAAATATAATAAAACATGAATTATAATTCATACATTATTTTGAAACTTGATCCTTTTTTTGTTGTTCCCTTTAAATTGTTTCTAAAATTAACTCATCTCAACCACCCTGATCGATATCTAACCTCTAATAGTATCTATAAAACATATTAAGAGAACTCTATAACTATTGTAGAGAGGATATGTGAACCATTAAATTTCTAAATATGTTGACAATGTAGATAAATTATAACTTTAAATTATATTTGTAATTAAACAAATTAAATGCCTTTAATTTATCATTATTTCTCTAATTGAATATTTTATATCCATAGATTAAGATTGACGTCTAACAATACATCATGAATTCTCAAATACTTAAGAATGTCAAAGTATTTTTGACTAATTTTTTGTATATAATTTTTTGCATAATTCAATCATTTCATCATACATTGTTATAATTAGACATAAAGTATGTAATTAATGTCTAATATATTTTGATCCAATTATATTAGTTTACTACCATTAGTAATTAATTTTGTTAATGACATCTGTAAATTATTATTCAAAGTGTCATTTTATCTTGGTCAAGTGTTTATCGAATCAATGCAAATTGAGAACAATGGAACATCTCCCTAATTACTTTAAGATGATGAATCACATATCGATCGTTCAACTACTTTCATATAGTTCATATTATATTCAATGATTATCGACTAAGCTATCTTTCATTGGAATAGGTCATAAGTAGTATCAAACCATATTAATCCTTATAAGATATACATTAGTGACCTCAAATCAAACAATCACTTATACAATCATCATACATGAGAATTTTCATAGACACATAAGCAATATGTTTCAAAAGAATTTGTCATATGAGATTAGTTTAAGAAACTTATTTTATAACAAGTACCCATACATTTGTTTAAAATATCTTCATACTTTAATCTATGTAATGGAAGAAACATAACATATTCTAGTCTTTTATATTATATTAATATATAGTTTAAATATATCAATAATTAAAAACAATTTAGAGATAATACTTAAATATAATATAAATTTGTAATTTTGATCGTATTATAACTTTATTTATGATGTATATTTATCACATGAACTTTATTATATTCATATAAACATATATAAGATAAAAAATATTTTTAAATAATTATATTGTGAGCACTACGTCTATGTTAAAAATTTAAGATAACTTTGATAAATAGGCCTTTTTTGGTCTCCTAGGAGGTGTCTATCGGCGGACCCAGTAATTAATCCCCCTTCGTTGCGTAATGCATTTCTTGTATAAAGGGCCACAACTGATTTAGGAATTCGCTATATTCTCAAGGGCAAAGATCAAACCCCCAATCACTTAGTTAAGTGACAAAGATATGTGCCGCTGCGCCAACTTTCTTGAAAACAGCTTTATCACTTGGTCAAAAGTTACTAGAAATTCTTGAATACATCTTTATCACTTGGTCAAAAGTTAACAGCAGTACTCAATACTAAGTGCCTATTTGGTTCAGCTTTTGGAGACTCCAAAAGTACTTTTTTTTACCGCAAAAGCTATTTTTAGGAAAAGATGGGTGTAACATCCCACCCCCTACTGGAAGGGTAAAATAGGAAATTTGGCATAGGATGGGATTGGTAGGGATTAATTGGT
>JAOSBK010000008.1:7656866-7672789 GCA_027568895.1 Erythroxylum shatona
GAACAATTTTCTTAAAAAGCCATTCCAATTGTGGCCAGTGTGTTGTCAGTTATGGGTCCTCTATGCTTGTATGGGTCCGAATGTTGGGCCTCGGAGACGGGGTCCAACAACAGCGACGGAAGCAAACGGACAGAGGCAGTAGCTCGACGGAGGAGAGGAAGAAGATGTAGGTGCATGAGGGCTGGGTTGGGGGATGACCTCGAGTCATTAAAACGTTACCAAAATGAAGTTGTTTTGGTTAAAAAAAACAAACAACGTCTTTTTGGTTATATTTTAAATGTTTAAAGCATAACAATAATGACGTTGTTTGGTTTAAATCCAAACAACATCGTTTACTTTAAGTTATAAATGTTTATAACTTAACGTAAATGACGTCGTTTGGATTTAAACCAAGCGACGTCATTTTGCTTTTATAGCAAACGTTTCTGAGTTAACATAAACGACGTCATTTGGATATAAACCAAACGACGTCGTTTTACTTATGTGTCATACGTTTGTAACCTAACATAAATGGTGTCGTTTGGTTAAAGGCCAGACAATGTCGTTTTGGTTTAAATCAAAATGTTTATAACATAACCTAAATGACGTCATTTGGATTTAAACTAAACGACATCGTTTTGGTTATGTTTTAAACGTTTATAACTTAATGTAAACGATGTCGTTTGGATTTTAACAAAACGACATCATTTTTGTTAAGCTACAAACCTTATACCACCAATCGCAAAACGACGTCGTTTTCATTCCGTGGAAGATGATGAATTATAACGACATTTACGGACGGATTTTATACAGCCGCTAAAGTTTATTTCCTAACAAACTTTGCCGACGCATATCGTTTTTCCTTCGATAATTACCGATAGAAAATATTCTATCGCTAAACTTTCGTCGCGATTATGTTATTTTCTTGTAGTGATTTAAATTTAAATAGGTAAACGAACTAAATACAAAACGAAAATAAAAGTTTCACATCTAACTCTCTGGAAAATGAAGACAAAGATGCAAGTATCTACTACAAAAATATGAATATCGTATTAACCGATGAATAAAAAGGACCTCCCTTGGGAGCGCTTATGGGTGGCTCACTAGTATCGGAGCCATTAGATAACAGCTTAGGTTCACCTCACGTTATAAGTTAGAGTCTTAGAAAAACAATTTGGGTGAGAATCCAGGAGGGTGGGTCCCAAAGTGGCCATTCATGTGGGCCCACGTGGTTCGATTGCATACTCCAATACCCAGATGACAATGGCCCTTTGGAGCGAGGGTATATTTAAGATTTGGTTTTCTTTCCTCTTGTAAATACTTATGGGAGGGCTTACTATCAGTAACTAACTATAATATCGTCAAATACCGGTGGTAATTAGGGATGACAATATACACTTTTTAAATAATTTTTAAAATTTTAAAAATGTAGAATAACTTATTTTTAATTGAGTTAGGGTCTAGACTGACTTAGGCTTACGTGAAGTTCAACTTTTTTAAGTAAAATGATGTGGTTTTGCTTATAATAATTGAGTCTCGAGTCAATTTAGGCATAAACCAAAACCATGGGTCTGTCATTAAAACAACTAATTTTAAGCCCATAGGCCAATAATTGTCATCCCTAGTGATAATTGTAAGCCAATAATTGTCATCCCTAGTGATAATTGTAATTTAAAAAATTAAATTATCTTCTATATAAAATAATAATTAACTAAAAATAGATATAATTATCTACAATTTATTTAATAAATAATAAAGATACAAATAAAAATATATTAAATAAAGTTTTTAACTAGACCTATACAAATTAGTTATAGATTACATAATTAAATATATTAGTTTAACATAATTTAAATATTTTTAAAATATATATATTTCATATTAAAAATATATAAACTTTTTTGTGCATATATGTGAAATTTTATTATAATAATTTTGAAATATCTAAAGATAAAATTTGAAAATAAATTGATTTATTATAAATGCATTTTATTTTATGTTATTTTTAATTTTATATTTTATATGATAATTAAACGATATTTTTTTCATCTTAATTTTAAAAACGTGAAAAATAATATCAATAAAAATAAAAATATGTGTCATATCAAATTTATATTATGATTTCATGAGATATGAATAGAGTAAAGTAAAAAATTATCCGACATTATATATTAAAAGAATATTTTGTAATTTTATAAATTTTAAATAAAATTTTATGATTTTTATTTTTAAAATTTATCCTAATTGTTACCTAATATTAATCGTATTGATTTTCGTTTTTTGGAAAAGTTAATGGTATTGATATTGTTCCATACTAAAACTGAATTTGATATGATATTCAGAGCATTGATATATCGTGGCATTTGAGGGATGCCCAAACAAGTTATCACTGCCAAACCCACCACGGGACATAGTGGAATAAGCCTACTTGGGCTCTTATTAACAAGGAAAATAGGCTGACATAGAGACTAACTTTAGCACAGGACTAACTTTCCAATTTAGCCCAAGAGAATCTTATCGGAAAAATAACAAATTAAGAGCAACAAATGTCATGAAAGGCCGAAAACTAAGTAGTAAATATACAAATCCAGAGTTGCACAAGTTGTTCTCTGTCAACTTATGGGCCCAAATTACAATTCTAATCATAAAAACAATCTCTAAAGCTGGCAATGGAGAGTTTAGTTTCAACTTTGGTGCGTCATTAAAGGAAATTCTCCACATCAAGTCTAACATTCACAGTAAAACAAAATAAAAACGTCGAGCATATAATTAAGATAGCTTAGCTCGTTTCCAAGAGAAGGGCATATCTAGTGCACTAGCTTAGCTTGTTTCCAAGAGAAGGGCATATCTAGTGCACAAGTACTCATACACGCTTTACCATATAAAGAAAACCCAACAACACCTCCTGGGTTGTATACCGAAATCACAATGTCATCAGTTCCAGAAGATTATTCACAATATCGTTTGAGACTAATTCAAACAGCCGACTTCAACTACTATTGAGCTTAATCGAAACCGAATTTCTTTTGTTTTTCCCCCGCCCCCCTCGAGTGTGACATAATACTACCTAACCCCCCTCAAATCTAATTGGTGCAACTTAAAAATGTAGTTTCCTTACGGATTGTAAAAAGTTAGGTGTCGGAACTTTTCTTATTTAATAGCATATGTCAATCTATAATTGGATAGACTTGGCAGTCGTGGAATCTAGATTCTTATTCTTAATACTTCTTCAAGTTAATAATTAAACTTCTAATCCTAAGATGGCACTAATTTTTACTAAACATGGTCAAATGTTGCATAGTATATTGTAGACATAGACAAAAATAAAAAGGTCAACGAGAGAAATACATACGCAATGACGCATATATAAACACGTACAAGACACGTAGCATGTAACCAGAGTTCATTGATTATACTAAAACAGTAACTTTTAGTTTAATCGAAATGATTCAACGTTTGTGTTATCTTCAAATAGATACTAACATCCAACAATGTATTTGACTTCCAGCTATGGGGCCCACATTTGTGTAACGGTGCGTCCGTAACATGGGACCGTACTTTCTACTTTTCCGCGCCTTCTCCTACGCTTTGTATTTGCCGCCAACTGATCAAATCATTATGAACCACGCCTCCCATCGCTCAAAATACCAAATATAGCCCCATATCACAAGGAATCTTTTAATAAATTAAGACAAACTTTATTTAAAGTTATAATCTTTTATCAATATTTTAAAAAGTTAATTTGAAATATAATTAAAATAAAACTATCTTACCCATAAAAATTTTAACATTTAATTAAAAATTTATTAAATAGAAAATAATTGATTTATCATAGTTTATAAGAATTTATTAATTTACAAAAATTTATTAGTTAATGAATAAATTAATAATTTGTGAACAACAAGAGTTATTAAAATAAATTGAACAGAAAAATTAAAAAATCTAATTAAAAAGTTAGACAGGTCAGCTAAATCAGTTGAATTTTTCAATCTTTGGTTTATATTCATATAATGGACATAATTTTTGCATTATACTATTTTATTTAATAAATGTAAAAACTTAATATAAATATTTTTTATTAAAAAGACTATGAAACAAGCACGTCAATTTACTTGGTTTATTGTATCTCAACTATCTTTATAATTACGCACACTTATTTTCAATATCTTATGAAATTTGAGCTTATTCTCTATTCTATAAAAGGTGAATACAACTTTGGACTCCGCACTCTTAAAAGGAAAACGTGAGTGCAAGGATAGAATAGGCATTTCAAGGAAAAGCGAGGCAAAAACCTTAGCGTTTAAGGAGGATTTTAATGTAAATAAGGTGGGGGGTGTAAAGAATAAAGATTGGCGCAACGTGGACTGCATTTGTTTTAAAGAAATTGTAAAAGAGCGGCCACAAAAAGGTCAAAAATGAGAAATAATTGTGCATTGGGGTGTGCTAAAGTGAAGTGCATTAGGCTTTTTATTTGGGATCGAGTGGTTCTTGTGGGGCCCGACTAAAGAAGTGGGGTCCATATCCATGCATTGTTTATTAAAGGAATGTTTTGGTGGAATCATTTCAATTTCCTTTGTTTTACTTTTCTTTCTCAATCCATTCAAGCCTATACATATGTGAGCAAATCCCTTTTTTTTTTTTTTGGTTTTGGGTGTGTTATATAGCATGTTAACTGACCGAATAATATTATAAATAATTTTTACTAAAATCCTATCAACTTTGTGAGATGAGTATTTTTACATATTTATAATTTTAAGATATTAAACAAATGAATTAAATATATCAAGAATTAAAACTTAATTCAACACAATCTAAAGGATAAAATAAAGATTGACCGAATAAATTTTAAATAATTCAAAATTATAACTCTTTTTTTAATTTTTGCTTTATATTTAGTCTCAAACGAAATTTTTATTCACTCTCCTCTAAGATATTATTATTATTTATTATTTTATTTTATTTCAATAATTTTATGTCATAAATAAGTTGGTTTTTTAATTTTATTCTTATAAGCAAAATTGTACACAATTATTTAAAATTAATAATTTATTAAATCAAGAAAAATAATTTTAATTATTTATTTATGAAATACAAAAAAATATTAATTAATTAATTAATAATATAAAATATTGTAACCAATTATTTACAAAATCAATCACATATTAATCAAAAATAAGTAAAAAATAGTTATTATCATTCTTAATATTTGACACTAAGTTTTAGCATAACTATTAACTTCTATAGTTTTATTTATAATGCTTGTATATCAAACACGCATCATCAGTAATTAAATTCTTATTCCAATTCTTACTTTTTATTTTTATTTCTATTTTTTTATTCCAAGACCTTCTTTGCTTTACTAAACGAGAACTTAGTGACTTTGTTAACTTGAATTGGTCGGTTAAAATAATTGGTTAGAAGTGCAATTTAATAAGATCAAAAAATCTTATTTGACTCTTAACTGAAATTACGATTTTGAATGTCTTTAATAATTACATTATTATCATGGTATAGAAAATTTGGAATCTATATGATTATACAAAATAATAGAGAGTCTTAAAATTTGAAGAGTGTTAATATTTTATGACTTCTTTTACTATCTGAAATTTAGATATTGAATAACTTATTTAAAATGTTATTTGTATTAATATTGTATACAAAAAGCTGATATTTAAAGGAGTTTTATGACTTTCAGTCTATATTAATATATTTTTAAATTTTATTATGATACTATTTTTACATTTAATTAAAAAATACTTTTAAAATAAAAATCTAAAATAAGTTTACATTTTGTAATTAATTATTCATAAAACTGAATGTTACAAATGTGAAGGAAACAATGTTGTCCATCTTTCACAATTTAAACCACGTTCTAGTGACAGGCCATCCAACATATTAGTTTTGAAGCATGATTTGATGGAGTATGACATGTGTAAGAAAAACGTTTGTGCTATTCCTAAAACATTTTTCAAAAAACGTAATATTATTAACCCAAAAAGCTAAGCAGCAACTTGAACCATATAGAATGGTCTTGCAAGTCACTGCAATCCATTATAATAATTTGTTTTTACCTGTGGGAGTAGGAGGTTGGTACTTGGTAGTTTTACTATGAACGTTCATCTAGATAAGGAGAATAAGGATAGGATCTTTGAGATTTGTAATCCGAGATTCAAGATCAACTGTGCATGACATATGATTGCATTTTTATGTTAAAAATGATGCAGACAAAATATAATACTGTTGCGATACATAAAAAGCAGGAGTAATATTTATTTACATCGTAGAATAATTGGAACGTTAACGCAAATCCATTTGATGTTTTCAAGCTCTGATATCAGTTGTCTGTCTCCTCTTCCTTCTTCTTCTTCTGGTCTGCTATTTTTTATATTCGCATATATTTCGAATCATTCCCAGTTTCCGACCCACCAAATCTGACCGTTTATTCGCTTTCGTTTCAATCCCACTTTACAAAAGGCAAAGCAAATCCATAAAACCAAGAGAAAGACAAGGCCTTGTGACTGAAAATTAGACTAATGGGCTTGACTTTTACGGCGATTGTTCTCACCTCAGCTGTCGTCTTCCCGACGGTGGCGGTTATGTGCTCGTCTCCGGCAACGTTTCTGCTGCAGAGGGGAATTCCTGCCAGTCACAAGCTTGAGCTGGGTCAGCTTAGAGAGCGGGACCGTGTCAGACATGGAAGAATGCTGCAGTCCGCTGGTGGGATCGTTGATTTCCCTGTCCAAGGGACTTTCGATCCTTTTCTTGTTGGGTAACTCACAGCTTTTTTTCCTTGTTTTGTTTTGTTTTCAAAAATGATGCTTTGGTGATTGAATTCTGGGTTTTGTTTCAGTATGTAATGGTTAGTATTTGGCTTTGTTGTCGTTTTTCAAGACTTACAGTGGGCATTCTTCGTTTGAACTTGTTGAGTTTGTTTTTGGAATGTGAGATTTTAATTCGTTTACTTAAGTACTCCGATGCCTTGCGAAAGCTCATTAATTATAACTACTTATTTTGGGAGATATGCCATATTCGGGTTCGTTATTTCTTTCCTACCAATCATGACTCGCCAAGTTTGGAGCTTCAAATCAAAAGTTTACATTTTTATCTCCTATATCATCAAACCTACGTTTTCTAATGGGCGAGCTATGATTAATTTTTGTTGCTTTCTTCATAGTTTTTTATGTTTATGACCACGTGGTCAGTTTTACAGTTCTGTTTAGGGGACTACCATAAGCAATGTTCTTAAATATTTTCCTGAAGTTTATTTCCACAAAAAGCAGCTTCCTAGGATTTATGTGATATTTGGCTCTTAGAACTTTTCTGGTCACATTAATTTCTCTTCCTTGCACTATTTGTTTTTTGCCATAGCCTATATTATACCAAAGTGCAACTGGGCTCTCCTCCAAAGGATTTCTATGTACAGATTGACACTGGGAGTGATGTTTTGTGGGTTAGTTGCGGCTCATGCAACGGTTGCCCTGTCTCAAGCGGACTTCAAGTAAGCTGACTTTAGCTTTTCTGCATTCTATATACATTTAATGCTGAGGTTTTTCTACATCATCAGTTTTATTGTGTTACAGATTCCACTCAACTTCTTTGAACCTGAGAGCTCATCCTCAGTTTCATTAATCTCGTGTTCAGACCAAAGGTGCAGTCTTGGTGTTCAATCATCAGATTCTGCATGTTCTTCGCAAAGCAATCAATGTAGTTACACATTCCAGTATGGTGATGGAAGTGGCACATCAGGCTATTACGTGTCTGATCTGCTGCATTTTGATACCATTCTTGGTGGGTCTTTGACTAATAATTCTACGGCTCCCATCACGTTTGGGTGAGCTCTTGGAAGTTTTTCTATCTTAAGACGTAGCGTAATGTTTTATTTCCAAATTGGAGTTCAAGAACATGGATGCTGTATTTTAAAACAGGTGTAGCACATTGCAGACAGGAGACTTAACTAAATCCGATAGAGCAGTTGATGGGATTTTTGGATTTGGGCAACAGGACATGTCTATCATTTCCCAACTTGCTTCACAAGGAGTAACACCAAGAGTCTTCTCCCACTGCTTGAAAGGAGATGATAATGGTGGTGGTATATTGGTTCTTGGAGAAATTGTGGAGCCAAATATTGTTTATACTCCAATTGTCCCATCACAGTATGTTGAATTTATTATTGTATTTTTGTTGTGAAATCCATGTTGTCTTCTCATGCTTGTTTTCATTTATTCCAGGAATTAGAAACTATTTCCACTGTATGTCTTTTGCTATTGATTAACTTAACCTTGTCTCTAGTGATAGGACATTGGCTGAAGTTAGTTCTATAATTTATGATATTCTGATAAGGACATGCTTTTCATTCTTTTGTTTCATAACTGCTATAAAGTAGAATTTAACGTCTTGTAGATATGATTTAATCTATCTTCCACACTGCATGTACATCTTGAGTATTCATTGTCGAACCAAGCTCTTGATCAGTTCTTTTGAGGTTAAATTGCACAAAATCAAGTAAGTGTAGCCCATTTTTCTGGTGAATACTCCAGGCTGTGAGTGTAACTTTACTCAGGCTACTCAGGCTGGGTATATGGTGTGTGGAGACCCCTCACATCAGTTTTGACTTTGTGCTGATAAAAAAGTATGCTTTCCATGCTATGCCTTTTAGATCAGTATGATCGTTTTTGTACCTTAAATGTCACCAGCAAGCAAAACCAATGCTGTCACAGTGATATTAATCCGTATGGTAGGACAGCTAACTTCTTGTAGCACTATATCAAGCTTGACTCCTGAGTTGAAGTCTTGCAACAGCTATAACGGCATTGCCCTTGAAAGAAAATAATAATGTAATAATGATGTGTCAGATTGTTTTGCATACGTTGTTCTCTTCATCTATTTTATTCTTCATACTGACATTTTGTAGATTAAACCTAGAAACTCAACATTTCGTTTCATACAACGTTGTGCTGCATCATTTCTGAGTAGTCTCATGAAATCCAAATTTCAGGTCTCATTACAATTTGAACCTGCAAAGCATATCTGTCAGTGGCCAAACTTTAGCTATTAATCCATCAGTTTTCGCTACGTCAAGTAACACAGGGACGATAGTTGATTCTGGAACTACCTTGGCATATCTTGCTGAAGAGGCTTATGATTCTTTTGTTAGTGCTGTAAGTTGCAATGTATCATTTTTTATTTTTCAATTAACAAATTCACATGCTGTTATGGAAAAACCCGTTGGGATAGATTAGAATATACATACCTGTACGATTCTCTAGGAACTGTCCTGAGAATCTGGAGCTGTATAATATGTCATTCATTCTCTTGACTGCATTTTGCTTGCATTGCAGATTACAAATGTTGTTTCACAATCTGTGCGTCCAGTTCTTTCCAAAGGAAATCAGTGTTATCTGATCACATCCGGGTTTTCTTTTAACTCTGTTATATTCGGTTTATCTTCCATTTGATTTGCTGTTTTCTAGAATTGTCTCAACTCAAACTGCTTTTACATTGTGCTCAGTGTCAATGATATATTTCCTCAAGTTAGTTTCAACTTTGCTAATGGTGCATCCATGATTTTGAATCCTCAAGACTACCTTCTGCAGCAAAATTCTATTGTGAGTTTCTTAGCTGGCCATGAATTTTGTGTACTGGCGTGGACAAAAATTTTGCATTGTATGGCAATTTAAATGAGATGATTGTCTCCACAAAGTGTAAAATTTATTGTAATGATTTTTAAGCATTGAAGTTCTCATTTTGATTTCAAGGTTTTTATAATCTGTTATATCCATCTTGTGCTTTTTATATTGAACTAGTTGACCTTTGAATAATGGTTGGGATGTATCAAATTTCTACCCTAGATTTACTAAACTGTTTGTTGACATCATGTTTGTTGATGCATATGTTCCCAACTATGTGCAAAGTCCTGACAAATTAACCTCCATTAATGCATCTCATGCAGATCCAAAAAACTTTTAGCTGTGGAATCCTTTCTCCATGTTAATATTGCTCGACCTTGTGTCAAATTGCTGTAGTTAAGCTGCATTAGTTCTATCCTGTATTATCAGACCAAAGAATTTCTATTTATTCGTGAACACCTTTGCTTCTTTTGAATCACCATCTCTAAATCTCTACAGTGATTGGCATCCAAGCTTCTGTCTTAAATGTGTTGAAAATATTTGGTCTAGTTTGAATGGTTTAATTGCTATCACAGGGCGGTGCTGCGGTTTGGTGCATCGGTTTTCAAAAGGTTCAGGGCCAAGGAATAACAATTTTAGGAGGTATACAACCCCGATCCCTCTCATCTGCTCACTCTCTGTCCTTGTACTTAATTCTTTACTCTTTTGTGGAGATTAGCTGAAGATACAAGCCAAAGCACTTAAAACCAAAAGTTTCAGTCGAAGAAAATATTACCTTCTAGTCGACGTTCTATTAACCTTTTGGCTTCTAGTGCAGCTTATATTATTCAACAGTCAAATGTAGGAATTTGAAACATTTTGAATTCCTCTCGTTCTTGACATGAACCTACCCTTTTTTTATAAAAATGCTGAAAACAATT
The DNA here is from genome assembly GCA_027568895.1 of Erythroxylum shatona. NCBI lineage: Eukaryota > Viridiplantae > Streptophyta > Magnoliopsida > Malpighiales > Erythroxylaceae > Erythroxylum > Erythroxylum shatona. Next base: position 7,667,392 of record JAOSBK010000008.1, read on the forward strand.
CTCTTTCAATTGAGCTCTTCCATAGATCATCTAACTCTTAACTTTTTGTTGGTTTGTGAATTTGCAAGTTCTATGCTTTGCGTTTCATCTCTTTAGTGTGGAATATCCCATGGCCATAAAATCTCCATAAAACAATGTTTATACGAATATTACTATATCCTTATCATTTGATCCCACCAGATCTCTCAACCCTACTTCGGTGTTCATAACCGAGATAATTCTATGCTGAAGCTCATATTTTCATTCTTAGAACCTCAACAGCAAGCTCTTTCTTTGAGGCTGTCCTGTACTTTTGACATTTTCATTACTTATATTTCTCTTCTTTATTTAAATCTTGTCACAAGCTTGTTTATGTATTAAAAAAAAAGGTGTTTATCTTACGCAGATCTTGTTCTGAAAGACAAAATTTTCGTTTATGATATTGCAAATCAACGAATTGGATGGGCTAATTATGACTGTAAGTTGCAGCTACCTGCTACTACCATTATTAAAACTTCTTTCAAGTTTTCTCTTGCTTAATTCTGACACTTTATGTGGGAAATTTATCAGGTTCAACATCGGTAAATGTCTCTACGACAACAGGTACTGGGAAGAGTGAATATGTAAATGCGGGAGAGCTGAATAATAACAACTCACCTCGGGATTTGCCTTGCAAACTATTAATATCAATTGTGGCTTTCCTTCTGCAAATATATATGATTGGTGGTTACACATGTTTGTAGCATAATTATAATACCATTGGAGGGCTCTTGCCGGCCATATTAGTACTAACCGGCAGTGCCTGTGTATTTATTGTTTTGGTGGCAGCTGTGGCTGCTTGGTGTGTGATAGGCTGTGGCTCTTCCTTTTTGTTTTTCTTTTGTTAAATATATTGTATACTTGAACTACCATTCATTAGATGTAAAATCCATCAGCAGCAGCTTTATATCTTACATGATATCTGTTCTAACAGCAGAATAATCTTACACTCTTTGTCTAAACTAAAATGCATTAACCTTCTACCTGCATAACCTTGGCTGCTCATGCTTAGTACCTCCGATCATGTGTTCATGTTCATTATGGCTGCCACCAGGCCCACCACCTCCACTCATGTGCATCATGGCATCAATTTCATCGCCATTCTTCATTTGAAGCTACATTTAACACACAAATCTGTTAACAGATTAGCAATTGAAAATGGTATTATTAGAGTGATTCAAGAAAATTACGCTGGCTGGGGTTTGATTCTTGGCAACTCGTTTCCCATTGTATAAAAACCGGACCGTATTAGAGTGCAATTCCTTTTTCCTACAATAAGCATGCATGACCTTGGACATCCGAGTGTCCGCCTTCACATCGTAATGCAGACAGTTCCCCTCCTACTCGAAAAACAAAATCAATGTTGTTAGCTTGTCGACTACAATTAGCTCTGTACAAGCAAAATTATTATATATTATTTTATGGCGAATCAGAGAAGATTGAAAGTCTGTCAAGTCGACGTCAAACTCCAAGACATTTGGAAGACCGAAGACCTCGCCGAAGTTTCAACAAACAAAAGCTAAAATAATGATAAAAGTAAGCTATACTACACAGCATAGTAAGTCTAGTCAAGGAAGCCAGTGCATCTACGGGAACTAAAGTTAATACGAAAGTTTGATATAATGTTTCTTAGTGAATCAGGAAAAGCTACATCATTTGCCTTTTAAAAGATTTACGCCATCGAAGAAGAAAGAGAGAAGGACATGCACGCAGTGGCTTTTAAAGATCTAAAGACAAAACAACCAACTCCAATGAAGCAGTTAGAGTCCAGGTACTTCTAAAATATTTTTCAGCAGATAGCAAGAATCAAAATCAGAATTTTTTTTATTTTGCAACCAACAATAGAAAGGTACATGAAGAACTAATGAAAAAGAAAACGAAGAGAAGAAGAAAGGGAGACAGAGAACACCTGATTCTTCACTTTAATAGTGAGACGCTCAGATTGATCCATAGCCAACACAGAAAGGCTTCAACTTTCCTGCAACCAACCCGAGCTGTGAAGAACAAGGAAATGTGTAGAGACACGCACTAAACTGTAGTTTTTTGAACCTAGTAAGCTCTAGCTTTTGTTGTGTTCAAAAACTTCAAAATGAAAGAACCTTCGGTCAACTTGTTTCCTGAAATGTCACTGGACTGTGAGTTCATCGAGCTGACAGGTCTCCAGTTTCCAAATATTGCTTGAAGCTGTTAAGAAAACTGCAAAGACTGCAATACTCTGCACGGGACATCATCAACTCTGTCCAGCAAATCTTCTGCTTAAGGCCTGCAGATTTGGTCTTTATTCGGTTTGGTTGGTCTCATGTTTATTAAGGACGATAGAAAATGAAATCAATGGCTTTAAACCAAATGTTAAGTAACAAACAAAACCCGAATGAACATTTTCACTGTTACATTTGGTGTCTGGTGAACACGTATAATCTTTAAGTAAACGAAGATATGTTTTGATTTTAAAATTGACGTAAAAGTTTAATTAACTTAGTGAAGCGAAGATAAAAAGAACACGAAGCTTGATTTTGATAGGCCGGATCTTTTTCTCCAGTGCAAGTTCGCAGCTACCACCCAAAGACAAACTGCCCACGTATCACCCGTTCATGTTGACTGATATTCATTGAATCACTGATACAACCGAGTAGCGACCTGTATCGATTCTGTGAGCTAACTAGATGAACATAAAAACCAATAAAACTCTTTGTACGAGTTGGCAACAACCACACCATGCATGATGCATCTTGTTTTTCTTCAGTCTTGAAGATTTTATGTTGAAATATTTAGAATCATTCAAGTCCATGTTGGTATTGTGCAATATCTCTGGAGGTAACATCCCCTATAATTCCTAACATTCACGTGTAATGTAGAAGTATAGCTAATTAATAAGTACATTAATGAATAACCTTTCTAAAAAAAGTAAAATGAATTTGGGTGTCTTTTGAATGGGTAACTTCTGCTTGTTTGTTGCAGAGACAACAGCACCAACCATTGTTCAGTACATATAGCTGCAAACGGGCAGTGACTCGTACGAACTCAAATGAAACTTTTCTCCCTACCCCACAACTTTCCTACTTCAAAAAGAAACTATAATACTCCCAAAACCATGAAGGTGAGAGTACCGAAGATAAGGGTTCTGAAGCCTATTTATTATTAAGGTATCGTGTAAGGCATTTATGGATCGATTTATAACATAACTGTATCCATGATTGTTTGGTAAGATTTTGACGTTCTTAATACAAAGTTTATTTCCTCTCTTGTTTTTAAACTTTTAGCGGTTTCTTTTATGGTTAAGATAACTTTTCATAAGTTTCTAAAACTTATTTATACTTTCACCGACCATCATATCGATTCATATTGAAAGAGAGAGAGAAAGGGTCTTTGACCCAATTGAGATCCCTTTATTTAATATCCAATAACCATCATCTTGAGTTTTTTGATGGGACTCAAACTATAAGTCACATGGGTCATTAAATATTCTAACAATCTCCTACTTAGCCCATGTTATGATTTGGTGATTCAACAATAAAACTTTAAATGCACACAATACATATAATCGATCAAGTTAGCCTTAATTGAATTAAGATGATGGGATCATGAGAATAACAAGTTATACAACATGATTCATTCCATGTATCACAGAATCAACTCAACTCATAAAACTTTAAGTAGGTAATTTTGTAATTATTATATCACAAATAATAATTAGTGTATACAACATAATATGGATAACAAGTAAGTGAGCAAAAACATATGACTGTAATTGAATTCAGAAGTGTCATAACAATTTGAGCAAGACAATAATATGTATATATACATGTCAAAATACTATGCTAACAAGGACTTATCTATAAGGCCCATCCGTTCAACATGACCAATAAATATTTTGGGTGGTAAGTCTTTAGTTAACGGATCCGCTATCATGAAATCGATACCAATATGCTCAATTGATACTTTATATTTTTGCACTTCTTCTTTCACAGACAAATACTTCAAATCCATGTGTTTCGCACCCTTTGAATATTTGTCATTTTTAGAGAAGAATACGGCTGCGAAATTTATTACAACAAATTCGTAACGGTCTGGTAATATTGTCGACAAGACCAAGACCTAAGATAAAGTTACACAACCACAATCTATGAATCGTGACCTCAAAGCCCGCCACAAATTCAGCCTTCATGGTGGAAATAGCAATGACGGACTGTTTTCCATTTGTCCACGAAACTGCTTCTCCAGCTAATAGGAACATATAATCGGATGTAGATTTCCGTGAGTCTACATAACCGGCATAGTCTGAGTCGGAGTAACCTATCACTTTGAGATGGTTTGATTTCTTATATGTGAGCATATAGTCCTTGGTGCCTTGTAAGTATCTAAGGACTTTCTTTGTAGCTTTCCAGTGGTCCATTTCAGGATTGCTTTGATATCGGTCTAGCATTCCAACAGCAGAACTGATATCTGGCCTAATGCATGTTTGAGCATACATTAAGCTCCCAAATATCGACAAATAAGGAATAGACTCCATATCCTTACGTTCCAAATCGTTTCGTGGACATTGCATTAGACTAAAGTTGTCTCCTTTCTGAATTGGAACTATCCTTGCGAAGCATTTTTTCATTTGAAATCTTTCTAATACTTTCTCGATATAATCTTTCTGAGATAATCGTAACAATCCTTGTGATTTATCATAGAATATTTCTATTCCTATCACATAGGATGCTTCATCTATATCTTTCATTTCAAAATTATTAGAAAGAAAATTATTAACATCATGTAACAAAACCATATTATTCGCAGCAAGAAGGATATCGTCAACATATAGGACTAATATAATGAACTTGCTTTTACTAATCTTTATATAGATACACTGATCAACGATGTTTTCTACAAAACCGTAAGATATAATGATATCATTAAAGTTAAGATACCATTGTCAGGAAGCTTGCTTTAATCACTATATTAACTTCTTCAATTTACACACTAATCATTCCTTTCTTGTGGTTTTAAAATCTTCTGGTTGATCTATATACACTTCTTCTTCCAAGTCACCATTTAGAAAGGCGATCTTTACATCCATTTGGTGAAGCTTTAAATCATAATGAGCCACCAGTGTCATAACAATTCTTAAGGAGTCCTTTGAAACTAGAGAGAATGTCTCTTTATAGTCAATACCATCCTTTTGAGTGTAACCTTTGGCAACAAGTATGGCTTTATACCTTTCAATGTTGCCTTGTGAGTCACGTTTGGTCTTAAAGACCCATTTACATCCTACTTGTTTTGCATCTTTCGGCAACTTAGCTAATTCCCAGACATTGTTATCATCCATTGATTTCAACTCTTCTTTCATAGCATTGAACCATTTTTCAGAATTGTTACATTCCATGGCTTGTTTGAA
>JAOSBK010000008.1:7679152-7712574 GCA_027568895.1 Erythroxylum shatona
AGGTTGACATGTACCATGCCTTGTGATTAATCTTGATATCGTGTTACAAAAGGACTGAGCTTATAACCATGGTTACAAGTTAAATCGGATTATCGATCCTCATTTGATTTGGGTAGTCATAATGTCTTGCTAGAAGCCGCTTATGACTTATGGGCCTTGAAGTGTGATCAAGCCCATTGCCAACATCAAATGGGCCTACAAGGTCGCACACAAAGAGTGATGTGATCTGAGCTTATTCTCTTAGGCCTAATTTATTAGGCATTGAATAAATATATGTGGATATATTTATTGGGCTAAATTGAAATAAGTTGTTGGGCTTTTATTATATGAGATATAATATGGGCCGAAACTTATTAGGCTTTAATAATTCTAATGGGTTTAGAATTATGATGTTTTTATTCCTAATAGGAATACCCATATCTCATTAGAGTGAGTCGAAAAACACTAGCCACCTTTCGAGAGAAAAACTGTGTAACGTTCGAAAGAGTTTTTTGAATGTGCTAGCACACACGAGCCGCTGCCCGGATCGTTCATCCTCATGTGGATACCGGTAGAGGACATTTGCGCATTGCAGTGTCTACGAATCTAAAAAAGAAAATCTGCATCGAGAGGTATTTTCATACATGCTATAGTTCTTGGTTATACTTTTGTTGTTTTATGGTTTTTTCTGCTGCGTATTGAGAATACTCGAGCCATAGGTGATTCAACACAACATGCATGTTATCTTTGGATATATAATCATAGTAACCAAATGCGTTGATAAAGTCCCTTTAATGTCATTAATTATAAGTAATGGTTCACCTTTGGGTGACCTCCTAGCGTTATAATTAATAATCTTAATTGTTCAGTTCAACCTTTATGTCATTTTAGCATCATATCATAATGAAGAATTGAAACAATCACAATAAACATTTAATTGGACAATTATCATACATGGCAAAATTTAATTTAATTAGTTTGGTCACTTTGGTGACCAACAAACTATTTTAAATTACCATTATGTCATGTAGCACATGCATCATATAATAGAAAATTTTAATTTCAAATATTACATAATATAAAATAATCAATGTACCAAAGAAATATATACTATGGCACTGATTTCCAATATTATATTATGTATTAAAAAATTATGAATTAAATAATCCATTATAATTGGGCCATAAACATTTATTAACTCAATTTTAATTTTTAATGGCCCAAAAGCTCAAAACAAATCAATTTTGGGCTTTGAAGTCCATCTAGCACGCGCCAGCATCTGTCAAGGAAGGGCAACATCTGGCGTGTGTACTACATGCGCCAGCGTCTACCTCCTCTGGCACAGTGTCAGGCATATGCAGAGCATAGCAGCAGCTGGCTCGTGCAGTATCCTCAAACATTGGTTTCGTTGTTTTTTCTTTCTTTTTGTTTCTTTTATAGATTCATCTTGCTACTCCTTTCTAGAATCCTCTCTTGGTTTAAGTTAGCAATAAACACATCTACCGTGTACATATTTGACGGTTAACCAACGAAAACAAACCCATGGATTTTTTTCTCACTCTAAACCTTCCATAGATATTATGTGTCGGTTAAGCATTGATAATGGGTTTCTTGACGGCTTTACATCCAAAAATCACTTTCCATTCCTTTCATACCAACATTGAAGGTTTGTTTCATTTCTATGTTATATCAACACCAAAGGTTCGTGTCTGTGTTCTTGTCAATAGTATGTTCATTTTTATGTTCTCTTATGCATTGTTTTATCAACACCAAAGGTTAGAAAACACATATATATCAACACCAAAAGTTCATATTCATTTCTAGAATTTTTTAAACAATCCATCCATAACCATTCTTCCATATTTTGGTTAATATGTTGATAAAGCATTGTGCATGAAGTTCAAATAATATTCGAAAATAACAACAAAACTTGCGTTGTTATTTCAGTTTCTATTTCTATGTTTCTTTCATGGCAATGCAATTTTTTTATGGCAATGCATCATATCATAAATGAATAGAAAGAATGCAACACACTATACAGAAACATACACGGTAGAAAATAAATCATACAACATCGTGGCTCTGATACCAATTGTAAGACATTTATAGATCGATTTATGACATATCTGTATGCGTGATTGTTTTGTAAGATTTTGACGTTCTTGATACAAGTTTATTTCCTCTCTTCTTCTTAAACTTTTAGCGGTTTCTCCAATGGTTAAGATAACCTTTCATAAGTTTCTAAAACTTATTTATACTTTCACCAACCATCATGTTGGTTCATACTGAAAGAGAGAGGGAAAGAGTCTTTGACCCAATTGAGATCCCTTTATTTAATACTCAATAACCATTATCTTGTGTTCTTTTTATGGGACTCAAACTATAAGTCATACAGGTCATTAAATATTCACCTTCAACCACTTAGCACATCCCTCTTAGCGTCTTTGATAGAGCCACTTACGACACTTAAATGTGAATGAATTATTCAAATATTACTTGAGTTAGTAGGATCCATTGATTGGTTAAGCACAAGAAGTTAGTAGCTAGATATAATCTTCCTAATTGTTAAGTTCTTTGTATTGCATTGTTGTCTTTTACAGTAAAGATTGATAAAGAAGATTTTGATTTGCAGGAAGTAAAGATTGCAGAAAAGTAAAGAACACTGAGTTTTACTTGGTTCAATAGCTTAAATGCTATCTACATGCAAGGATCTCACACTTGTGGTTCTACTAGTATCAAGAAAAGAGTAAGTTTACAAGAGATTGAGTGTTTTCTAAAACACCTGCAAAGATTCTATTAACTCTCTTCAGTACCTTAAGATATGTATTCTAGCAACTCTTAAACTTTCACTCTATTTCTATCACTCTCAGATATTGATTACAATAAAGAGTTCTGTGAATTTGAGTGTTTGTATATTGTCTGTATTTAACAGAGGCTTGTGTCTCTTATATAGGGACCAAAAGCAGTTGTATTTGGATATGTCTTCATAAGTTAGGTAAAATATCACATGCCTCTCACGTGCTTCTACTTATGCTACTGAAAGTGTTAAAGCGACTGCGTATTTGTCTTAGCTTTTGTTGTCTGCTTCTCACGTATCTTACTAAGACAGAGCATTTTTTCTTCTGTTCCTTAATCAGACACTCTTTTCCCTTCTTTCTTCTTCGAGTGTTTCAGACACATACATCACACACATCCTTGAATCTTTTGTTTGTTGTGAAGATTGATGGAGAATTGGTGAATATCACCACACTAATGTATACAATTGTGGGATTATGGTCTTGAATTTTCATTTTGTTTTGTCGCTCCTACTATTATTTAAAAGTTGATGAACTCTTTCCTTTAATGTAAGAGGTAAAAAGAGTCCACTTCTTTGAGTCTTGACTTTGCCTTGAATATTCTATTCTTTTCCCTTTTACCTACAATGTTGTGGTATCAAAGTTGTTCCACCAAAATAAACCAAGTTCAGCCCATACTTGAGGAAAAAAGAGTAAAGTTAGAGCGAAAGAGAAGAGAGAGATACATTTTCTTCTCCAAAAATATGCACCAGCAAATCAAAGAGTAAATGAAGGCAATTGAGCAATTTTTTCAGAGAAGACAAAATTCGATTATGGCAGGCAATGATACTAACCCATCATCTCAGCCCCTAATTCCAATCTTTGAAGGGGAAAGATATCATCTCTAGAGTTTAAAGATGACAACCCTATTTAACTCCTAAATGTTGTGGGACTTTGTGAACGGGCTTGATTGACCAAATTTTGAGGAAAAATTGTAAGGAAGTGAAGGCTTTATTTCTCATTCAATCAGCATTAGATGATGATATTTTTCCTTGAATTGCTACAATTAGGACTTCAAATCAAGCTTGGGAGACTCTCAAGCAAGAATATTTGGGAGATAAAAAGGTAATCATCGTTAAATTATAGATTTTACGTCGTGAATTTGAGATATTGGCTATGAAAAACAAAGAGCCAGTGCAAGAATTCTTGTCCAGAGTGCCTGGAATAGTGAACCAAATGAAGTCCTACAGTGAAACAGTTACTAATTAAACTGTTGTTAGTAAGGTGTTAAGGAGTCTAACCTTTAATTTTGATCACGTTGTTGCTGCTATAGAAGAGTCTAAAGACCCTTTTACATACACCTTTGATGAGTTCCTTTTTAGCCCATGAAGCTAAAATTGGAAAGCTATAAAAGAAAGTCGAGGAGAAGGCATTCCAGGTGAAAGGAGAGCATTCTCATAAGGGGAAGTCAGAAAATTTCTGAGGCAGATGCAAATGTGGAATTTGTGGTGGTAGTAGAGGTCATGTTCAACATTCGGAGCATAGACAATTCAATTCAAGGAGATCCATTTAATGAAACTATTTTTTAAAGTTAGGCCATTCAGAAGGAAAATGTTAGGCAAAGAAAAAGGATGAGCAAAGGCCAACAAGCTTTGCAGAGAAATAAGATACTGAAATACTATTCATGTCACATTCTTATGTAGTTGGTGTTCTTGATCATGTTTGGTTCATCGACAGCAGTTACTCCAATTATATGTATAGCTCATGCCCTTTATTTGAAGAATTAGATTCTTCACAAAAGTAAAAAGTTTGCCTGGGCAACAACAAGCAAGTTCAGGTTGGAGGAAAAGGAACAATTGCTATCTATACTAGTAATGGAAAAAAGAAGTTGTTGTATGATGTTCAATTTGTGCATAGTTTAGCTCACAATTTGTTAAGTGTGGGATAATTAATGAGTAGTGGGATGGAAATTGTGTTTGCAAATGGTCATTATGTGATTAGAGATAAGAAGTGTGGTTAATATATTGTTTTTGTTACAATGACTATGAATATAATGTTCCCGCTTGATGTGTCCGTTGAGAAGAAGGCTCTTGTTTTGAAAGAGTATAGTGATTATGACTTATGGCATTTGCATTATGGCACTTGCACCTCAATGGTTTGAAGTTATTAAAAAAGAAAGACGTGGTTTTGGGCTTACCAAATATTGATGCACTAGAATTTTGTAAAGGATGTGTGCTAGGAAAACAAAGTAAAAAACCATTTTTTGTAAGGAAATCATGGAGAGCTTCTAAATGCCTTGAGCTATTACATGCTGATTTATGCGAATCCATGAAAACTGAGTCCTTGAATGGGAATCATTATTTTTTTGTTGTTTACTGGTGATTACAGTAGAATGAATTGGGTGCATTTCTCGAAATTAAAATTTGAAGCATTTGATCATTTCAAGAAGTTCAAAGCTCTTGTTAAGAAGCAAAGTGACTGTTGTATTAAGGTGTTACATACAAATAGGGGAGGTGAGTTTTGCTTGGAAGAGTTTGAAGCTTTCTGTAAGGAATAGGGAATTCGTAGGAGCTCACTGCACCACAATCACCTAAGCAGAATAGGGTTACTGAATGGTAGAATCGCACGATAGTAGAGATGGCCAGAAGCATGTTGACAATAAAGTAAGTTCTGAATTTGTTTTAGGCAGAAGCAATAACTACAGCAGTATATCTACTCAATCTTTCTCCTACAAAAGCAATTCTAAACAGGACACCTTATGAAGCATGTAGAGGCCTGAAACCTCGAGTATGCCACTTAAATTTTTTAGTTGTTTCCCTATACTTTGGTGAAATCATCTCATCCCAAGCTTAATGAAAAATATGAAAAATGTATGTTCATTGGTTGTAGCTTGTAATCTAAAGCATATAGGCTATATAATTAATTAGTGGCAAAATAATTGTGAGTAGAGATGTTGCGTTTAATGAAGTTGCTAGCTGGTCTTAGGATCTCAGCAAAGATGGAAATCTAGTACCTCTTTCATTAGATGATGATGTACCTGTAGCAGGTGCAAAATCATGAGCAAAAGGTTCACTCTAATAACAACAACTCAACTCACTTTTTGCTCTCTCAAGCAATAACAAATCAACTCTAACAAGTTCCCATACTCCCTCAAGCTCATCTTCAGAAACTCCTCCGAGAAAATTCCGCTCTTTAAGAGAGACATATGCTTCCTGTGACTTTGCTTTGTATGTTGCAGACCCAACTAACTATGATGATGCAACAAAACATCAAGCTTGGCAGGAAGATATGCAAGAGGAGACGCAAGTCATAGAGAGACATTCAATATGGGAGCTGGTTAATGCTTCGGACGGGAAGAATATCGTAGGGCTCAAGTAGGTGTTTCGTACGAAGTTCAATACTGATGATAGTAAAGAATAAGACTCAACTTATGGCTAAGGGATACTCATAGTTGCAAGGTATAGATTTTGAGGAGACTTTTTCTCCCTTTGCTCAATTTGAAATGGTGAGAATTGTTTTAGCATTGATTGCTCAATTTCAATTGTTCGTGTGAAGTTTGCCTTTTTGAATGGTGATTTAGAGGAGGAAGTTTATATCAAACAACCTGAAGGCTTTGTTATCGATGGCAATAAAAACAAAGTCTACGGGTTAAAAAAAGCTATTTACAGGCTAAAACAAACCCCACGTGCTTGGTATAACAAAATTGACTTTTTTTTTCAAGAAAGTGTATTTACAAGAAGTGAAAATTAGCCCACTTTGTAATTGAAGAAAAATAGCAATGGTGATTTCTTAGTGGCATGCCTATAAGTAAATGATATGATTTATATGTGTTCCTTAAAATCATTAATTGATGATTTCAAATGCTGCAGAATGAAAAAATTTGAGATATCAATTTTAGTTTATTGTAATTTTTTTGGGACTTGAGGTGATGCAAGCTAAAGATGGGATTTTTCTATGTTAATATTGTGTTGATATTTTACTAAGGTTCAACATGACAAATTATAAGGTGGCAAAAACTTTGATGAATGTTAATGAGAAGCTCTAGCGTGAAGATGGGGCTAAGAAAGCCAACCTAACACTCTTTAGAAGCCTAGTTGGTGGTTTAAATTATTTAACACATACTAGACCTGACATTCCATATTTTGTTAGTGTTGTGTCAAGATTTATGCACAGTCCTACAAAGCAATACTTTGGTGCAACCAAAAGAATACTTCGTTATGTCATGGGAACTAATGATTATCGTATTTGGTATTCTAAAGTACCAAATTTCAAATTACTTGGTTTCACTGATAGTGACTAGGTAAGATGCTTAGATGATCGGGAGAGCACCTCCAAAAACATTATTAGTTTTGGTTCTGAAGCTATAACTTGGAGTTCAAAAAGCAAGAAACAGTGACTCTGTCATCATTTGAAGTAGAGTATGCAACAGTAACTTCAATAGTAAGTCGGGCTTTATGGCTTCAGAAAATACTTGCTGACTTCAACCTTGAGCAAAAGGAAGCTACAGATTTTTTGTGACGACAGATTAGCAATTGCGATGGAAAAAAATAATGTTTTTCATGGTTGAATGGAGCACATCGATGTGCAGCACCACTTTATTCGCAAGCTTGTAGCTAACGGTAAAATAGAGCCGAAGTTCAGTTGTATAAATTCAGAAGCAACTAATATCTTTACGAAATCACTTCCTCAAGCAAAACATCACTATTTTATGCTATGGTTGGGAGTATGTGACTTTGAATCAAGGGAGAGTGTTGAATGAATAATTCAAATATTAGTTGAGTTAATGGGTCATAGGATCCTTTTATTGGTTAAGCACAATAAGTTAGTTTTAACTATAATCTTGCTAGTATATGGAATTATGGGGTTATAGTCCTGAATTTCTGTTTTGTTATGTTGGTCCTAGTATTATTTAAAGGCTAATGAACTCTTCTTTTGAATACAAGTAGTAAAAAATTCCACTTGTTTGAGTTATTGATTTTGCTTTGAATATTTTATTCTTTTCCCTTTTACTTGCGTTACATAGCAGTAATCTACACCTATCATCCACCAACACCATCTTACTCCAACATTCAGTTTAGCCTCTAAAGGGCTTTGTCATAATATAGGGAATGGGCTGGAAGGTGATCGTGTCAACTTTCTCAACAACAAAGGAGTTAGGTTTTGTTGAAGCTTCGGTTGACGACAAGCTTAAACAAGCTTTGTGGGCTTGACATGAGTCCACTTGCTCTCCATGGTCGTCCTATTTTCCAACCTTAAAAACTTCCTAGCTTTGAGTTTGAGTACAGAGGTATGGAGTACAAAACCAAAAGTGTCCTTAAAGATTTCTCTATTAAGGGCGATACCTTTTTAGATGACATTGTGATTCATAAAGCTCATTTCACTATAGACTAGGCTTCCCTAAGCAATGGAGCTAGCAATGGCAAACCTTATAGCACTTTTGAGAGCTTGGTAGCTCATCTTTGGAGGTCAGTAAAAAAAGGTTCGTTGAGTTAGTCTTTTAAAGACAACCCAGATAAGATATCAGTAAATGGTCGAATGCGTATGAATCTAAGAGTACCTAATAATATTTGGCAACTTGGTGCTCTAGTCATTTCCAAGTATTGGTTTATGCCCTACAACAAATTGCTTTTAGTTTAGTGACAAATATTTAAAAACATTCTTTATCTTGTACACGTTTAGATGTATATGATCAAATCTATGAGATAATTGTATATTGAAAATAAAATTATAATGAGATTATAATTATGAGATTCATATTATATTTATCTATTATCCTTAAATTGCTCTTAATCATTGTTTTACTAAGACTGGATATTAATAGAACTCAAGAAAACTAGCACACGTTATGTTTTTCCTTATAAAGGAAGTAATCAATCTTATAGGTTAAAGTATAGAGATACTTAAATAAACATGTGAGTGCTTATTAAAGAATAAGTTCACTGATCAGACTCGAGATGAAAATTTCATTTGAAACATTACTTGTATGTCTATGAAATTCTTACTATAATGATTATATAAGTGATCATTTGGCTTGAGATCACCAAAGTTATCTTGTATGGAGGTTGCTGTGTTTTGATATTATTTATGACCTATTTAGTCATAGGTTAGTCAATTGGTAGTCATTAGATGTAGCATGAACTATATGGAGGTAATTATATGATCAAGATAAGATTTCATCACCCTAAAGTAATTAGGGAGAATATTCCGTTGTTCTCGATTAGTATTGACTCGGAAAATCATTGGCTAAGATGGAATGACATTTTATAAATAGTTTATAATTGTTATTAATTGAATCGACAACTATTGACAGAGAATTAACATGTTTGGACCCCCAAAGGGGTGGTCAAGTTGGTGGATTAAGGGGCATAGGGTCAAAAGGTCCTGTGTTCGAATCCCCTGCCTATGTTATATATCGATCGAGCTTATCGTACAAGACTTGCCTAGTGAGGAGTACCTGGTTGATGTGATTTGCAAGTTATTGCGTCAATCTGGAGGTTTACCCAATGCGCATCCAAAGGATAACAATTGCTGGTTCTTCCGTTTTAAAAAAATATATGTTTGGACTCAAAAAGTAAACATTAATTCTATGTTTTGTCTAATCGGAACATTGTATGATGAAATGATTGAATTATATGAAAAATCATGCATAGAAAAGTTAAATCAAAATTACTTTTATATTCCTAAATATTTAGGTGGTCATGACGGGTTGTTAGACGTCAATCTTGATCTATAGTCATAAATTGTTTAAGAAGATTTAATTTATCTATTCTAATTATGAATTATAATTATAATTTGTAATCATTGTGAACATATTTGGGAACTTAATAGATCTCCCATATAGATTGAGTTGAAAAGAGCAAAGTTATTTTAATCAAGTTGGACTTAATTGTAAAGTTTAAAAAACTTTGTGCATCTACGGTGATTGTGGAAATGATTCAAAGAATACGATAAGAACATGACCAAGCTTCGAAATAAAGTACAAATTTAGTTTTATTATGATTAATATGTTAATATTATATAATTAAATTGATCTTAATTTTTTAAAAATTAATTTGAGAAAAAATTTCGTAATTATTTCACTACGGTCGGAATTGGATTCCGTCCCCGTTTGACAATACCAAGTGCTAGCTAGAATTAAGGACCTTTTGAGAGAGCTTTACCGTATGCAACCCAGCTCATTCACGACGCCATTGCGAGAGTGAATAACAATTATTTCAGGTCGTTCATTAACTTAATTTGCAGCACACAGGGTAGACAAGGAAGTCCTGGAACTATATGGAGGATTACGATTCTGTTTTGTGCCCAAATATGGAGGCGGATAGCTGGTTGAGGTTGCCATTTGATGACCTTGATTCCGGTGGAGGCACTCCGTACATATTTCTGCCATCTTATTCACCGGCTGAAGGAATGTTGTTTCTTCTACCTTCATTTCTAAAGGATGGACGCATGGATGCTTTCGTTGCACTTTTCCACGACGCTGTGGCTTCCTTCAAACAAATTTGGTATTCACTAGATTAATAAGAACACCCTTAATAAGTTTTCATTACTAATGAAAGAGGAGCCCTTTAAACTTTGAGATCTCATAACAGTTTTCAAATTTTCATAATCCCTTTATCATTTTGGATCAGTTACACTGTCAACTTTCTTGATTAGTTACTAACTAAACGATACTTATGATCCTTGAATTTAAGGATTACCTATACGTTCTAATTTAGCCATACATTAGTGTATATTTACAAACATGTAAAATTGACTTGCTAATTCAATTAATGTTAGATTGTACTATATGTATAATTGCATATTTACAAACATGTAAAATTGACATCGTGGAATATTTCATTAATTAATATATTATCTTAATTATTGAAGTTAGACAATATAAGAATACGGAAATAGTGTTTCTTATTATATAAAAGAAATGATCATTTTTAAAATATTCAAATTTTAAAATTTTTAGATTAAGTGACAATTTTTAAAATCTTAACAATTCATTTCAAAATGTTAATTTTTTCTTAATTACTTAATAGATACAAATCTCACGTCTATTAGATATGCCAAAATTTTTAAATAACTTTTTAAAATGAATTTTAAAAATATTATTTTATATCAATAAAAAATCCACGTAGGATGTAGGTCCCAACAATGGATTGCTAGGCGACACGTGGGACAAAATGCAAGGGCCAGGACATTAATTTCCCGGCGGGAGTTGCAAGGGACCAAAAACCCTAATTAACCTTTGTCTAACGACTAGAACCACCACACAGCTTCTCTTAAATCCACAGCTCTCTCTTGTTCACTAGAGTGTTGCTTGCTTGTTTTCCATAAAGAAAAAACTTTATTGGTCGTTCTATTAACCCAGATTGGAAAATTTTTGATCTTGGGGTCTGGTTCAATCCCATAAAGAAGGGCTCATCAAAATTGGGTACAATTTGGTTACCAAGTTTTAACTCTTTTTAAGCGTTTATGATGGCGGAGGAGGAAAGGAGCTCGGAAAGTGATTACAAGTCGGAGAATGAAGGGAAGAAAGATTACAGGAGAGGAGGGTACCATGCAGTTGCCATTGGAGACACATTCAAGAATGAGCGTTATGTGGTGCAGAGTAAGCTTGGTTGGGGCCATTTTTCAACCGTCTGGCTCGCTTGGGACACTCAGAGATCGGTACGTCTGTGTGCGTGTACGTGTGTTTTCGTGTGTATTTTAGCTGACATTGCTTGGGATAAGAATGATTAAATGTTTTGATTTCTGTGTTTCTACTTGTTTGATGTTTCTACTTTCAAGAATTCATTTTGTTCATTCAAAGTTTTTTTTTTTAAAATTGCCTTTTAGATAATGTGCGTAAAAGAGTTCATTTTATTCCTTCAAAAAGACTAAGAAAAGTTTCGATCTTTTAGATAATGCGATCAAAGGCAGATTTTAGAGAGAATGGAAGGAGAAACCTTAATTAAACATAAAGCACTACGGTTTATTGGCTTGTTGTTAGGGAGAACAGAGGAAATTATTTCGGTTTCTGGTTGATGATAGAATAGAGGAGTAGAAACAGAATGCAGTAAGCCTCTTCTAAGAGTGTTCTAAGAGTTACAAGTTATGTACTGTATTATATTATCATCCTGGAAACAATATTTACTTCATCTTCGTTTCATTGTGAAAATGATTCATGCATTTCTCATTATTTTTCTTCTTTTAACTCCTCACCAACATTAGAATTTTATTGTTTGTAGTGTTATGTAGCTTTAAAAGTTCAAAAGAGTGCTCAACGCTATACTGAGGCCGCAATGGATGAGATAAAGATCCTCAAACAGGTTGCTGAAGGAGATCCAGATGATAGAAAACGTGTTGTCAAGCTTTTGGACCATTTTAAGCATTCGGGTCCCAACGGACTGCACATATGCATGATTTTTGAATATTTGGGAGACAATCTTTTAACCCTCATTAAATATAGTGATTATCGAGGGGTACCTCTACACAAAGTTAAAGAACTATGTTTTCATATTTTAGTAGGTTTGGATTACATACATCAAAGGCTTTCAGTTATTCACACTGATTTGAAGCCAGAGAATATCTTGCTTATATCAATGATTGATCCCTCCAAAGATCCCCATAACTCTGGTGTGCCTCTTGTCCTTCCAGCCAGCAAGAATAACAATATTGCTGCTGGATGTCATTCTCCTACAGAAAGTAAGAGTGTAAATGGTAGTTTGACAAAGAATCAGAAAAAGAAGATAAAAAAGAAGGCTCAGAAGGCAGCTCAGAGTTTTGAAGGACAGGAATCTTCTAAGGAAACTGAGGCTGATCCCAAGACATATTTCCGTGAAGATTCTGCTGTTGATGCAAAGTTGAGTGATGATTTTGTTGAAGAACAGCCAATCAAGTCTTCTTCTGATGGTGATTTGGCAAAGAGTGAGGAAAAGAAGGATACTTCCCTGAAATCACGTGGTGATAGGAGGAGGAGCTCTTCTTCCACAAGGCAAAAACTGTTGGCAGCTGTTGATGCCAGGTGCAAATTGGTTGATCTTGGAAATGCTTGTTGGACATACAAACAATTCACAAGTGATATCCAGACTAGACAGTATAGGAGTCCTGAAGTCATTCTTGGATCAAGATACTCGACTCCGGCTGATTTATGGTCCTTTGCTTGCATTTGCTTTGAGTTGGCCACTGGTGATTTACTTTTTGATCCTCAAAGTGGTGAGAAGTATGGTAAGAATGAGGTATGGCCACACATGACACTTTCCTACCAGTCTCTTTCTATGCTACATGAAGATGTTTTTGCTAAATCCTGTCTGACATTCTTTAACCTCCTTGATTGATATTTACAGGACCATCTAGCATTGATGATGGAGCTTCTTGGTGTGATTCCACGGAGGGTGAGACTGTAACACATGCTATGCTAATCTAGAATTTTGGAAGAAAGAAAGAGAAGTTCATTTGCAATTTTATTTGCCTATTATTATGTTGAGACATTTTAATTGCGCCAATTGTCAACTGCTATTTACTATTTAACTCAAAATTTCTGAATCATATTGTCGACATGTTTTCTACGGTTGTCCTGGCATTTTACTCTTGTGATATAATCTTTTCAGATTGCATTAGGCGGCCGAAATTCCCAAGACTTCTTCACCAGACATGGAGATTTAAGGAATATCCGTAAATTGCAGTTTTGGCCGCTCAATAAAGTGCTTATGGAGAAGTACAGTTTCAATGAGCAAGATGCAACTGATATGACTGAATTCATTGTTCCCTTGCTGAATTTTTCACCTGAGAAGAGGCCAACTGCAGGAGACTACCTTAATCATCCATGGTTAACCTCAAGCCTTCATGTGCTTGAGCCTTCTACTCCAAATCTTCAACCTAAAGCAGTTGTTGTGGATGACTCTGGAAACAAGAAGGGGGAAATGGAAGCTGGAGTTGTTGTTCTTGTTGGTGATGGAAATTGAGGGTCTTCCAGTTCCTGAGAACCTGAACTTGAGCTAAAGCTTTCAGATTATGGGGCATTGATTTCTGATACATTTTCTTACCATTCTTTTTGTTTGGTTTTCCTCACTGCATTCTTTTGAGTCCCTTGGCTTTGAGCGGAGATGTAAATAGGAACATGAGTGTTTGAAAGATATCTGGTTCGTCCAATTTTTTGGTAATCTTGATTGGATTTATTCACTGAATTCCTTTGGAGCTTCATCTCTAGCGTTTTGTCCAAATACTTCTTCTGAAGAGATGTCCATTAAAATTATTAATGCAAACAAAATCACGATGGATATGGAGCTGTCGATGGGAATGTAAAAAAAGAAAAGAAAGAAGGTTAGTAGTAAGCGCCGCCTTATATATAAAAACATAAAATTATAAAGAGTGAGTAATAGTGCTACTGTCAACTCAATCAGCCGAGTTAGTAAATGCTCAAGATTCTGCTCCAACATACTTTCACAAAAAGAGTCTAAAATGGCCTTGGATGGGAAACCAAATCCTGGAGGAGAAGGAGAAGGAGAAGGAGAAGGAGAAGGAGGAGCAATTGACGCACCTGCTCACCACCCTTCTCCTCCGCCCGATGAGGTCTCAACATCAATCCAACGGCTCTATTTCTTTAACCCTATTCATGAAGTTAGGGTTTGTGATACATAAAATATTAGAAATTTGCTTGTCGGAATAGGTTACCATATTCGTTTTGCTTAACATAATTCGGTAATTGAACTGTTCTTCCATAAACAAATAATTTTTCCTTTTTTGTTGCTTGGTTTTGCATTTTCGATATTTGAGGCATTTACCGGTGGGTGGTGCGGGAAAAATCAATTTTGATTTGTTGTATTGCTGCAGTTGTTTGATGTATCAACGACGGTTGATCCTAGTTATGTGATTTCTTTGATACGAAAACTTATCCCCATCGACACGGGGAGCAAAGGCAACCATGATAAGATGTCCAATAGCAGCTGGATGGAAGCAAGTCAATTGCCTCCTTCTGGAGAAGAAAATGGGCCTAACAATATGGATATCAATCAATCTTCTTGTCAAAGAGAAGATGGGGACTTGTTAGGGGAATATGATATTTGGGAAGAGCATGGTTGTGTTCTGTGGGATCTTGCTGCAAGTCCAACTCATGCGCTACTAATGGTACTTACCTTAGCTTTGTTCCCTTGTATCAATATTTCGTCTTTTTCATTGCAAGCTGTATGGCCTTTGAATTTGGGAGTATGGCTTAAGCTAACATTGAAGCCATCATCGTGATCATATGTGTTTTTCTTATGAAGCCCATGTAGGACACTAGGACTTCTACTAGCATCTCTGATGCTTAGCAAATCTATGTTTGAGTGTCAATAATTCCGTCTTCTTGGAAAAACTATATGAAAATTACTAGTGAATTCACAGGCAGGCACAGTATCCACTATTCAGCAATGATTGGAGAAGTGAAGTGAGGAACGCCATTTATTAAATGATGTAATATCATGGGCTTTTAGTGAAACTAGTAAATGCGTAGAAGTTTTACGTTGCTAGTTGTTATGGCAAACTATCATTTTATCTTTATAGTTTCATTGACTGGAATGTCCTAAATATTCATGTCCAGGTGCAAAACCTTGTACTTGAAGTGCTTTTGGCAAACCTTAAAGTTTCCCAATCAGCACGTGTTACAGTAAGGCTCATTATCACTATCTTGAAATCCTTTTGATTTTAAGTTCAATTTCATTATTTCCTCTTGATCTATGGAATTTGTATTCTCGTTTTGGTGTGGTTTCACGGTGAGGTTTACTCAATTAGCTTTCTGAGATTTGATGCTTTGGGTTTGATTGTATCTTTCCTTTTTTCTTCTTTCTCAGGAAATCTGCCTTGGCATTATTGCAAACTTAGGTTGCCATGACGTTCCGATGAAGCGTATAGTCTCCACAGAAGGGATGATTGAGCTCATTGTTGATCAATTGTTTTTAGATGACACACAATGCCTTTGCGAAGTGTGTCGGTAATTTGCACATATCCAAGTTTTGATTGTTTCATAATTCTTTTTGACCTTTATATTGCCATTATGATCTCGACATATCTGATACTAACCAAGAACTGTTCTCTCAAATTTTAGTTCTATGGAGAAATTTATCCCTTATTCTGAAAAGGCATGATCCTGCTTTATGTTAAATTGTTCCTTGACAATTTCACCTTGTTCTCCTTTATCCATTTGATTCAATACATTGTCCTTGGAGTTTTCTTTTAATTATTGCAAGAACGTGAAGGTTTACTTCCCATGGAGCATTACACAAAATTACACTAGGGCATCCATTTGTGTATAGATTTTTCATTACTTGTGAAATTGTTCACATTCCTTCTCTCTACATATGAAGGGATATCACTTTTATTATTGCTATCATTCGATACATTTAGAGTTTTCATAGAAGTCTTTTGAATTGCCTGTGGGTTTTCATTTTAAAGCCTTAATTTCTATTTCTAAAATCCAAACCCTTAATTTATTATCATGTACAATTTGATTATCCAGGAAAAGGGACACAAATTGATTTTTGTTCTTACTCCTGCTTTATGCCCTTTTTCACACATTCTATTCTGACACAGGCTCTTGTCTTTGGGTCTTCAAGGCAGTGAATCTAATACTTGGGCTAAAGCATTGCTTTCTGAGCATATTCTGGGTCGTCTTATGTGGATAGCAGAAAATACATTAAATGCACAGGTGTCCGAGAAGGTAACTGAAAATACTGTGCAAGATTTTGTATCTGCCTTCTGTCAGACAGATGATATATAAGCAACTTAAGTTCGTATGGTTTTTTATTTTATATAAGTGCTCATGCTAATCTAATCATACACATTTGTAATATTATACATAAAGAAGATAACACTTTGAAGGAAGTTGGATTCCTCTTCCCGGACTTCCTCATAGCCATTAGATTGAAACTTTAGGAAATGGTCATCGATACCAAATTGTTGGAGTCAAGCTTCTTGATTGTTTTGTGGAAAATCTTGGATGGATATGAACTAATGAAAAAACGAATACTTAAAATTTTTATATGATGCACAATCTTGAAACATATCCTCTGCATTTGAACAAAGTTTATGGTGCTTTATGTGATCTTCTCCATGTTGTTAATTGCAACATGTTGGATCAGTTAATATTTTTATTGATAAGGTTCTAATAAATGAAATCTTTTAACTTTTTTTGATAAGTTGTGAACCTTGCTAATTACCTTCATTATTGCATTTGGACATATACAGAAAGAAGAGCCCAATGATATGTAATTCTTTATAGAACAGTTAAGTTTTTGCTTTATCCTATAGCTAAACGAGCTTCCTATTTGACAGATTGTAGGATTGCTATTGGCTATCCTTGAGAGCCAAGCAGAAGTTTCATGTCATCTTCTTTCAACATTGATGGGGCTTGGTGTACCAAGCTTATTGATCAATCTCTTAGCCTTTGAAATGAGGAATTTAACTGGTGAAAGAGTTTCTCAAAGGTATGACATAATTTTCATTTTATCCAAAGATTGGTCATGAATATTTTACTATTTTCTGATGAATAATTTGTTGTTTCTATTATAACAAAATTTTATCCATTAAATTTTTTTTTGAAAACATTGATCACATTATTTGTTTTAGGTTTGCTCATATAGATATCTTGTTCTATGTTTTTGGTAAAGAATTCTGACCTTAGATGAATTTATGAATTTATCTCTTGGCAACTCATTTTATCTAGGTTCATCTCTTGGTAACTTTCTGAAACTCTTCTATCCTGAATTCTAATGTTTTTGCTCTCTATTGTGCTAATATTGGAAGTAGCTGTTGGAACTATTTTAAACTGTGAAGAAATGATTGGAAGGCTGGCGTAGCTAACCACAAACTATGCAGTTGAAAACTTACACCTTATCCTTTTGATGTTCAAATGAATAAATGGTATATTTAATCCAAGTTATTTAATATTATTTTATTATTAATTGTACAAAATTCTTGTTAATTATTTAATAATTTAGTAAATATTAATTAAATTAAACATTATTCTATTCTATTTGATTTGTCTCTTCTTGTAATACCTGTATATCAATGGCATTATAATACTGGTGTATACTGTGCCTATTGCCTGGAATTAGTTGACAGGATGCTTATTATTGGTTAACTTTCTTGTCAGGTTAATATTTTTATTTGAATATTCATGTTATCTGACAATCTCTTTGTCTTTTTAAGAGCCACGTATGTTTGCACTTTCCTTTCTTTTCTGTTTGCTGCTCAATCTACGTTTCCTCAGGTACACTGTCTTTGACGTGATTCTTCGTGCCATTGAAGCTCTCTCAACTTTAGAAGGGCATTCCCAAGAAATTTGCTCTAACAGGGAACTTTTTAATATAGTTTGTGAATTGATCAAACTGCCAGATAAGGTTGAGGTATGTCCCATTTGTAGAATTATTGGAAATCTCCTTTTGTCAATGAGTATTTTCATTGCTTGCAATTAGTATGTTGGAGCTAAACTTGCAGCTGTTTTGATGAAGTGGGGACGTATTTTGCACAAAACTACCTATGTCACTACAAAATAAAGCTATTAAATACTTGCAATATGAAATATTAATTATTCGATCATCATAAAAATTATCTCAATTGTTACCCATCAGGAGACCCTATTCTAAAAACCGGAGAATATTTAGTCGTTCTTAATTTCAAGTATTTGGACCATAGAAAAGAATTTAGGCTCGAATTGCAAGTTGTGAAGATGATCATGGAGAAGCATTAAAGATTGTTCCCCATATATTTTGTTATCTATTGTTGATGGTGTAGTGCTTTTATTTCTATGGAATGTTTAAGGCTTTGGATTTTTTTTTCTGTAATCCTTATGTTTAATTTTTGCTACTTTTATTTCATTTTTAATGTGGCTTAAATAGATGACTTTACATAACAAAATATATCTTTGAAATATTGTACAAAGTACAGGTAAAAAGTCTAGTAACAATAAATATTACTGTAGGTTGCCAGCTCTTGTGTTACGGCTGCAGTTTTACTTGCGAATGTTCTGTCTGATGTACCAGATCTAACATATGATATATCTCAGTGTAATCCCTTCATATCACTGGAAATGCTTCTTTTCTTTTTTGGATCATAATTATATATCAGACCCCATATTGAGATACAGATGACACTTGGGATATGTTCAGATTTGCCTTTCTTAGAAGGTCTGCTTGATATACTTTCTTTTGCTTCGGATGACTTGGAAGCACGGAGCGCGCTCTGGAGCATTATGGCAAGGTTATTTGTCCGCATCAAGGAAAATGAGATGAATCTATCCACTCTGCATCAGTACGTCTTGGTTCTATTGGCAAAATCTGAATTGATTGAGGAAGATCTTCTTGATCGGCAGTTGGATAATCTCAGTGGAGAATCGAATAACTCATCTAGTTCTACCTCAAAATTAAATGCCAGAGACATAGCTGTATCCTGTTTTTGAAGTCTGTTAGCTTTGAGTGAGCAATGCAAGACTTTGATTTAAGAAGCTTCTATGTGGCCAAACAATCTGTGATTTTTTTATTATATTTCTCCTGTTTCAAAGCAGTTTTGCAGTGCCATGTTTTCCTTTACTTCTTACAGATTCAAAGAATAATCAATATTCTAAATCAGTGGACCACTTCAAAGGACTCTCTTGAGCAGGGAAGGGAACGTATTGCAGAAGAATTTCATGTAGATGACGTAAATGTCCGTAGATTGTTGGATTGCTGCTGTAAACATATTAGGTAAGCTGCATCTCTTTCTCTCTGCAGTTACTAGGTTCCTCCTATTTTAAGTGGCAAGAAAGCCATGAGATTAGGAGAGGATTGGCAAATATCTCATTTGATACTATAAATGCAACTTCCTTTCACATGCGACTTATACTTGAAGGGGAAAGAGATTGCGGTTTTGGAATAATGTTCTAAATGTAACAACAATCTGTGCCCTTTTTTCCCAGGTCCACAGTTGCTGACATTTAGTAAATGAATGCTTGAAATATCCTGCAATTGCTTTTATATCCAGAAATCTCAGGTTTTGTGATGTCTTGCCCCCAAAATTCCAGACACAAGGCTTTGATACGAGGAATTCATGGGGGAATTTTTGTAGACCTTATATTAGGAAATTGAAATCCTCATCTATGCCCAACCAGGTTCTTTTTTTTTTCAACAGTCATTATTAGAAAGACTCCTAAAATGGCCGTGACCTTTTATTTTAACAGTAAGGTGTGTATTAGGTATTATGTACCTTTTGTTTAGTATGTAGTCTGTTCTTTCACCATCTGCTTTGTAACAGATTTGAGTAATTGAGCATCTGTAAATGAAGAGAATTTGTTTGGTTTCAGTAATCTTTAAGCATTTGTATTACTACCGGTAACATTACATTGCCACATTTCATCATGCAACCAAAGCTTGTCTGATATCTGATACAACCATAAAAAGCAAGAGCAAAGGTAAGGGCATACTTGTGAGAATCTGTGACTCTATGCAAACTGAGCATTCCTTTCAGAGGTCAAGCAAGACCATGAAGTCTTGTCTTTTTCCCAAGGAAACGAAACCAAAGAACATGTAAATTGACAAAATGCATGATGCAAAGAACAAGCCAACTTGGGCACTGAAGCATCTGGACATGTGGGCCATTTAAGAACCGAGGCTCACATGAAATCTTCAATCAAAGGCTGATAGAAAAGTTTATATGCTTCCATAACTTCAAGATACCACATGGCTTCTCGATCTGGAAATGCTGAAAGATCAACCATCTTATGAACCTGATGGATTTAAAACATTCATTCCGAAAGAACTAATTATTTAGTGATGATTGGAACAATAATGAAATGCAAGGAAAGCGAAAAAAAAAAAGAGCCTTCACCTTGATCATGGGTTTGTCACCCGTGCGAACAAAGTAACCACCAACCACCATCACATACATTCCTGTGCGTGTAAGGTGGAAAATGTCTATTGTAATTAATACAGACAATGTATATGATGAAATGCGCCAAAGAGTAGTCGAGACAATACCTATATCCCAGCGGCGGAGGAGGAATTCGCCGGCCAGGGAAAGCTCGATAGTACCGGTGGAGTCATCGAGAAGTAGACGGCCGTCGTTGGAGACCAAAACGCCCTGTAACCAGGCCCGTTGGAAGAGAATGCCACCCAGAGTGAAGGCGTTCTGCGAAGGTGTTTGGCGGGCATCATTCAGTTGGACGCAGAAAACCTTCAGCGCCGCTAAGCTGTAATCCATCTGGCAGAGCTTTATGGACAAGTTTGATTCGTCACAAAGAAATAAATGTGTTTAGGCTGAAGAGTTGAAGCCCTTCAATTCAAATTAAGGACTTGGGCTGCCATTTCAAACTTGGAACTCATCCGTAAGATTGAATTTTTTAGTTGGAAAACTTTTCTCAGAAACTGCAGTTTTTATGTTTTGACGAGAAACTCTAAACTCTCTTGAGCACACCTAATCACCGGAAATCGAACGCCACTCCTCTAAGGCTGGGCTAGTTGGGCAAATTTTGATATGCTGTGTTTTGCGGATGGTATCGAGATATCTTGTTGAAACACTGAAAAAGTACATCTTTTTGATATCTTGTTGAAACACTGAAAAAGTACATCTTTTTGATTTCACGATAAGTAAAACTTTGATTTATATGATTAATCAAAGAGGAAAATCTCCACAACTTTGAATCATGCTTTTACAGAGCAACACATACAACGTTACAAAGAACGACCAAGTTTTAGGACATGGTAGTTGTAATAGAATGGTCAAATATAGTAACTAGAATCCATTAAATATTCCTAAAACTAAAAGATGAGGGATAGGCCAGCGGTAAGCAAATCGTCTGCTATTAGTTTGTTTGCAGCTTCCGATGGGTGGAAACCATCCCAAAAGACGTACTCTGTAGCATTCTTGCATGTTCCTACTGAGTCAGCGTTACACAATATTGATGTTTCCAGTAACCCTGTTCCGCAACATGCCTTTCTTGCCTCTGCAAATCCTGCAAACCACAAATTATATATCACTTAATTCGCCCCTGAAACTCTCTTGGATGTACCCAATAAGAGTTTAGTTCCAATCACTTGTAGAGAATCTCATAGGTTTACGTATTTATGTTAGAATGTATCTAACCGTAATCTTCAGGCTTTGTAACAAGGTCGTGGAGAGGTTGGTAAATGTCCATGACAATCAGATTGACGCCTGAAAGCTTTTTTTGCAGGATTTGAGATGTGACATTAAGCTTGTTGTTGAAGTACATTGCATCTTTGTTTAACTTGACCACACACTCGTTACTATCTGTTCCAAATATGGTTATGGTCGCCGGCAAGCATCCTAGTGGGGGCAATGTTGTTACTCCAATTTTCCTTGCTCCAAGTTCATATAGGCCCTAGACACGTTGTGCGGTTTCAATAATATGCTTTTATCATATGGAACGAATAGAAGAAAAGTAATTAGAAACTACCTGAATGAAATGGGAGTAGGATTTTATAAGAATGTCTGAGAACTGATTAGGTGTGTAGAACTTGTAGAGAAGAGGATTGACGTAATAGTTTTGGACAAAGTCACTGCTCCCTGAACTCACAAGGTACACCGACCCTGATATTATTGCTGAAGCATTCGCCTTCCCTACAATTCCTACTAGCTTCTTTTGATACTCCTTCAAGTGTTCTAACTGCTCACTCAATGGAATTGTATTCTACCACACGCAAAGATTAAAGCTTTCGTTAGTAGTCCACAATGAGTGGGCATCGTACCCTAAATTGACTTGTCAGATGAGAGTTTAAAATGAAAGTAATGTCACTGAAATTACATATATCTTTGCAGTAGTGTCATAGTAACCAGAACCACCGGAGGCAAAGTTTGCTCCAATCAACAGGTTGTTTCCTTGAGCTTCCTTGCTAAGATAAGCTGGGGGGTATGAAGTGAAACCTATGTTCTCAGCTGTTTATGAACCAAAGAGAAAAGGAGAAGAAGTGAGTAATTGGTGAATCGTAGAATCAGACTGTTGGTGGGATTCTAATACCAGTGAAGTCTGAGGCGAGTTTTCCATTGCAGAATCTGCCAGTTGCTGTGTGGTTGAAGTCTCTTCCATAAGGAGGGAAGTTTGCTTTGACAATGGTGTGAATGTTGTTGTTGTTTCCTGCATCAACTACTGAGTCACCAAATATAAACAACGCTGGAACCAAGGGCTGAGCATTGGCCGCAGACACCACCAAAACAAGTAGAAGAATAGAAGACAGAATACACCTTGAAAAGGCCATATTTTTCATCCTCTTTTTGTTGTGTGTGAATAAAAGAGTGAACTACAAAGACCCTTATGTGGCGAAAGTGAAATGGTGATGCCGTATAGCTTCTTGGAAGTGGCATTTATAGTGAGAGACAAACTTGAC
Organism: Erythroxylum shatona; assembly: GCA_027568895.1. NCBI lineage: Eukaryota > Viridiplantae > Streptophyta > Magnoliopsida > Malpighiales > Erythroxylaceae > Erythroxylum > Erythroxylum shatona. The sequence continues at coordinate 7,702,224 of JAOSBK010000008.1, forward strand.
TTAGTTGACAAAATCTGCTGAAGGATACAGTGTTCCTGACGTTTCACATAAGCACCTAATGAGATGAAACCTTTTAATTATTTCTTTGATCACCTAGTCAAGAGCTTGACACTTACAAAGTAGGAAGTAGTCTGAAGTTAGCAACAATTCACAAGATCTGGGAAAAGGTCTTGGAGTGAAACGGTGAGCTTGCAATTTGTACCAACCTAAGAGATTAAATCTTGAGAGTCCGATGTGAGATGAAAACAAGAATTAGCAGTAGTTCCAACTAAAACAAAGTAGCGTGTCTTATTGAGATGTCCATCCAGCTGTCGTAGCTTATAAGAGGCATGCACTTTGAGTTACATGCATGTGGTAACCTCAGTTTTTGATCATCTACTCTGCTACAGTTCTACAGTCACCGTCAGAACCTTAAGAAACCAGCTATACTTTGAAAGAAACACGGCTAATTAATTTCATAAAGTTGGTGCTCCGCCATTACAGATGATCACTAAAATTTCTCATGATTATAGTGACTCGAACGCAATAATTTTATTATTTTTTTTGTCTAGGACTTGTCTTTTGCATCTTGCAATCACTTTGATTGTCTGCCTACGTTTTATATTTCTAGAATACAATAGCAACCTCAGATTCAAATCTAAGAAAAAAAATCCAATAAAAGATGGTAGAATCATCAATAAATACCATCTGGTATTTGCTACCATTTAAAGATAGCATTTTACAAGGTCTTCCAATATCTATGTATACCAACTATAACTTGTGGGTTGCTCTCCATGCTGTTTGAAGAAAGGGTCTTCAGACTGACTTCTCATATTAACAAATCGCGTAATCAACCAGGGTATCTTCCAACAACGACAAACATTTTATCAAATTTTTTTTTTTTGCATGTACAAAAGTTCAACATGATGTAAATGTCTTGAGGCTTTCATGTCATAATTTTACATTCCTTATATCACTTAATGATGTCATTTGCTACTCTTTTAGATCTACTGCAAAGCTTTTTGCTCTCATGTTCACTTCAAACATGTTTTTGCCTTTCACATCACCAGTTATATCCTCAAACTTATTAAATTTTCTATAAATTCAATCTCTTTTTTTTTTTAATACAAGGTAAAGAAAACAACCAAAAAAAGCTAGGGCCTAACTAATGCAGAACTCTACGGTACAAAACCTTGTGAATATCACTGTACATAGTGGTCATGACAATCATCGGCGCTTCCTGAAGGGGATGGACACCAGGGCTAGAGTAAACGGCAAGCGCGGTAGGACTGTCCGCACATTGCTTCCCTTCCCGATGCACATGTTAAATTTTCACCTCCCAAACTCGTCGCAGGATCTCTCGGATACCTGTCACCAAAAAAGAATACTCAATCGACGATAAGAAGGCCGCAGAGAGGAGCTTGATCACCTCCAAGGAATCTACTTCAAAGATAACGCATCGTCGTCGAAATCCAATATTCTAGGCCAAGAAAAGGCCAGAGTGAAATAAATTCATTATTTCTAAGTTTTACTTTAGAAATCAACGTTTTAGTAATTGCTTGCCACGAAATATGTAATATTGCTTGATAGATACTTTTACCTCTTCATTTTGTTGCGACTTAAAATTTCACCAATCTTCTCATATTTTCTCTACTTGACCACCAGCAACACTTCTTTTATGGATGATTTGTTTTTTTGCAGCGAAGGCAAAGTAAATAAGTTTCATCGTTGTTTTTGCTGTTATTGTCAATTTTGTTTATTCTTTGATTATGGTTGTACTTTGCTTCTTAAATTTTCTGCATGCCTTTGCTTAAAGAGCACTGCTCACATATTTTTCTTTTCACATCATTCTCCATTTACTAACTGGAGTGCATTGTTATTTCCTTCTTCTCTTAAGCCTTGTGTTATTTCCTTCTTCTCATTGTAGTAAATTACGGTAGAAGTCAAACAAAATTCACAGCCGAAGATTTATTCTGTCCGACATGCTCAAGATGTCTGAATGAATCCTATCACCTCCAATCTCAGCTCCAGCAGCAACTCTCAGTATATCTTGTACTAAACCAACATTTCCCAAAATGTCAACATGTGCACCGCTCTCTATACCCCTCCCCTCAAGAAGCCTAGCCGGTGCCTGGTGCCGATATTCCCTTACGTACGTGGCAATGCCAGATGGGTTGAACCGGGTTCTACCCCTCCACCCTTTGGCACACATGAAACCAGCGCTCATTACAGGGACACTTTCGTCGCCATCCACAAAGTATACTCCGCCTTTCAAGCAACTATCCTCATCTCCATCAACTGAGTTGTCTATCCGGAATGGAATGCTCCTGCACCTATCAGTAGATTGCTTGTAGACATATGATCTTTCAGTAGGAATCCCAACACCATATAAGCAGTATATCTCCAAGTCAGGTGCATCAGGCAATCTGAATTAGAAGAGAAGACTCATGTTAATGAAGCCATGGAGTATGACCGGATTATATTAATAAATTTTCCATGCAACACTCACTTGGTCTCCAGTGGATTAGACCAGTACTTGTAATGAGCATACTTGGGATCATCTAGGTCATCAGCTATTCCGTGAGAGAAATGTCCCTCAGCACGTTGCATCATTTTTGGAGCCACATAACGAAGCAAATCAATTACACTTTCAGCGGTGTAAGCTTTAATTTCAGCAACTTCTCCTATGCTTTCTCTGCTCATTTCATCGTACTCGGTCCAAATTTCTCCACATGATAAGTTCGTCTTTTTCTTGCTAGTTTTGCGCAGAAGTTCCTGTTATATCAGTTTCAGTACAGTCCCATTCAAATTGAAATGGTAATACAATCAGGGAAGAAGAAAAAAAGTACCTTCGCGTCAAGAGATGGTAGCTGTGAGGATGGCAATTGAGATGCTTCCTTGCCAAAAGAAATCATCCTTCCATATTTAAATGCCTTTTTCACATGAAAGCCTCTCTTTGTCTCACTGCTGTTGTACTTGTCGTTGAAAGAAAATTGCAAGAGTTTTTTGTTCGGCAAGTTACAGACATGACCTTCTTCAGGCGACCAATCCAGGTTACCCCATATAGTCTCTCCCCCCTTAGGCAGTAATGACATAATTGAACCCCATGTTCTGCACATTCGCATCACATGTTCAAGGGTTTGCAGTCCAAGATATTTAGAATCCAAAACACCAAGGTCCATAGCCCTGATACATTTACATGAAGGATTTTAGACGATCAATTTCATTAATTTGTTGTAGTATTGTTCATATAAACAACAATGCACTTTGAAGTTTTCCACTTCAGTTCTTTCTTATCCGCTTATTCTTCACATGAGTGGCGTCTTGCACAACCGGCTATTCAGATATATCATTATTAGCTAATCAGAATGAAGTTTGCAAATGCTAACCTGACAGATGCAATGTCTTTTGACTCGGCAGAAATCAAATTAGTAACTGTTTTTGGAACACCAAGAAATGTTGGGCCAATGTTCATAATTGCTTTTATATGCTTGGCACACCAACCTGGACGACCACCTCCCACTGGAGGGTCCGTCTCAACCCATTTTAGGAAGTGAAGGAAATAGACGGTCCCCATGGAGTGGGGCACCACTACCACTTTCTTATTACCGTTTGTCCTATACATAAGCTCTATTTTACTCTTCAATCTACTAAGAGTTTGGTCCCTAACCTGCACGTTTGGAGTAAGAAACATATTAAAGGAGACTCTATTATATTCATATGCAGGTTATTAATGCTTTGCAACAAGTACAAAGGAACCAAAATAGTAACTAGAGGGGGCTTGGATACAAACAAGAAAGGTTAGATCTTTTTGCCCAACCTCTGGAAGAGTGAAGCAGTGGCAAGTAGAGACGCACACTCAGAAACAAGATTATGCATGTTTTGATGTTCGATTCCAGAATCTTTTTTGTAAAATCACAAGGAAATGATACATTTTTAAGGTTTTAGAACGTGATCAAACCTAGGTTTTAAGTAAATTTCCAAGAAAGAACTTGGATATATTTAGCTTTGAACCCCGGCCGGCAGGCATTAACTGATCAAGTCTGAACCGAACAGTATCAGCTGTCAGAAGGCAAACTCCAAATATTTTATCAAAAAGGCTGTTGATCCATCATCAACAAAGTTGCAGAAACTAAACATAATAAAAGAAGTTATACCAGTAAGTTATAGGTATATGCCACTGGCTGATTTATAATGCACATTGATGGATAGGAAAATAGAAGAAGCATTATACCTCAGTATTCTGGAAAGAGAGCCTCCAATCATAAGCTGCCATATACATGTTTTTCCCCTCGTAACCAATTTTCGCCAAATTCTCAATAAGAACAGCCCAAACGAAGTATCCTGGAGTGAAGTAGTCAGCTCCAACCAGTCCTGGGACTGCACGGACACGAATTCCTGGCGGATCTAGGCCGGTCTCATTATGCAATGACATGTGCTCCAACCAACAAAGAGGCCTAAAATTGCCAACATAAGTCACAGTTAAGTTGCTTAACTAAACAGCATTCGTATTGAGCAAGAAAAATGCAAATTGTGATTCAATCATGCTAGGATGCAAATATATGTATTCCAACAAAATGTCACTCCCTTAAACATTCGAAGGAACGCCAGGCAGCAGTTAAGAAATGCAACGCACAGGAAATTGAGAATACAGTCAATTCCAAGGAAGTCATTTGTATGAGTTAGACAATGAAACAGGGCTGAACGTTTGATGAAGTTCCCATCAGAGTTTAGAAATTCAATCCAAATTTGGTTTAATCATACCAAAACACCGACTCAGATGAACTAGATGGCATGGATTCTTATGCCAGGTCAATAGAAGTCAACAAATTTTTTCAATATATGATCAAAATTAATTGAAAAAAGTATGATTAGATTAGACCCCAAACCTTTTAAAGATTTCAGTGAAGCTACCACCCCATAGTCGCTTGCGGAAAAGACCACCTGCACAGGGCTTACCTTCCCAGAGCTCTAAGCCACCAGTGACAATGCCAGGCACCAAAACAACTGGATGAATAGCAGTCAAGCCTTGGCGTTTGAGTATCGTCCCTGGTGATTCAGGGACTTGAAAGCCAGGCAATGTATCTGGAAAACAGTGAAACAAGAATAAGAGAAGCCACCAAGTGGTGCACGTGCATCCAATTAGCCAATAACAGCAGTCTACACAACTCCATTCCCTTGACTGCCTTCTATTCCCTTTCCTGTTAATTTCCAAGGCATTTCTTGCTAAAGTTTCTTCTTTCTTGTCAACTTTTTGTTCATCAAAAGATTTAAACTTTAGAGTTTCTACATAGCATAGCTTTCTAAATCGGAGAATCGAAGCCATTGGATATAAGAACAACTACAAATTCACCTCCAAGTGGGAGAATAAGATCAACCCCTCTTCAAAGAATGAAAAACAGAGAAACAGAGAGAGCCTTGGTGGCAACTGTAGACAAAGATAGCTATTTTAACTTCGGATCATTTACAAAGAACCCCACATAAAGGAAACATGAATTGATCATTTGTCGATCAAGAGATCACTCTCTTGACTTCAGAAAAGGAAAAGAAACCAAGAACAGTACAGGCCGTGAAAGCAAAGCATGGGCTGCAGAGAAAGAAAGACGAGAGGAGATAGGAAAGCGGTAGTGAGTTAATAGCAGTTGAGCCGGCAAGATCGTGGGCTTAAGTTGATCGTCACTGAAAAGGTAAAACCACGTGGTGAACAAGGAGATATGTAGTGTCTGTGGCAACGAACACTTCAAACAAGAGCCAAGAGAGAGCATGAGAAAAAAACCTCTTTACTTTTATCTCAATTTCTAAGCACAGGATTGTTCTGGCATGGCAATGAAAAGGAAGGGATGTTTTGGAGCTAACCAGTAACTTAGAGATGATTCCGAGGTAGTGTTTGCATATACGTGTGAATTTGTAAGAACACGCCTAACCAGTTTTGTCTATTTTCCCACGACACTTGTCTTGGACTTTACATGCAGTCGAGACGTTTCTCAAATATGCTTTTTTATGGGTAAGTTTGCTTTTACGTTTGACATCCTTTTCTTAACCTCCTTCTGGTCATATTAGTGTTCACACATTCTTACCAATCTAGCTGTCTCTGGGGCCTGAGAGGGAAATCAGGAAATTGGAAAGTAATTTTTAGATTTGGTCTAAAATGGGTAAGTCCCTAGGAAAGTGGTGTTAGCCTGTAAAGTTGGCGAGAAATTGAGAGGTTTTCTGATGCCTAGGACTTTCTATCCACTAAGACGGAGACGGAATCCAAAGTGAAGACCTTGCGGTCCCAATCATAGGAACAGCACAAACTACGAAAGACACAGAAACCCAAATTGTCTGTTTGTCTTTTACTATCTCTAGTTGCTGCTGCTGCTAGTGTTATTGAGGTTGGACCTCATTGCGACTGTTGAACTTAGCATGAGAAACCATAGAACTAGTCATATATATCCTTTGATGCCTAGACACGGGTAAAAGACTCAACAATGTACATAGTAATGTAGTATAGGACTACGCACACAGACAATAGGCACAACATTTGAAGAATTATTTATCACGTTAGTTTTTCGTTATTGTTATCATTAGTGTAACTCGTTACAGTTAGTATAGTAAAATTAGTTAGATAACAGTTTTTTCTTTTAGCTTAAGCAGTGTATATAAGACTGTACAGTGTACTCTTTTGACATGAAGTGAATACACAGAAAGTTCCTGCATTTTACTTCTTCATTACGATAGTGAATTTGTTCATGATATCAAAGCAGACTACGATCCATAGTATTTGCGTTTGAGTTTCGACGGCGTTATAGGAACGAGAATGCTAGCTGCTGATGACTCTCAGGATGATTGCTTCCAGTTATACAACTCCGATCATCCTGGAATGATGCTCGTTACTGCACAATTGGCTGATACGAATTTTTATTTTTAGAGTCTTTCCATTTGCAACTCCCTCGAAGCTAGGGATAAGCTTGGTTTTATTGATGGTACTGTACCTCCACCGTCATGCGAAGTGAAGTGCAGACGTTGGCGCAAAGTCGACTGCAAGGTGAAACAGTGGATTCTTAATTCGATTTCTAAGGAAATTTCTAAATCTTATATCACTTGTAGTTTTGCTAAGACGTTATGGGATAACCTTGAAGAAGCATATGGAAAAAGCAATTTGCCGCAATTATTCCAAGTGCAGAGGGAGATTAGTTCTGTTAAGCAAGGTAACTCTTCGATAACTGCTTATTACAGTAGAATTAATAGATATTGGGATGAATTAGGGCAACTTATGCCTATACCAGTGTGTAGTTGTCAAGGTTGTCATTGTGGGGTTAATAAGAAGTTAGTGGATATGGACAATGTTAACAAATTAATCCAATTTTTTATAGGATTAAATTCATCCTATGATCACATTCGAAGTCAGATCTTGGCACAAGATCCAACTCCATCTGCGAGTAAGGCTTATTCTCTTGTGATGAGAGTTGAAAAACAGAGACAGGTGCATATGCTACATGAGGATGTAGGTGCTGTTGCTATGTTAGTGAAAGATGGTAAGAATAGCAAGAAGGGAAGTTTAACTGTAGAAAACATGAGCAGAACTGGTTTTAGGAGAAAAGACAGTAAAAGAAAAGAAGATAAGCATTATGATTATTGCTCTTTAGATGGTCATGAAAGAGAAACTTGTTTTAAACTGCATGGATATCCAGAATGGTATACAGAATAAAAGAGAAGTTTTAGGAAAAGGGCAGCAAAAAGGAAAATTTGTGCATATGGTTGAAGCAATTGAGAAGGATATGGAGAAGGGATCTAAAATACAAAATGGTTCACAATCATTATCAGCCTTGATTCAGCAGGAACTCGCAAGGTTATTGAAGGGGAAGCAATATGAGGAATCACATCTCTTGAATTTAATACAAACTGAATTTGCAAGTATGTCAATCTTAAATCCTGCTCTTAAATATGTCCAAACATGTGGGAATTGTATAGTGGATTCAGGTGCTACTTCGCATATATGTATAGACAAACATCTGTTTCAGTCATTGATACCTGTAGACAAAGTCACAAAGTTGGTTTTACCTAACAGGGAGGTGAATGATGCCAAATATAGAGGAGTCATAGTTTTGAATGGGCAAGTTCTTTACGTTCCTACTTTCAGCCATAACCTTGTTTCAGTCAGCAAATTAGCCAAACAATCTTCCTTCAATGCTCTATTCTATACTAAACATTGCTTATTATAGGACCAAAAGACTGAAAAGGCAGTGGCTAAGGGCAAGGTTTTCCAAAACCTATACTTTCTGGACAGTATTTCTTTCTTGTGTAATAAACCAACTTGTAATTCTTCTTCTGCTTATGTAGACCCCAAGGGTGAGCAAGTATGTAGTATTCATGATAGCCTTGTTAATAGAACTTTGTGGCATATAAGATTGGGCCATCCTTCTGATTTGTAATGCGACATATTGCTACTTGTAGCAGTTTTGTGAATAATACTGATTTTTCATGTGAAGTTTGCCCTCTTTCTAAGCAAGTTAGGAGTGTTTTTTCAATCAGTTATACACGAGCAGCTATGGTTTTTGAATTGTTACATGTTGATATTTGGGGTCCTTATAAAGACATTTCACTTTGCGAGGCACATTATTTTTTGACTGTAGTTGATGACCATAGCAGATGTACTTGGATACTCTTGATGAGACATAAGGCACAAGGTAGTCATCTTCTGGAGAAATTTCTTCTTTACATTCAAAGACAGTATGTTGGGAATGTGAAGGTTGTGAGGATTGATAATGGACCTGAGTTTTTGGGTAAAGATACTCAAGAAATGTTCAGTAGCAGAGGTATTATTCATCATAAGACATGTGTTTATACTCCACAACAGAATGGTGTTGTGGAGAGAAAACATAAGCATTTGTTTCAGGTGGCACGGGCATTACTATTTCAGTTTGGACTTCCAAAGAGTTTCTGGAGCCATAGTGTTTTACATGTTGCTTTTATTATCAATCGCTTGCCAAGTCAAATACTCAATTGGAAGTCTCTTTATGAACTGTTATCTGGGAAGCAACCCAATTATACTAAATTGAAAAGTTTTAGTTGTTTATGTTTTGCTGTTAATACTCACCCACATAAAGATAAGTTGGTGCCTAGAGCTTTTCGTAGTGTTTATCTTGGTCATTCTCTAGGACAGAAGGGCTACAAATTGTATGATTTGTAAACAAGAAGATGTTTTGTTTCCAGAGATGTGTCTTTCTATGAGAATGTGTATCCTTTTAAACACCCTATGGACACTCATAACACTTCTGTTAGCTCTATTGCGTTACCTTCTATTGTGCAAGATTATCCTTCTCTGTTGACTTATTCAGGTGACTTGGTTCCAAATAGCGCGACTATTTCTCCCCCCTCTTCAGATTTGGTTGCTTCACCTTTGCAGGAGACAGTTGTTGTTTCTGTAGACCCTGCTATTGGTAATTCTGTTCTTCCAAAACCTATAGTGAATACTAGAAGAAGTGATCGAGTTAGACAAAAACCATCTTGGTTGAATGACTTTGTGTCGCAAGTAAGCATCAAATCTCCTTGTCTGAAGTTTCTTCCTATGCAAACTAGTTCATCTTATACACCTAATGCTTATCCCTTTACTATAAATCCTGGCTTCAGCACAACTTATGTTGATTTTCTAGCCAATGTTTCTAGCATTATAGAACCCACGTCTTATTTTCATGCTAGCCAAGATCCTAATTGGGTTATGGCCATGAATTCCGAGTTGGATGCTCTTGAAAAAAATGAAACACGGGAACTTACCCCATTGCCCGAAGGGAAAAAGACTATTGGTTCTAAGTGGGTCTACAAGGTAAAGTTGAAGCCTAATGGAGAGGTTGATAGGTTTAAGGCTAGGTTAATGGCCAAGGGCTATAACCAAGTTGCAGGGGTTGATTATAATGATAGTTTCTCACCGGTAGCCAGTGACGGAGCCAAGAAGTTAAAATAGGAGGGCCCAAAATTTTAATTTTTTTAAATCTTGGAGAGCCCAACATATCACAGGGCTCCAAATAATTCTATCATTGTATATATATATATATATATATAAATTAAAAATATTTAATATTTAATATTTTTTAAAAAGTTTGGCATGTAGCTTCGTCTCTGCCAGTAGCCAAGGTGGTCACAGTGAGAATTTTGTTTGCACTTGTAGCTGTGAAGAATTGGCCTTTGCACTAGCTGGATATTAATAATGCTTTCCTCCATGGGTTCTTGGACGAAGAGGTTTATATGCTTTGTTAGCCCCGATTTTTTTTTTATGATTAATTAAGCATGATTAAATTAAGTAAGTTGAGTTAGCCTAAATTAAGTTGTTAATTAAGCAAGATGGCATTAATTATGTTAGGTGGCATGATTAAATGTACCTACAATATGTTAG
>JAOSBK010000008.1:7741861-7754969 GCA_027568895.1 Erythroxylum shatona
TAAGACATACAAATCAAAATCTTGACTTATTATTATTAAGTTAATTTTGATTTAGAGTGTTCGCAAAAATTTGCTCTTCATATTTTCAATTTAGAAGTTATATTTTTATGTGCTATATAATCCGATGGATATCCAAAAACCCGAACAATTCAATGGATTTGGATATGGGTAGTAAATTGTAAAAACTGATGGATATGGATATGGATATGGGTTGAGTCATAAAAAATAGATATGGATATGGGTTGAGTGATACCCGAACCGAACCCTACCCATTGCCATCCCTAAACACCAGTATACAAACAGCAATTCCCATCAGCAAATCAAGCAACATTAATAAAAAACAGACTAAGCTGACAGCCAAAACCATGTAAGATGAGTTATGTCGTTCTCATTTCATTGTTTACTATCAAGTTTGTCCACTGCGCACATATCCTCATTGATAGCAGCATTTTTTATTCTTCTGGTCATCATCCATATATTAAGGCTAGTTGATGCTACAAAACGAGTGTCATTGATTGTCCAGTCCATGCTGCCTATACTGATTCGAACAAGCATTTCCTTGGAGCCGATTTCCCCATTTGCTTTTATATCGAAGGGGAAGTTGATACTCACCCTTATTCAACCTGAAATAAAAATTTGTAGAGAAATTGTTAGAGAATAAACACTCCCACACTTACCTTTTCTCGGTGTTTGAGCGAAGATGTTCCATAACTTGAAAGATTACTCTGACGTTTAGGCACCCCACATCGAAGGCTTCATATTTGAAGGTTCGAGCATTTCTTTCACTCCATAAGTTATAGACAGTAACAGAAAGGAGAATGGTGAAAACGTTGGTGTCACAGTTTTAAGTATTTACTGGTTAGTTAAACCAATTTAGAATGGAGTGAAGGTTTATCAAATTGAGAAGATGTATTTGAAAGTGATTAAGGCAATTTACCAACACTGCTTTAGAGAAAGAGCATTGAAAGAACAAATGTTTTGTGATCTCATTATCTGAATTACACAGGGAGCAATGATTTGGTGTGTGAAGGTAGAAAAGTTTATCCCGTGTTTGCAATTTTTTAAGAAAAGCTAGTCATAACATAAAAAGAACACCTAAGGCTATTATTTTACTTCAGACCAGGTTGTGCCAAGAAACCTTTTGAATCGAAGGTCTCAAGAAATTGTATGCTAAGCTATTGGCGTACTGTTTTGAAGGGCTAGCCATCTATTCCAGACAATCACGTCTAAAACAATTAGGTAGGTAATGTAGAGGCTCAAGATTACTGATTGGTTCAACATTTATCTCTTGTCAACATCACTCTATATTCAAACCAACAATTCCTAATGTTCTAATGACATAATATATATTAAAATATCAAAATATAATATCACAGATAAAAAAGAATTATGATAAAAAGATGAAGATAGATCGAAAATTTTAAATAATTCGATAAAATGCCTTTTTTTAAAGAACATATTTTTGAAAATAATAAATATTATAAGAATATTTTATTATTTTGTAAACTCTCTTACTCAATGATGTGGGAATCGTACCATACCTGGTGGTATCGTATATGACTCGTATTCAAACCAACAGCTCTTCACATTCTAATGACATAATAAATATTTAAAATATCAAAATATACTATCACATATAAAAGAGAATTATGATAAAAAAGATGAAGGCAGATTGAAAATTTTAATTAATTCGATAAAATGCTTATTTTAATAAAGAAATTATTTTTAAAAGTAATAAATAGTATAACAATAATTTATTCTTGTGTAAACTCTCTTATGAAATGACATAGGTATTGTACTGTACTTGGTGATACTATATATGACTCTTATTAAAACGAACAATTCCTAATGTTTTATTGACATAATAAATATTAAAAGTATCAAAATATACTATCATTGATAAAAAATAATTATGATAAAAAGGTGAAGATAGATTGAAGGTTTTAAATAGTTCGATTAAATGCCTGTTTTTATAAAGAATTTATTTTTTAAAGTAATAAATAATATAATAACAGTTTATTCTTGTGTAAATGGGTACCGTACCTTACCTGGTGGAACCGTATATGACTCTTATTCAAACCAACTCCTCCTAATATTCTAATAACATAATAATATTAAAAATATCAATATATACTACCATGGATAAAAAAGAATTATGATAAAAAGACGAAGATATATAGAAATTTTTAAATAATTTCGATACAATGCCTATTTTTATAAAGAACTTATTTTAAAAAGTAATAAATAGTATAAGAATAATTTATTCTTACTTAAATTCTTTGGTATTGTACAATACCTGAGAGTAAAGTACCGTACATGAGTCTTATTCAAACCGACAATTTCTGATGTTCTAATGACATAATAAATATTAAAAGTATTAAAAATGTTACATATAAAAAATATTTATTATAAATAGATGAAGATAAACTGAAAATTTTAAATAATTCTATAAAATGTTTATTTTTATAAAGAATTCATTTTTAAAAATAATAAATAGTATAAGTTATTCTTATGTGAACTCACCTACTGAATGATGTGGGCACCGTACTTTGCCTAGTGATGCAGTACCGTGTATGACTTTTATTCAAACAAACAATTCCTAATATTCTTATGACACAATAAATGTTAAAATAGCAAAATATACTATCTTGAATAAAAAAGAGTTATCATAAAAAGATGAAGATAAATCAAATTTTTTTAAATAATTCGATAAAATGTATATTTTATAAAGAATATATTTTTAAAAGTAATAAATATTATAAGAATAGTTTATTTTCGTATAAGCTTTCTTACTCGATGGCGCGGGTATCGTATACTACTCTTATTCAGACCAATAGCTCCTAATGTGCTAATGACATAATAAATATTAAAAATATCAAAATAACTATCATGAATAAAAAAGAATTATGATAAAAAGATGAAAATAGACTGAAATTTTAAACAATTCAACAAAATGCGTATTTTATAAAAAAATCATTTTTAAAAGTAACAAATAGTATAAGAATAGTTTATTCTTTTGTAAATCTCTTAATGAATTATATCGGTACATACCGCACCCGTATACTACTCTTATTTAAACCAACAGTTCCTAATGTTTTAATAATAAAATAAGTATTAAAAAATTCAAAATATACTATCACGGTTAAAAAAGATTTATTATAAAAAGATGAAGATAGATTGAAAATTTTAAATAATTCGATAAAATACCTATTTTTATAAAGAGCTTACTTTTTAAAGTACTAAATAGTACAAGAATAGTTTATTAATTTGTAATCTCTCTTGCTTGGCTGCCATATCGTGCCTGGTGATACGGTACTGTGCATAACCTTTATTCAAGCTAATAATTCATAATGTTCTAATGACACAAAAATTATTAAAATATCAAAATATACTATCACTGATAAAAAAGAATTATGATAAAAAAGATGAAGTTAGCTCGAAAATTTTAAGTAATTTAATAAAATGTCTATTTTATAAAGAATGTATTTTTAGAAGTAATAAATATTATAAGTGGTTTGGGCCGGGACTATTACCGGCCAGGTATTGTCCCCTTTGGTCTCTTAGGTTCTCTACGTCCCCTATCTGTTTTGAGGTCTCTAGGGGAATCGAACCTGGGACCTCAAAATTTTGGTGGGTTGAGACCCACGCCAAACCAATAAGAATATTTAATCTTTTGTAAACTCTTTTACTCAATGATGTGGGTAACGAACCATGCCTGGTGGTACCTTATGTGACTCTTATTCAAACCAACTTCACGTTCTAATGATATACTAAATATTAAAAATAACGAAATATATTATTACGGATAAAATAGAATTATGATAAAAAGATGAAGATAGATTGAAATTTTAAATAATTCGATAAAATATTTATTTTAATATATTATTTATTTTTAAAAGTAATAAATAGTATAAGAACAGTTTATTCTTGTGTAAATTCTCTTACTCAATGACAGTGGGTATCGTACCTAGTGATATTGTATATAACTTTTATTCTAATGTTCTATTGACATGATCAATATTTAAAATATCAAAATATACTATCACGAATAAAAAAGAATTATGAATGAAGATAGATTGAAAATTTTAAATAATTCGATAAAATGCTTATTTTTATAAAGAACTTGTTTTTAAAGTAATAAATATTATAAGAATAGTTTATTCTTGTGTAAATGGGTAACCATACCTTACCTGGTAACTCCTATTCAAACCAACAACTCCTAATATTCTAGTAACATAATAATTTTAAAAAATCAAGATATACTACTATGGATAAAAAAGAATTATGATAAAAAGATGTAAATATAATTGAAAATTTTAAATAATTCGATACAATGCCTATTTTTATAAAGAATTATTTTAAAAAGTAACAAATAGTATAAGAATAGTTTATTCCTGCCTAAATTATCTTACCCAATGGCATGGGTATCGTACAGTACCCGGTGATAAAGTACCGTACATGACTCTTATTCAAACCAACAATTCTTAATGTTTTAATAAAATAATAAATATTAAAAATATCAAAATATACTTTCACGGATATAAAAAAATATGATAGAAAGATGAAGACAAATTGAAAATTTTAAATAATTTGATAAAATGTCTATTTTTGTAAAGAGCTTGTTTTTAAAAGTAATAAATAGTATAAAAATAGTTTACTCTTATGTAAACTCTCTTAATCAATGGAATGGGTATCGTACCATAATTAGCGGTTTTGTATATGACTCTTATTCAAACGAATAACTCCTAATGTTCTATTGACTTGATAAATATTAAAAGTATCAAAATATACTATCTTGGAGAATTATGATAAAAAGATGAAGATAGATTGAAATTTTTAAATAATTTATTAAAATGCCTATTCATATAAAGAAAAAAAAAGTAACAAATAGTATAAGATAGTTTATTCTTGTATTATTTATAAAAGTTTTGATAATAAAACTTATTTTTAAAGTAATAAAATAGTATAAAATAGTTTATCCTTATGTAAACTCTCTTCTTCAATGATATGGGTACTATACCATACCCAATGGTACCATATATAACTCTTATTCTAACCAACAACTCCTAACATTCTGATGACATAATAAATATAATATCAAAATATACTACCATGGATAAAATAGAATTATGATAAAAAGATGAAAATAAATTGAAAATTTTAAATAATTCAATAAAATGATTATTTTTATAAAGAACTTATTTTTTAAAAGTAATAAATAACATAAGAATAGTTTATTCTCGTGTAAACTCTCTTATTCAATGCGTGTCATACTGTGACCGACGATATAGTACCGTGACTCTTATTTAAGCCAGCAATTCCTAATGTTCTAAGGACATAATAAATATTTAAAATATCAAAACATACTATCATGGACAAAAAAGAATTATAATAGAAAGATGAAGGTTGATTGAAATTTTTAAATAATTTGATAAAATGGCAATTTTCATAAAGAACTTTTTCTTTAAAGTAATAAATATTATAAAAACAGTTTATTATTGTGTAAATGGGTATCGTACCATGACCGATACCATATATGACTCTTATTCAAGCCAAAAGCTTCCAATGTTCTAATAAAATATTAAATATTAAATATTAAATAAATCAAAATATGCTATCATAGATTAAAAAACAATTATGATAAAAAAGATGAAGATAGATTTAAGATTTTAAATAATTCGATAAAATGTCTATTTTTTAAGAACTAATTTTAAAAAGTAATAAATAATATAAGAATAATTTATTCTTGTGTAAACTCTCTTGCCCAATGATGTGAGTGTCATACTATGACCCTGTCTAGCAATCAGCAAATTGCATTAGCTGTTAGCTGATTCTATCAACGGTTAGCTAACTACTGATTATATTAATTGATTTAATCAGCTGATAACATTATTTGTTTATTAAAGATATTTGATAAAATTAGTTATTTAGTATTAACTGTTTAAGTGTAAAATGACTAATAAGGGCATGACGTAAAAAAAAAGTCATGATTAGATATTTAATTTAAAAAAAATTTAAGTATTTTACTCTAATAAAAAACACAAAACATTCTTAAAAAAGTTGTCACCGTAACATATTTTTATTTTGTAACCAAAACACTTATCTTATTAGTAAAAAAAACTCAAAGTTTTGTAACTAAAAAACTTACTTCATTATAAAAAATCTTATCACTATAGAATACATGCATTATTTTTAGTTATGCATGATTTTTTTGTTTGAATTATCCATAATATCATTATAACATAATTAGCATAATTCAAAAATTATGAAAGGAGGGTATGATTGATTTTTTACCTATTTTTTTTGGCTAATCATTAAAAAAATTCCTCTTATGAAGCTTTTAATGATAAGCTTATTGAGATTAAATGAGCTAACTAATAAACCATTCATCAAACACATCAATAGCTTTTTAAAATATTCAAAAAGCTACTTTTTATTCAATAAGCTAAAAAACAACTTATCAATTGTTTGCCAAACACCTCCCATACCTAGTGGTACTGTTTGTGACTCTTATTCAAACCAACTCCTCCTAACATTCTAATGACATAATAAATATTAAAATATCAAAATATACTATCACAAATAAAAAAGAATTATGATAAAAAGACGAAGATAGATTGAAAATTTTAAATAATTTGATACAATGCCTAATTTTATAAAGAACTTATTTTTAAAAGTAAAAGATAGTGTAAGATAGTTTTTTCTTATGTAAACTCTCTTACTCAATGTACCATACCTGGTGCTACTTGTATTCAAACCATCAGCTCCTAACATTCTAACAACATAATAAATATTAAAATTTTCAAAATTTACTATCACTTATATGATAAAAAGATGAAGTTCTATTGAAAATTTTTAATAATTCGATAAAATGACTATTTTTTTAAAACTTATTTTTAAAAGTAACAAACAACATGTGAATGAATTATAAGGAACCATATTTGATAAATGAGAGTGACTTAAAGGATAATATTGGATGAAAAAATATTGATATGCTATTAAGGAGAATGAATTTGAATGACGATGATAAGATTTTTCTCAATGACGAAAATTTTATATCAAATGGGAATTGAGATCAATATGAATTTGAGCAGGTATTTGATTGAATGAAATTTTAGGTTTTTGTTTTTTCTCTTATTTTAATTTCACTTATATTTGATTTATATGTTAAATTCTATATGTGTAATAAAAAGTAATTATAAATATTTTTGTTTTAAGTTTCACTTCTATTTGATTTTGTTTTGCATGAACTCTTATTCTAAATTCCAACAGTCAGAGAGTCGTGAATATTTATGATTATTTTTATTTAATGTAATTATTATTTATAAAATGATGAAATTATAACATTTTAAATATTTTGTATTGTCATTAATTTTATATTTTTATATTGATTAAATGATCTTTTTCATATTAATTGTGGTATATTTATATGTGAAATATGTGAAAAGTAATATTAATAAATATAAATAAATTGTTGTTATTTTAAATTTTTATTATTATGATTTTTGAAAAAATACTTGATTTACAATTGTAAATTATACAGTAATATATATTGAGAGACTATTTTGTGATTTAAAAAAATTTGACACAACTTTATAAATTTTAAAAAAAATTATAAACAGTAGTTGATATTGACCGGTATTATTACAATATTATACCAAGATCAAATTTGATACCAGTAGCAATAAGTTATTCATAACTTTGACCTAAAGTTCATTTAATATCAACTAATTTTTTTAAGAGTAAAACTTATATTTCATTGCTATGGTTATTTACTAAACGACCTAAAATTGGATCGATACAATTAAATTAGCATATTAAATAGATTTAATTAACTCAAACTAAACTCAAGAAGCTTAACAAAACTATTTCGGTGAAAAGTGTAATTTAAATATTAATGTGTTTATAATAAAGAATCTACTTGGAATGTTTTAAAAATATTAAAATATTAATATTAAAGTTGTATTGGGAGGAAAGTTTTCAAGTTTAATTTGCACAATTGGCCAAAAAAACTCACTATAAAAGGAAAATGTAAATCATGTATTTTGACGGTGAACGCTACAGACAGTCACGGCGATTGGAAGCATCTCCATCCATATCACGGTTCACAGAACAGGATTCTGTAAGATATTTTCTTGTTTTCCACACGCGCTTGACTGCGGCTGAAAAAACTGATATTTTCTTGTCGGTGCAAATTCGGTATAGGCCATTATTTCTGTGTAGATGTAATTACAGACAAAAGGTTTTTATGAACAACACGCGCGCTGATTTATACTCTTTCCTTAAAATGTACTCGGATGAGAATACAACACGCGCGCTGATTTTGCACAGTGAACATAACCATGATAAAGTTCAGGTTTGCGAGGAATGCTATGATAGCAAAACAACGTTAATGACCATAAGTTTGCAAAACTTTGTAGTTTGCTATGCTGATAGGATTGGTCAATAAAGAGAATCTTCACACACACCCACTGATAGGGGATACGATTAGGCTATTATCTTTAGCACAGCGTGCTGGCTTCTTTGATCCTGACATAATAGGGCACTTTTCGATGCACAGTTTTTCTGGCCAATTTTACCAGATCATCAGATTATTGATTATGTATAGCATATTTACTAGGCGAAGGACTGGCAACTACGATCTCGACGGGATACTTGCACTAGACGAGAGCAGCTCATCTGTTAGCGCACACCTTCCCAGGATTGGGTGAAACTAAATACAGACGGAGCCAGCAAAAGTTCACGCCTTTCGGCCATTGCAGGTGACTTGCTACGAGATAGTTCTAGCACTTGGTTGGGAGGCCTCGCTCAGAATTTGAGTTGGTGTTCTACGACCACAGCAGAACTTTGGGGCATGCTTTCATGCTTTAACCTGACTTGAACTTCGGGGTATCGACATCTTGAATTAGAAGTGGATTCGCTTACTGTGCATAATATGCTTTCTTCCCCTACAACGCGTGCTACTTCTCTGAACCTGTTAGTAGTCAGCATTGATGAACTGCTCAATCGCAACTGAGTCATGGTTATTCGGCATATATATAAGGAAAGTAATCGCTGTGCGGACTGACTTGCAAATTTTGCCATACAGTTCGATTTAGGAGTCACTTTTTTTGAGCACCCACCTATGAGTTGCATACCATTCCTCTTAGAGGATGCTTCTCGGGTTTTGCACCCTAGTGTGAACATGTAATGGTTTAGCTTGTATTCCCTTAAAAAAAAAAAAGAGTGACTAGCCATTTTCTTTATTTACCACACATAGTTTGTCTTTATTGCAAAAGTGATCCAAATTGTGATTAAGGTATGATGTTTTTATGAAAGCAAAATTTTAGGTGCACATCGTGGCTTGATCTCAACATATGCACTAGATATAGTGGTCATCCATATAATTAATTTTTTTATCCATCACTACGCAGTCCTTTGGCTTTAGTTAATCTCCATTGCGGCATTCCTTGTTGCGTAGAAAATATGAAAGCCGTATAATATATTATTCGTTTGTGATACCTTGTGTTAATATATTCATATGCACCTAGTATATACTTGATATAAGAAAAGTATAAAGGTAGCGCTAATACATTGAATAATGTTATTTATTATGCTGACAACGATGTAGCAAAGGTTAAAATGATATATTCTCAAATTTTTTAGAGAAAGTATTATGTTCAACAATAAAATAATATCAATATATTAATTGTATTTCATTTTAATTTATATTGTGATTTATATGTATATTTTAGATTTTCTATATTGATTGCCCTTATTGTAATGAGATGACGAAATTACGGACATTAAATGATAAGGCTAATATTGGTCATCATTTTTATCAATGCATTAATACAAAAGTAAGTATTTTAATTATAGTTTTAACGATATAATTATTATATAAAATTCTAATTAATATTCAAACTATAGCTATCTTCAGTGACGGAGTCAGGAATTTAGGATAAGAGGGCCCAAATATTTACTTTTTTTTTAATTTTGGGGGGCCCAATGCACCACTAACTTCCAAATAACCTCATCCTTATATATATATATATATATATATTAAAAACATTTAATTTTTTAAAATTTTGGAGAGCCCTGTGCCCCATCTATCTTCGTCCTTGGCTATCTTGTAGGTATTTAGTATTGGTACATAAGTTGAAGGTTTGTTATTGTAAAAAATTATGTTAGATATCTTGTGTGCATCGAAGTAAGTGCCTGTTTGGATAGGCTTATATCAGTAGAACTTTTGTCAGTAGAGCTTTTCAAATAAGAGCTTTTCAAATAAGTCAGTTAACTGTTTCACTGTCATTTAAAAAAGAGTTTTTTTTAAAGAGCTTCATACAATAGACTATTTGGCAACATAAAAATAAAAAGCATATTTAACTTTAATTATATTTTATTTTGTAATAAAAATTATTTATACATATAAATATTATTAAAAATATATTAAACAATATGCAAAACACAATATATTAATTATTATATAATTTTAAATTATATGAAATATAAATGAAAATATATTTAACCAAATCTTTTATATGGATTATAATATAAGTAAAAATAATATTAAAATAAATATAAAAATATATAAAAAAGTCAAATAATATTATATAAATCTTAAAATAAACGTGAAGATATATTTGTGGGTATTGTGGGAATTATGTGAAAAACATAAGGATAAAGGGGACTAAAAATAGGCTCATTAATTAATTTAAAAAATCTACCTGAAAAAGTATTTTTTTGAAAAGCTTCAAATTTAAGCTTCTCAAAAAGTTGTATTGTAACTTCCAAAAAAGCTATTTTTATGAAGAAAAAAAGTGCTTTTGAATTTTACAGCCAAATACTCATTTTTTTAAAAATAATTTTTGCTGTAAAAAAATACTTATTTACACTCCAAAAGCTGAAACAAACATGTACTAAGAGTCTTGCCTATAAGATTCATTATTGCTCGCAAAATTAATTGGTATATATATTAATTTATTTAAATAATGCAAATTCGATATAAATATAATAATTATAATTTTTATATAAATTATGACAATATGTCCCATTGGTGCAATGTTATAACTAACATTTAAGAGTTATGAAACAACCGTTTTTCCTTTTTTGCCGTATTAACTAAAAAACTTTGGCTTATTATATAATTACCAATCATATAACAATTAATTACAACACTACATCCTTTTATTAAACACATTGAAATTTCTTACGTGCCCTTTATGTCATTACTATTACAAACGGTATTATCTTTCCCAGACACATTAACATCTTTTTCATTCTAAATTTTATAAAAAGATCCTTTATCAATCAAAGTATAAGTAAGCAACCTTCACTAAAAACATATAATATGAGAAATAGTTGAACACATTTATTAAGTCGGCTAGCTCATGGCATATGTAAAATGTTGTAATTAGCATAGTTGAGACTTCCTGTATTTAGGATGTTAGTTTTATTCCAACTCGATCTAATTTTGGTCTAAGTTGATCAGGTCACGGGTCAAATTAATTTAGCCCGATCAAATCGCTCGACTCAACCTGATTTTGACCCAAGTTGATCGAGTCACAGGTCAAATTAATTCAGCCCGACCGAGTCACAGGTCAAGCACGGGCTGACCTGTGGCCTAACCAAAAAAACAAAAACGACGTTATTTTATAATTTAAAAAAAAAAGTAAAGATGGGTCGGTCCGGTCAGTTCAGGTGCATGGGCCGTTGACATCCCTGCCTATATTTATCATCAAAAAGCAGCATAATCTAATGCATATGAACTGAAATAAGTTCCTTCATGTCCTTGTATAAATCGCATTGCATATATAAGAAAGGTGCCAACTACAGTGATCAATTGCGTTGCGTATCCTTGAAAATGCAGATAAAGAAGCATCATATGAGCAACATTTTATTCATCTCATTCGCCAATTGGCGCAATTCCAAAATGTACTGTTAACTGCACCATACTCACCAGCTTTGAACTCATCTTAATCTTCAATAGTTTAAGATTAATTAGGGTTCAGGAATATGCTATAATGCAGTGATAACATAGTTTTCTAGATCCTAGCCCAAATCCCTTAAAAACTATTTCTTCCAAGTAGTAACTAACAATTACTGTATTAGTAACCAATATAGCGTGGTCCCTTAAACTCGCCAAATAGATTGTAAGTTTCATTTAAAGTCAAACATACAACCATACAAATACACCTTTGAAAAAACAATCACAAACAAAGCATAACTAATGCCAATGTCCATATTGTCAAGCTTGTCATAACTAATACATGTCCAAATTGTTAATCAAACCATAATTTAGCTATCCAAATTCTCAGTCAAGCCATAATAAACATAATGTTCAAATTCATTAATAAATAGTTTAATGTACATTTGATTCAGCATCATCTAAAAAATTAGCCAATTTAGATTCCTTCTAAACTTGTGGAAGAATTCATTTGCTATCCATTTCATGCTAGCTTGCTTATTTCTTTGCACTTTCATGCAATTATATTTTTTTAATATATTAAAAATATATATTTTCATTTTCAAGCTAACTAGCATATACCTAAAATGGACATTACGACTCATAAACAATCTCCATTTTTACACTAGTTCTCACCATTAAAATATCATATTTATTAGTAATTACGTAGTTCCTTATTATTTTCCCTCAGCTATCTCTCATCCTTAAACTTCATACTAATTTCAAACTTAAAATCCTTCTAATCTACTGTTAGATTAAAGACAATGTATTGCGTGAAATAAATCAAGCGACTTATACGAAAAATGAAGCAAATACAAGATGAAGATGGTTCTTGTTTTAACATTTTCCAAATTTTGAATCATCAATATGCCCTTCTAAATCTTCTTGGTAAAGGAGGGTTCAATGAAGTTTACAAGGTCTTAACTTTGGAGATTCATTATCTTCCATGATTGTCTCATTCCTTACTTGCTCGACTTTTAATTTCAGTACAAAAATACATCACTCTTTTAATTGACACTTTCAAACTTTTATCTTTAGTACAAAAATACATTACTCTTTTAATTGACACTTTTAGAAAATACCATTCACTCTTTATTTACTTGTCTTCTTTCGTTTTTATGTAATGGGCACATGCACAAAGAAACCTCCAAGGGGCAGATCCAC
>JAOSBK010000008.1:7770082-7805999 GCA_027568895.1 Erythroxylum shatona
TGGATAGGAGGGAGTAGTTAATAATATTATTTTTTAGTCAGGGGTAAATGTGTCATATGAAATAATTGAATTCAATTATAATCTTATTGGATTTGTTCCAAACAGTATAATTGAATTCAATTATAATATTACTAGATTTGTTCCAAACAATGTAATTGAATTCAATTATAATATTACTAGATTTGTTCCAAACAGTATAAATTGAATTTAATCCTAACTTCATTAATATAATTAAATTCAATTCGTTAATGAATTCAATTCGAAAGTTTTCAAAGCTTCCAAAATAATTGCTTTGATTTGATGTTACGATGGCTTGGAGCTAGTCGGTATGAGATAAAACTGAAGACGGTAAATAAATACAAAGAAGTGAGACGCATGACTTGGTGACTCTTGCAATTACGAGAGTATCTAATGCAAAGGGAAGCAATCTTGGTGTCTCTTGCAATTTACTTTCTTCCAAACTCTCCTTTTCATTTTCTTTTTTGAAATCCTTTTCATTTATTATTGACTGTTCTGTTGTGTTTTGCTATCTCCCAAAAAGGAACAGTTTCGTATTAACGTGTATGATTGCAGGCGAAGTGTTCGACAAAAGCGTCAGACAACTTGAATTTTGAAGTTCTTTTTCACTTACTCTTATCATTACCTATGCTTCTTTGTCCCTCTTCTTACCTTTAATCTTCCGTAATTATTTCTACTATGTTCACTAGCCGGCCATCGCCCCAAAATCTTGTGCTTTGTTCACTTTTCTTTACCATCAATCCATCAAAGCTTTTCACTTTCACCTCCCAGCTTTTGTGTCCTGAACTGGGTTTGCCTTTTTTTTTTTATAATCTTTTAATAATCTCCGGCCTCTGTTACGGTCATAGTGAGATACTCCCTTTTTGGTAGTTCTTTTAAGCAGCTTTCTTTTATTTGTTTTCTCTTTTGGTCCATTGAGAGTAATATGGTCCCTTGTCTTTGTGGTTGGTGGCTTTCTTGTTGGGGATTTCACTGGGCATGCAAATTCGGCTTTTTTCATGGACACACACACCCTTTTACTTACATCCCTCGCTTGCATTTTGGTGTTGTTTTCCTTAGCTGTAAAAGAGGCCCACTTCAATTACTTGCCCACACGGTCACAGTTGACTCGTTAAGACTACCTATGTTTTGTGCCTCTTTTCTTTGGTTGATACTTTCTACCGTTTTAAAAACCGTGATGTAGAAGTCATGAACTTTTGTGGGCATTCGTTTTATATGTGCCCCATTCAGCTTTTAGGAAAAGGGGTTCTCTTCGTTTTTCTTGCTTGATCATGGCCCCTGCAGGAAAAGTTACTGGGTTTCGCAAAGTGGGCAATGACTGGTATGTGAAGTTCTTATCTAAGAATTCCATTTACAGCTTAAATATCTTGTGGGGTCTTTTTTTTTTTTTTTAATTGATGGTGGATGTGAATGAAGATGTGGTGAATTAAGTCTAATTCCCCTATGGTAGTTTGTCAGTCGTGGAACTATTAGAGCCATATCTATCGCATTTTGTTGGCAAATTCGCAGAGTCAGTACGTATTATGAGTTGTCTGACTCAAATAAAAAGTGGCAGTTGTTGACCACGATAGTCATTAATTACTGAATTTGCTTTCTTTATGGAATTCGAGAGATTTAGCTCTGATAGTTCGATATGTGGTGGGTCTGGTAGGTTCTGCAATGCAGGGTTGCCAAGTGATATATCAATTCTCATGGATGACTTGAACTTCCATCTTCATAAGGTAAGCTGATGGTAAACCACGTGTAGAATTTCGGATCTAGGACTACTGTTTTGCTTTACCTGTCCTGCTTTTGCAGACTTCAAGTTATGTGTCCACATGTATATATTAATGTGCGTCCACATGTGCGCACTTACATTATATTTTTCTTCCGATATCTATTTATGGTGATGTATCAATTCGGGCATTTACTTTGCCTGATCCTGCTGTTAACTTGGTGATGTTATAATTTTGGTTGCCCTCTAATCTCAGCTGCTATTTAGTCGGCTATTTTTCTAGCCTTGGTGTTTCCTCAAAGTAGCAGATTATCTTTCTATATATGTCAGCTAGTGACCTAAGTGATCAGTTCATGTGGACAGTTTGACAGAGTGATGATTTTGTTGAATGGTAAGAGAAGACCAAATACACCAAGGAAAGGATGGGGCAAAAATTACCATATTCATATGCGAGAATAATAACTCAAACATGACAGTAATATTGTTTATTATTTAATGGAGCCAAACAGATGCGATTTTGATGACAAAGTTGAATGCAGCAAATTGATATAACTTTTGGCATCAGCCTTTACCTTTTTCTAAGGTCATGTTACGGTAATTGTACTTGTAAGAAGAAACTGTTAGAGACTCTCCATGAAAGGCTATCGTTGGGTTTATGTATCCTGAATCTGGTTTTCAAATTCACTTGACAAATTTCAGATATTGCAGATCCTTCAGTTAATCTGGTGATCCAAGTTGTCGTGTGGTCAAAACAGCCATAGAGGCCAAAAACATTCAAACTCTTGAAGTTGAGTTTATAGGTTGATGAGTCATTCCAGTTTGAATTTTTAAGATACCTGAAATGTAGATCAATGTGAAGGCATTAATTAAAGGGATGTGGGATAAATGTAGAATATGACCAAATATGCTTTGCTTATGCTATGTGGGTTTCCAGACTCCTGTGACCATTAACCTTTTGTTTTTCAATATTCTTTTCCTTGACATCTGGCTGGTCTGCAATCCTGAGAGAGAGAGAGAGATGTTGGGGAGAACTTTCTTTCGCATCTATATAGACAAGGAATGTGCATATCGAATAAGATTTTTAGTTAAGCAGCTATAAAAGTTTCTAATGGTAGACACCAGCGGATTTTGGCAAATTTCATTTTCCACGCGTGTATTATGATATTTGGTTGCCATATTCATGTACTACTATAATGTGTATTGTCTTTCTGGCTACTACATTTAGTGCATATTTAGGGAGAGTTTATATTGAATTTGTTGCAGATTGGTCTCAACTTGATGACTGCTGAGTTATATAACAACGAGCAGCTGACTCATTTTTGATATCTAATTGCTGAAAAAGAAAAGACAAAATTTTATGAACTTGTCTTCCTTTTTGTTTCCCTTAAAGAAGATTTTATGAACTTTTCTTCCTTTTTGTTTCCCTTAAAGAAGAGAAAGCTCTTTAAGAATGATATTTATTTGTTTTACATTTAAATATGATTTTAGACAGGTGGTCTTGTATGTGGCTTATGTCCTTCCAGTTCCAGAATTACCAGTCTTTGAGATATATGGTCTGCATTAGTTGCTGATTTCTTTTATTAACATTTGATGTAATCAAGGCATTTAGCATTTGTCCTATGGAAATTGTCTCTATTTATTTCTGAAACATTGCAATCCATTATTTATTAAGAAATTTGTTTTACATTATAAATGTGATTTTAGACCGCTGGTCTTGTATGTGGCTTATGTCCTTCCACTCGCAGAATTACCAGTCTTTGAGATATATGGTCTGCATTCAGTTTGCTGATTTCTTTTATTAGTATTTGATGTAATCAAGTGTTCAAGGCGTTTAGCATTTGTCCAGTGGAATTGGTCTTGTATTTATTTCCGAAACATTGGACTCCATTATTTATTAGGCTGCAATAGTTCTTACAGAAATGATAGATGTTTCGTCTTCTAGTTTCCTTGTTTAAGCATTGATCAAATATGATCACCATGTAGTTCCCAATGGTGGCAAAATGTGGAAAGATAGCACACATATGTGAAGAGTCGCTTGCAAAGGCTTTAACGGCAAGCCTTGATGATTTCCCTGGTGGTCCTGACACTTTCTTACTAGCAGCAAAGTTTTGCTATGGCATGCGGATGGAGTTGACCCCAAGAAACATAGTAGCGGTGTATTGTGCAGCAGACTACCTTGAAATGACAGAGGAATATGGAGAGGGGAATTTACTCTCAAAATCAGAGAATTTCTTACATAAGAATGTAATTTGCAACTGGAAAGACTGTATATTGGCTCTTCAAAGTTCCGACTCAGTTATGCAAAGAGCTGAAAGGCTCCAAATAGTAAACAAATGTTTGAATGCTTTATCTACGATGGCGTGCACTGATCCTAATTTGTTTGGATGGCCCATGATGATGTATGGAAGTTTACAGAGTCCTGGCGGTAGCATCCTGTGGAATGGAATAAACACGGGAGCAAGAATCCTAAGCACAGAATCTGACTGGTGGTTTGAAGACATCTCATACCTCAGTTTAGGTTTGTTTGAGAGATTAATCATCGCCATGAAAACCAAAGGCATAAGACCTGAGAGTCTTGCTGGTGCAATTATGTGTTATGCAAGGAAGTACCTACCAGGTCTAGCCCGGTGGCATTGTGGGCAAAGTGGCAAAACAAGAACAGTTGCCAGTTTTAGCTTGACACCTGCTGCAGTTGATCAAAGGGTTTTAATCGAAACAATTGAAAAACTTCTTCCAGAAAAGAAGGGTAAATCCTTTTGCCGATTTTTGTTAGGGCTTCTCCGCACAGCACTGATATTGGATGTCAATCAAACATTTAGGGACTCTTTAGAGAGGAAAATAGGGATGCAGCTGGAATTGGCAACCCTAGACAGCCTTCTAATTCCTACTTATTCTGATTCCAATGCTTTATATGATACTGACTGTGTGCAAAGGATCATTGGCCACTTTACAAGTTCGGAATCAAGATTAGCATCTTTTTCTCCATTGTCCTTGGATCTGGAAACTTCACCGTCTTCTCAGCCCCTGCAAAAAGCTGCAAAATTGATCGATAACTATATTGCAGAGGTTGCTTCTGATGTTAATTTGAAACCTAAGAAGATACGTGCTCTTGCAGAGGCCCTTCCAGATTCTTCGAGATCCTTACATGATGGTTTATACAGAGCACTGGATATATACTTCAAGGTTTGATTTATTTGGTTTTCTACTTAAATGAAAGCTTTTCTTTGATCTTAAACATATCTAATTATTCATAGAACTGTGCAGTCACATCCATGGCTGTCAGAGAAAGAGAAAGAAGAACTTTGCAACATCATTGACTACCAGAAGCTCTCCATTGATGCTTGTGTGCATGCTTCCCAGAATGGAAGACTACCAATTCGAGTCATTCTTCAAGTCCTGTTCTTTGAACAGATGCAACTGAGAACTGCCCTTGCTAGCTGTCTACATGTCTTGGACACTGAAAGTGCACCTGGAGGTCCAGGGACTGATCCAACCGACATGGCTGGTCAGATTGTGCAGAGAGACGGATGGGCTTCAGTTGTGCGTGAAAACCAGGTTTTAAAGGTTGACATGGAAAATATGAGGTCTAGAGTTGGGGAACTAGAAGAAGAGGTTACTAAAATAAAGCAAGAAATGAAGAGGGTCACGAAATCACACAGCTCACTTAGTTCCCCTCACTTGGTTAGCAGGAAAATTGGATGCAATCTTCTTCCAGGTTCCGTGGATGCCCAGCCTGACGTTGTTAACAGCACTGGACATACTCCCAGGGCATCGGTAGAGAAAGCACGCTCTTCCCAACAGTCCAGGCATCGGAGAAGTTTTTCATTCCTTGGATAGCTATCATGTGAAAACAATAAGAAAAGAGAGTTTTTCAGACAATGGAAACCAAGGAATGGCTGGTAGAAGGATTTGGCCCTTTTCTAAAGGCAGTTGAATTTCAATCTTTGTTGCAAAGTGGTCTCAAGTTAAATGGAATCGCGATTGCGGCTTCTTCCAAATTACATTGAAGTAATTTTCTATAATTAGATTTCTTAAGCATTTCATTAAGAGAAGGCAGAAAAGGGTGTGTATCCTGAAAATGCTGTGGTAGTAACAAAGTCATAGCAGTCTTTGAATAAGTTGCAAATCACCACGCTCCATCCCGAATCTGGGGTTGAAAGCAAAACATCAGATTTAGAATGGAGCTCCCATACAAAGGGAAGATTTGCAAACTGTAGTTAGCATATATGCTGTCTCTTTTCATTTCCTTTTGCTTCCCCTTCAAGAATGTATGTATTGATGTACAGTTATCTCACTCATTATATAACATTTCAAAATCACAAAATCCACTGCTCAGTTGCTTGACCTTTGTTTGCATTGTTGGAACGTGCATATTAAGCTATCAAGTCGATTTGGAACCCAGAAAAGCTACGATACATGTTCAAGACTTGGGACTTGGGACAAAACTTGGGGCATCAAATGAATTGCTAAGCATGAAGTGTTAAAATGAAAACTGAATTAGAGATATAAATATGGCTCGGCCTGGCTTGTTTTTGGCATATATAAGTTAAATAACGAACGCTTACTCCCATCAGTCGTCGCTTTGGCCGAGTGGTTAAGGCGTGTGCCTGCTAAGTACATGGGGTTTCCCCGCGAGAGTTCGAATCTCTCAGGCGACGTCTGCTAAAACGGTGGATCTTAGTTTTCGATTTTTTCATCGGATACAACACAGTCTGTGTCTTGGTTGGCCAAGACACTCCACCAGCTCATTCAGTTCCGTAGTCAGCTGGTGTCGACCTCATCGAATAACAACTCAAAGTCCAACAAAGTGAAGAGACTTTTGAGTTCACCCCTTAAGAGGCTTTAGTTATAGTTACAAAACCTAGTTGGTCGCCTTTCTCCAACAGAACAACATTACAAGACTCCATAGAAAGAACTTACATATTTATGTAGTTGTGTTCTTCTTCACATCATCGTCATCAAGTAAAAATAAAAAGTTCGAGAAGCACAATGTCAGTTTGTTCTCAAAGCCTTAAACTTTCTCTCCCTACCACTTTCTCTGACGACGCCTACTCCATCCCCACCCTCTCCCAGTTTCCATTAGTCGGTCACAGCCAAATACGCACTCTTCCCACTCCTATTCTTAAGTGTTCCAATTTCGATTCCGTCCCGCCGCCGGCTGATGATCTTCCTCGGAAAGGCCTGTCGGAGGAGGAGCCTCCGGTATTCGACCTTGCTGATGGTAGTGGTGGTAAGGACTTTTCAGGTGGCAACGGAGGTGGCGCCGGCGGCGATGATAGAGATTCTTTTGATGACGGCGGGGACTCTTGGGAGGAGAAGGAGTTTGGGCCAATAATGGGATTGGAGGAAGTTTTAAAGGAGACGGAAGCGCGAGGTGTTCACCTTCCCAGTGATATGCTGGAAGCCGCCAAGAGTACTGGTATTCGCAAGATGTTCCTTCTTCGCTACCTTGATTTGCAGGTTCTTTGTTTACTGGAATTCATACGACTATTTGTGTCCTGAACATTGTCTACTTTAGTATGAATAATGTGTTTGGGATAACTACAGGGTTCGGTTTGGCCATTGGGGTTTTTTATGAGATATTGCAGTTTGCTGCGTAATCGAATGCTGGCTGATCCTTCTTTTCTTTTTAAAGTTGGAACTGAGGTAATGCTTACCTTAAAGCAAGTAGTTTGTTTTGATTTGTCAAAAATCTTATTTATTTAGATATGGAATGCTACAGATAGTTATCGATTCTTGCTGTGCAACATTTGCTGAGGTTCAGAAAAGAGGGAAGGACTTCTGGTCTGAGTTTGAGTTATATGCTGCTGATCTTTTGGTTGGCATCGTGGTTGACATTGCTTTGGTTGGGATGTTAGCCCCTTATGCCCGAATTGGGCAAACACAACCCTCTGTGCCAAGATCAAGAGGCTTGCTTGAAGGTCTGCACCAGGCTTGTGCAGCTCTTCCTAGCAGGTCTCAGCCACATTGCAAGAGCTTGCAAATAATTTGATTTATCATTCTTTTTCCTGTCAGCTGCTTTATGTTGAATGAAATTAGGTTTAATTAGTAATTGTCTTGGTAAGGAAATTCATACCTTTTTGTGCTAAAGTTGTGAAAATTTCCCGGCAGTTCAAATGGAATATGTTTCTCAAACAGATTGTGCTTGCTAAAGATTTGGCATTATGCTGCAAAGATGACCCTTAACACAAATACGTTTAATTCAAAAATGATTATGATCCTTCGTGAGTCAAGTTTTCTAGAACCAGAAATCTCTTAGATATGATTTCATTGGTTTGATTTCCTTTTGGTGTCTCCTCTTTGCCAGGTAATATTTGAAAGCTTGCCATCATATGTTCCTGTTTCTTTTATCCGGGATTGTGGTGACTTTAGGAATTATGACTGCAGCTTCTGTCTTAAGGCTTTACAAAGTTTCAAATATCACCCAGAATTTCAGTTATTTATTACGTTGCTCATTACTGGTTATTACCTTTTCAGTGTCTTTGAAGCAGAAAGGCCAGGATGTAAATTCACTGTGAGGCAGCGAGTTGCTACATACTTCTATAAGGTAATATATATCTAATTTATGTGCAATAACTAATGTTTTTGTCTTTTAAGGGAATCCTAGAACTGCTGTCCTTACTTAGTATGATGGTATATTCCAACATGGTAGTTTTACTACTTTTCTGTTTCCTATTTCTGAATTTTGCAATTTCTAAATGCAGGGTGTATTGTATGGTTCAGTTGGATTCGTATGTGGACTTATTGGTCAAGGCATTGCTAATTTGATCATGACTGCAAAACGGTATGTTTCTATGTATTTCATAATTGTATGATGAAAGCTTTGGTTGCACTTTTGAGGATAGATTATTGATACTTGAATTCAGAATAATTCATTGTCAGCTAGGTGGTGGTAAACTTATTTAGTTGGTCATTTGTGTAGTTTTCTTATCCTTGTTTAGCCTCTTAGTATAAGCTTCTTAGTTCTGCATTGGATGTTGGTTACTGTTATTTTTGTATCATCAGGAATATAAAGAAATCTGAAGAAGATATTCCGGTCCCACCTCTTGTTAAAAGTGCTGCTCTTTGGGGTAGGTATCTTTTCCTGAATTCCATAATTCTTTAACTCTCTAATTATTGCATTGATCTAGACTTTTGACCACACAGTCTGCAATTTTCTATTCAGTTCTGTTTAGGGTTTACAGAATATACTAAGATTGTCGCTTCTCATTGAGGTTTTAATCATCAAACTAAGTTTATAAGAGGAGGCTTCTCATTGAGGTTTTAATCATCAAACCCCGTTCTATGTTTGTATCAGGCGTTTTCCTTGCTGTCTCGTCCAACACTCGCTACCAAATTATCAACGGATTGGAGCAACTAGTCGAGGCATCACCGGCGGCGAAGCGAGCCCCACCGGTTGCAATGGCATTCACCGTGGGTGTGAGATTTGCCAACAATATTTATGGCGGTATGCAATTTGTAGATTGGGCAAAATGGAGTGGGGTGCAATAGTTTGTTGACCCATTGAATGAGGCTGATATGATTCTTGCTAGTACTACCCCAGCCCTTCCTCTATTCCTTGTTTAAAACGAAAACTAAAAAATATCAACTCCTCTAGGAAAAAGTATATATAACCCCAACAAGAGGGTTTATAGTACACACACTGGCAAAAACCAAAATTTGTCATCGCTTTTCCTTTCCTTTCCTTTTAGTTATTGTAATTGACACATCCTGCCTCGGATTTTATTAACCGACCGGCAACCTAAATAGGCGATGGTGCGCCAAACTCTTTCAGAGTCAGAGCAGCCTTTTGTGTTACAGTATCACATTAATGGGCTGCCAAATGCATGCATTGATCGCACAAGGAAACACATAAATGTGGAAATCTTCTTTTTCACTAACTACGAACAAGCGATGAAGGAAAGAAAGACCTGTTTCCCCTAATAAGTAATAACAAACACCATCAAAGGATATTATGGTTAAGAGAAAGGAACGTTTGCGGGCAGCAGAAACTGGGGTCCCCAAAACATAGGTACGGTCGGTTAAACTGGTAATTAATTAGTTAACAGTAGGAGTTAATAGTAATTGACACTTGAGTAGAATAAGGTGTAAGGAAGGACTTCCAAAAGTCAGTAAGTGAATGTGAAAGGGAAAAAACGGAAGGAAGGGACTTAAAAAATGCAAATTCAAAGTCATCTCCCGCACTGCCCCGACGGCTTTTGCAAAATTTCTACTCAAGCAAGCCCACCGTGACCATTCCATTTCTCTTACGGTCTCAACCACTCTCTCGTTCTCTCTCTGAAGAGCCAAATTTTCCATCTCCCATCTCATCCCTGTTCTTTTTCCTCATAATTACCGTCTTAGATCTTCAGACTCTTCGATCGCTGTTAATTTTTTCATCTGATTAGATCTCATTATCTGTGTGATTGTTTGGAGTTATTAGCAAGAGGTTGTGATTGGTGGAGCTGAGAAAGAGAGAGTCTGTTCCTCTCTCTTGCTGGATCTGATAGGGAAATGGCGCTTTCGGGAATGAGAGGTTTGTCCGTATTCATAAGCGACGTTCGTAATTGCCAGAACAAAGAGCAAGAGAGGCTCCGCGTCGATAAAGAGCTGGGTAACGTCCGTACTCGCTTCAAGAACGAGAAGGTTAGGGTTTCTTTTCTCTTCTCTATTTGCGTTTTAGTTTCTATGTGTTTGGATTCTGTTGGTCTTGCTTTGGATAATAGCCGTTTTCGTTCCTGAACTTTCCTTGAAATCTCCAGAAACAACTGAAACCGTTTCGTTTCGATTTTTTTTTTTTTGTTGCAATTCAATTTTAAGAAGAGAATTTTTCGCTGACTCGACTGAGCTTGCATACTTGGAATTTTGAGTGTATGTTCTATGTAATGTTATTATGAAGCTATAGTCGTTGAGGAATTGCCTTAAGCTAGAGATACAAATGAGTTCTCTATAATTTTGAGATTGGAGCAGTTCTGGGAGGAATTTTATCTGCCATTTAGGTCAACAAAGGTTGTACGAGTGAGCAGTACAGGGGTTTAAGCTCTTTATGAAAGCTCGTTTAAATCTTATGAGCAGCTAGCCGATTCTCTCTCTCTCTCTCTTTTGGAGGAGTTACTCATCAATGGATCACAAGGAACATAGATGTCTGATCTTCAATATTATCTTGGTTTCCTTTTACCTTCACGAGGACTTGTTGTCTGGGGGGATTGGCAGCGCTTAAACATCCAAAATCGTTCCCTGATGGGGCTGATTGGATACGAATGATGGGTTGCAATGAAAATTCTTGCTATTGTTTGGTTGGTAGTAAATAATATACTATTGAGAGGAGCTCCAAAAGGCATTTCTAGCTGATTAGTGTAATTAATGAGACCATGGTCAAAAATTGAAAATTACTGAAATAATGCTTGCGGATACCAAGGGCTTGTGCCAATCTGTTGCTTGTTAGCATAAATGTTAAACTTTCAGAACCAAAGCGAGAACAGGCTTTTTTTTCAATTTTAACACAAGGCTTTTCCAAGATATTGTGGGGTATCATCATTGAAGCCAGTACTTCTATTGCCATCATCTCTCAACTGTTATACTTGGGCTTCTTTGGTGTTAAACTTTTAACTCTGCTATGAACTGGTTATGGACCTTTGACTTGATGATGCTTGTAAAATTCAAGCAATCTACAATGCTAGTTTCTTGCTGATATAATTTTAATAATCTGCTTGTCAGGTAAGAATACATAGTTAATGTTGGGCTCGGAGTGTTGGTACTGTAATTGATTTCAAGACATTGGAATATATTGGAGCAGTTGTTGAAGATTGTAGCCATGCTCTTGAATTGAGTTGTTGTCATATTGGACCTTTAACTTGCTTGTGTCCTTTACATTTTATTGGTCTTAGCAAAGCTCCAACAAGCAATTGGGATGTAGAAACACTTAATATAAATGATCCTCAACAAGTCTGAGGATACTTTTTAACTACTAATTATCCTAATTGGAGAATGATTGGAGACGACCACAAGCTATGACTATAGTAAGTAAGAATTCCGTGGTATTTATTTTGGTACACCAAGCAGCTTCTATATGGTGTGTTGAAAACTGACATTTTGGTTGCATCTATGATGGCTGATATTATTCATTCATGTGGCCGAAAAACTCAGAGTAAGTGATGGAAAAGCAGATTATTGAGTAATAAAATAATTGCAAAATTTTTCTTGTCTATATATTTGTGTTCCTGGCTGTCAAATTTTTATTAAGTCCTGAAAGGATTTAGGGGAGTAGGCACAGTAAGGTTTGGATTACGATTCCCAACATATTTAACCTTTTAAGCCTCTAGCAATTAGAGTAAGTGTAATCAATTGGATGTCTCTAATAGGCTGAGGACAATCTCTATGAGGACCACGATACCGTTAAGGTTAACATTGGTTAATCATATTGCTCAAATGGTTTAGTAACTAATCATGGGTTTTCTTAGTACTACCAAGCAAGTTCATTGCTGATAATATGCACTCTCCTACTTTTTGAATTCATTCTTTGTATGTCAAAAGTTTCGTCACTAAACTGGATAATTATTGCAGATTGTCTTCAGCTCTTCAGAATTAAAATTCAAAATTGGGAGCAATATTCTCAATTTGGGTTCTTTTCATGTTACTCTAAATTAGGATTGTCTTTGCTTATCTAACTTGAATAATTACATTGTAAGTTTTGACAAATGCTAATTATAATTCTAGGGGAAAAGAATTGCAATTGTCTATAACTCGATTTATCAAGATACTATGCATATTTATTTCAATTTTAAACTATAGAATTATGATTTTAATTCCCTCAATATTCAAGTTCAAGATTCAAAGCCCTCCCATTTAGAGAGGTTTATTCCTGTGGCTTACTTATCAAAATTTATTTTCATCTATCTTTTGATAATTTCTAATGTAAATTAAATGTAAAGGATTTAATGTTTGAGGCAATTGAATGCAAAAATCCTTTTTTTAGGTTGTTTTTTATTAGAGTTATTTAGTGAATAAAAACATCTTTGGAATGAGTTATCACTGTTCTCTATGGAATTCTTTTATTCATATCTACTTAAATCTAAACTTGGCGTAAAGGGTATTAACTGTGTGCTCATACTGAAGAGCTGTTTGTTCTTTTCTTTATGCCGTTAATGTTGTTCTACTGGCTAGTTGTTATGTGTCCGTGCTAGGGATTGTCCAAGGACGATTCTCAGGAAAGTTAATATCTTTTCACTTATTTTACGTTGGTTCCCTTCTTCACAAAACTTATTTTTGATGATGAAAACTGGCTGCACTTGTCAATGGACTAAATTATTCTAGCTAATTTTTATGATAACTTCTTGCTTACTTTATTGCATAACATAATAGCCTTATATAGGCAAAGAAACATAAAAGTTCCACCTAAACTAGGAATCCTAGAAAGACTCCTATTCAAGCTGTTTTAGGACTCTTAGAAAGACTCCTATTTAAGTTGTGTTTACTAACATAACTATATCATAAACTAGTGCAGAAATAATAGTTTCCTACTAAAAATAAAATACTTCTCTAATAGACTCCTACTAAAACACGCCTGTAATAGATTGCTAATAAAACACTCCTCTTTGTAGGTAGTTGTTATCTGGCTCGTAGCTTCTTCCCACAATGCATCCATATCGTCACTCCCCTCTTCGACATTGAGCTTGCCCTCAAGCTCAAACTCAGGTTATGCTAGTGATGGTATGCAAAGTTATCTCAAGTTCTCTCTCCACTAGTTCCTTTTTCCTCAGAATTTGCCAGCTCATTCCAAAATAGTCGCTTACATTTGTGCCCCACCTAATAAGTCTCGTCACAATTGTAACACAACCCCTTCTCTCTTCTTCCAGTCATTTCTATTCTGGTGAAGCGTCATCCCATCGGGGACGGAGTACGTGCTATACTAGAGGTTGTTGTTTTAGCCCCCGAGTTTACCTTACTTCCTAAAGGTGTGGCTGCACTTGCGCTGGTGCTGTTATTACTACTGTCCATCTGTGAAGATGGCCATAGGGTGGTGTTTCGACTACCTCTTACCCCTTGGGTGTATTGCTTCTGCATACATTGTAATTTTCTTTCGTATGCTCTTGCTAAGTTCATTGCAGCCCCAAGATTAATAGGATATTGCATCTCCACCTCGATTCACAACCTTTCTACCATCCCAGCTGTGAATAGATTTACTTGTAGGTCTTGTGGAAGCCCTATGGTTCAAGCCAACAGTGTTTGGAATTGATGTTAATATTTTTCTACGCTCCCTGTCTATTTGAGGATTGTCAATTCCCCTACAGGGTTGTTCCGAAGGGGAGGGCCGAATCTCATATTGCAATGGCTTTTGAAAGAGTACCAATGCATCTTTGGTTCTTCTTGTTCAAGTTGAAAGAACCACAATTGGGCCTCCCAATTAAATGAAAGGCAGACAATCTTACCTTCTCCTCCTCCGTCGTTCATTGGCTTAGGAAAAATTGTTCACACCTGTGAAGCCAAACCAACGGACCCATTGAGCCGTCGTACGCTGGAAATTCTATCCTAGTATATTTAAGCACCGTTTCTGCGCGACTGCCCCCATCGATCTTCTCCACCCCTGGTGGCGGTGATGGTGCTTGATACTTGCTTGCTTTTGCACCTTCCAAACTTGCAAGCATGCGGATAATCTCGGCATATTGAGCCTTTAATTCTTGCTACCCCATCTCCAATGCCTGCATCCTCTGATCCATTTGTCAATCTGTTGAAGATTGCTCTGTAGCCAAAAGGCCTGTTTCGTCCTTGAACTCCTGCTTTGATACCAAATTGTTATGTGCCTGTGCTTGGGATTGAGTCCATGGATGATTCTCAGGGAAGTTAATATCTTTTCTCTTATTTACGTTGGTTCCCTTCCTCGCAAAACCTATTTTTGATGATGAAAACTGGTAGCACTTGTCAAGGACAAGGCTTGCCAAGATTGGACTAAATTATTCTACTTCTAAGCTAATTTTTGTGATAACTTCTTGCTTACTTTATTGCATAACGTAATAGCCTTATATAGGCAAAGAAACATAACAAGTTCCTCCTAAACTAGGACTCCTAGAAAGACTCCTATTCAAGCTGTTTTAGGACTATTTGAAAGACTCCTATTTAAGCTTTTTTTATTAACATAACTATAATAGAAACTAGTGCAGAAATAATAATTTCCTACTAAAAATAAAATACTCCTCTAATAGACTCCTACTAAAACACTCCTCTAATAGACTCCTAATAAAACACGCCTCTTTGTAAGTAGCTGTTATCTACCTCGTAGGTTCTTCCTACAATGCATCCATATCACTAGCTAAGTCAGTAAGTTCTGGCGTCCACTTCATCTATCATTTTAAGTAGATTGAACATTTACTCCAGTTGTCTTTTGTGTTCCACTTACCTCCATAACTTTGGTACCAATCCTCTTTGTAAAGTTGTCATGCTCTTTATTTTAGGTTTTAAGACATTGAAGCTGTTCATGCTCTACATGCACATTTTTTCTTGTGTGGATTCACCAGTAAACTCATTAGCAATTACTGATACAAGGATTTTTTTTTTTTTTGGGTTGATCAGGGTTTGTCTCCTTATGAAAAGAAGAAATATGTTTGGAAAATGCTTTATATTTATATGCTGGGTTATGATGTGGATTTCGGTCACATGGAAGCAGTTTCTTTAATATCTGCACCAAAGTATCCAGAAAAGCAGGTAACCTTCTTTTGGGTTTTATTTAATCATCTGCTCTTCTATGGCTTCCTAGAATGCAACTAATGGCGATGACACCAATGGTGATTTATCTTGATCTAATGATGAAACTAGTTATTTAAAGAGTTTTTCATCCATCATTATCATTATTAGATTGCTGTGTGATATGTTTGAGCATTATGAAACTAATAAGAAAAACTCCTGATTCTGTATTATGGTTCAGGCCTTCAAGATCATTAGCAGCTAATCATTTGGAGATATGTAGCATAACCCTCATTTGGGCCTTAGTAATTGAATTTCATGCCATGCTTAAGTGTGTAATTTTGTTCTGATGTATTTAGCAAGTTTATTAGAGGACAAACTGCTCCAATTCTTCACCCCTTTGCTGCTAATTACTGCAGGTTGGCTACATAGTGACATCATGTTTGCTCAACGAGAACCATGATTTTTTGAGATTGGCGATAAACACCGTGCGAAATGATATCATAGGTCGAAACGAAACCTTTCAGTGCTTGGCATTGACAATGGTATTGCAGTCATCCTGTTTTACTTGTGTAATTGCGTATTATTATCATTGTTATCAACTTTGTAATGCACTGTTTAACTGGGGTTCTACTGTTGGTTTTAATTGCTTCCTTGGATTTAGGATACTACTTGTCTTATTTGAAATGTAGTGCAAAAGTTCTACTTATAGTCACTACCTTCTCAAAGAGCACCCTTAGAAATATACGGAAAATTATCCCCTATAAAATGGTTGAAAATCTGATATTTCTTTGTAGAAAATCATCAATGTATGTCTCTTTTTATTCTTACATGTCTAGATGAACTGGTATATTTTAGGTTTTACAAATATCATGTTTACTATACGTTTTAAATTGCAAAAGCTAGCTGTCTGCTGTTCTTTTCTCCGAAGCAAAAGACCTCCTATTTATCATTAGTATGGATACATTTGGTAGACTGGTTTTGATATTGACATTTCCTTGATGATCCTATTGGTTATAAATTGGGAAGCTCTGGTATTGGTAGATCATTGTTTTGGTCACTGTATTGGTAGTTTTTTTTTTTTTTTTGCTCACTGTATTGTTAGAACATTTTTTTTGCCCACTATATTGGTAGTATATGACTTAGTGAATATTGATCAACATCTTATGATCTGTTATAATCAAATATAATGTCACTGTTTGCATTTTCTAAAGCTACCCAAGTTGTTTGTGAATCTTGAAAGTTGTTTATTTAAAATTTTGAAGCTGTGATGGTGGAAACATTCATATTATCTAGCATGATCATTACGAATTTAGGAAAAAACACTTGGAAACCTTGTGGGTTGCTGTCTGTCCCTTTGTTTCCTTGTTTATGTGTGCTTTGCAGGCTTGCTTGCCCCATCTCTCATTTCCTTTCTCATTCATATTGCTTCATTAGAGTTTGCAAATCATAATTTTGTATTCAGAACATTACAGTGTGACACAATTATGAATTTAGGACATTGGGACTTCAACCCCGTGCACTAAAATTTTTATGTCATAATTTGTAGGTTGGAAATATTGGTGGGAGAGAATTTGCTGAATCATTAGCACCAGATGTTCAGAAGCTAATCGTAAGATATGACATAGCGTTGTTAGCCTAACTGGCATCCACCTAAAATATTATCTTGACATCATTTTTCCTTTTACTGGATTTCAGATTTCTAGTAGCTGCAGACCTCTTGTGAGAAAGAAGGCTGCATTATGTCTACTGCGCTTGTTTAGAAAAAACCCCGATGTTGTAAATGTAGATGGCTGGTATGTTTAATCTCTACATTGTGACTATTATGTTCCAAACTTTACCTGTATAAATTTGACTTCTCCTTTGCTTCATGTTCTAGGGCGG
Organism: Erythroxylum shatona; assembly: GCA_027568895.1. Taxonomy (NCBI): domain Eukaryota; kingdom Viridiplantae; phylum Streptophyta; class Magnoliopsida; order Malpighiales; family Erythroxylaceae; genus Erythroxylum; species Erythroxylum shatona. Next base: position 7,787,355 of record JAOSBK010000008.1, read on the forward strand.
ATCGCATGGCGCAGCTCTTGGATGAACGTGATCTTGGTGTTTTGACATCTTCTATGAGTCTTCTTGTTGCTTTAGTATCAAATAACCATGAAGCTTATTGGAGTTGTCTTCCAAAATGTGTGAAGACATTAGAGCGACTGGCTAGGAATCAGGATATTCCACAAGAATACACTTATTATGGTATCCCATCACCTTGGCTTCAGGTCTGTATATTTTTTGTTTGTTATCTATTTCTTAAAATTTACCATGGAGAAATGTATTACCATATTAAATCTGGATCTTATTGTTCTAGTAGTAACTTCTTTATTTCCTCAAACGACATGTTTAGCAATTCATTGATGATGATACTGTTGACAACTTATGTATCTTGATGGATTCTGCCATTTGGACACAGGTTAAAACAATGAGGGCTCTTCAGTACTTTCCAACTATTGAAGATCCTAATACAAGAAGATCACTGTTTGAGGTTAGACTATGCTCAGTGAATTTAAGTTAATGATATATTGTGTTTCTGATTCTAATTACATCTAAGTTCATGTTTTCAGGTTCTGCAGCGGATATTAATGGGAACTGATGTTGTTAAAAATGTGAATAAGAACAATGCATCTCATGCTGTTCTCTTTGAGGCACTTTCTCTTGTAAGTTCTCTGTCCATGAAAAGGTGTCACTGTAAGAAATCTGTTGTCTGGTTGAACTTATATATTTTTTTGTGTGCACTATTTATGCTTCGTTGTCCTTTCGTGTCCTCCTCACCCGTCCTTTTCTAATGTGCAACATTTTTTGGCAACTAACAATTTGAATTTTTATAGACCTATGGATTGTTTACTTTTAAGAAGATAAGCGTCATGCAATCCTATTAATGTAGTAATTTTTAAGAAAACAAACCTTTTCAAATATATGAAAATTCTTTGATTTTCACCTTTCATAGTTGTTGTGCTTACGAAGTTTTCTTTTGTTATTTGGATGATTGGTGCCTTTCTCTCCCATCCTTCCGAAAGGGAAAACCCCACACGCAAAGGCACATAGATGCACGAGAAGTTGAAAACTCTACATACTAAAATATGGAAAAGCATGATTTGTTTCTCTCTCAGTTTAGGTAGTTTGTGCCATGGACTCATCTTCTTTACAAATGAGAAATTTAGTTGATTGCATTTTTTGTCTGGTTTTCGCGCATAGATTCTCAAACCATTTAAGTTCTTCTGGGCGTTTTGATGAGCTCTGTGTTGTCTATGGTGTATTTCAATCATTCAATTACAGGTGATGCATCTTGATGCTGAAAAAGAGATGATGTCTCAGTGTGTCGCTCTCCTTGGAAAATTCATTGCAGTCCGGGAACCAAATATCCGTTATCTTGGCTTGGTAAGTCAGGGTAAATACTTTTTTTTCTGTGACGTTTTTCCAACGTTAGTGATGTTGATGTCTCAATGTAATTACTGCTTTATATCTGCCAGATTGCCTTATTTTGTACTGTTGGACTTCTGCAGGAGAACATGACTCGGATGTTGATGGTTACAGATGTCCAAGATATTATTAAAAGGCATCAAGCACAGATAATAACCTCACTGAAAGATCCTGACATCAGGTATTTGAAGTATATTACAGTTAATAATACTTTCATCTTCTCTCGTCCTTATCCATATGCCAGGTGTAGTTTCTTGTTCATTGATTTGCTATTGGTGGATGTTACTTCTGCCCATTCTGAAGCTATGATCACTTTCATATTAAATATTCCTTCATTTTAGCTGTTAATTTGAGTCAGAATTGTGTAGTTTGAGTCAAGCATGGGATAAAACTATGGGATTAGATCAGCTATATGTTGTGTTTCTGGTCAAACTATTATGGTGCAAACTTACTTTTGTTGACTTGTGTTTACTCAAACAGTATTCGGCGTCGTGCTCTTGATTTACTGTATGGTATGTGTGATGTTTCAAATGCAAAAGACATAGTGGAAGAACTATTGCAGGTAAAAATAATTTGTAGATTACTTATACTACATGAATGAAATTCATATTTTATTGTGTGAAATTATAGTGTAGTGAGATGACTATCGTTCCTGACATTTTCTGATGTTTAGTATCTCAGCACAGCAGACTTTGCAATGCGTGAAGAACTGTCTCTGAAAGCTGCTATTCTTGCGGAGAAGTTTGCTCCAGATTTGTCTTGGTAAGGACAGTTACCCGGAAAGATATGGGCCATTGGACAAAGCACTTGTAGATCACTGGTATATGAGCCTAGGACATAGATGAGAAATAATTCTGAACAATGAAAAATGCATGTGCATTTGGAAAAACAATGGGAAGGACAATGATTTTGGATAAAAGGAATATATGTTACTTCTGAAATAAAATTTTCTGTAGATTAATGGATATGTTGGAGTTGGATTAACTGAGCTGGTCTAGCCACTTTTGCAGGAGATGACCTGATGATGTGTTACTTAAACAATTTTTTCACTGAATTTTGCAAAATTATTTTTCCAGGAGGCTGGTTAAGGAGAGATATAACTGCTTGAAACTAATCCAGATGCTTATTGATGGTCCTTTTAGAGATCAAGAAGTTAATTGTGAAACAATTTCTTAAGAGGATGTCAATGTTCAGCCAGCTATATCTTGGTTGCATTTTATTTCTGCATCATTGTGGACAAAATTGTATGCTTCTTTCTGGCAACCAACCCATTGTATATTCAACTACTTGCACTGTTGTGCCAAAGCAGAAAAGTAATTACTGTAGCACCTTAAGCTCATTGTGCAGCCGGTAGAGATTGCTTTATAAGATGGGCAGATTCACTAGTATTCTATATGTCCTCAGAATTTATAAGTTAAAATAAGTCTTTGGAGTGTGATTATTCATCAATTAGTAATCTCCATGGAATTTCAGGGCATTTCTCAGTCAAGCTTGGTTTTGTTACTAAAATTATTAATATGTTGTTGGATGATGACTAATAAGTTATATTTGCATGTAACATTTTCTGTATTGATTGCAGGTATGTGGATGTCATCCTTCAGTTGATTGACAAGGCAGGAGATTTTGTCAGTGATGATATATGGTTCCGTGTTGTGCAGTTTGTTACGAACAATGAAGACCTACAAGTAATAAGCATACTCTGTAGGCATAGTCCATCCAGTTGATAGTAGTTATGCTGATTTGATGAATCCTTATCTTAGAATTGAAATTTTGATCAGCCTTATGCAGCAGCCAAAGGTAGGGAGTATCTTGACAAGCCTGCTGTTCATGAGACAATGGTTAAGGTGGGTTTTTAGTACAAACATGCATTGGTCCTACTAATAATATCTGAGGTAAAAATCAGGAAAGGCTCAAGTCAATATACTTCAGCACTAATGCATGCATGCTACAGGTCAGCGCTTATCTTCTAGGAGAGTACAGCCATCTTTTGGCTAGACGCCCTGGATGTAGTCCAAAGGAAGTATTTAGCATCATACATGAGAAGCTTCCTACCGTATCGTAAGAGCAATTAACTATTGTCCTTGTCACAGTAAATGTATTTGCTTTCAGTCAGTTCATACCTAAAAATTGTGCATTTTTATTCAGAACTTCATCCATTCCAATCCTTCTGTCATCCTATGCTAAGATCTTGATGCACACTCAGCCCCCTGACCCTGAACTACAAAACCAAATCTGGACCATATTCAACAAGTGAGATTTATCTCTCATATGTTCAGCTTTTAGGTTCGGTATTTGATATTTTTGGCATTATTTGAACTAAAATTGCAATTGTATAGGTATGAGAGCTGCATTGATGTTGAGATACAACAACGAGCTACAGAATATTTTGCATTAAGCAGGAAAGGTGCAGCCCTAATGGACATACTGGCTGAAATGCCTAAATTTCCTGAGCGTCAGGTAAGTCATTCAGTTGACAGTATCATTCTGAGGATATTGTTCCATCCGTTACTGAACTCTGTTAATGTTAAATAGTTCAGCTCCACGCTGTCATTGTAACTCTAATATTGCCTTTGTGTGATTTAGTCTGCACTGATTAAAAAGGCTGAAGATACAGAGGTCGATATTGCTGACCAAAGTGCTATTAAGTCAAGAATGCAGCAGCAAATGTCAAATGCATTGGTTGTTACTGACCAACGCCCTGCTAATGGGACACCATCACATGTTGGCCAACTTAGTCTAGTGAAAGTTCCCGACTTGACTAGCAATGCAGTTAGTTTTTCCTCAAATGAATCTGTCTTCTCTATGTATGTGCTGAGAACTTGCAAATTACCTGCATTACTAATGTTGCGTTATGCATCTTGTCAGGAGGACATTCCAGCAGATCAGGGCTTAGCACAACCAAATGGGATTTTGAGTAATACAGATCCTGAACCTCCTTCAGCAGATTTGCTTGGTGACCTTTTGGGTCCATTGGCTATTGAAGGTCCTCCAACAGTTGATGTCCAGTCTGAGAAAAATGCAATATCTGGAGTGGAAGGCATTCTTGCTGAAGCAGATGGTGCTGCTATTGTACCTGTTGGAGAGCAAACAAGTTCTGTTCAGGTAGCTTGCTATCTTTTTGTAGAATCCATTTTCATTTTGCTTTCCCTTCTCGTTCAAAGATGTAGCTGTAGTCTAACATTTCTTCAAATTTAGGAAATTATGTGTTGGTAAACCTGTCAACAATTTATATCAGCATGAAGTTTCCAAGTTCATTGTTCTGACTTTTAACTTTAATTTTCTTTTGATTTCAGCCAATTGGAAATGTTAATGAAAGATTTTATGCTTTATGCTTAAAGGACAGTGGTGTTTTATATGAGGATCCATTCATTCAGGTATTATTTTTCTTTTGTTTTGTCCTTAATTGTTCTTCAACTTGATATCATAGTTTACTCATGATTCTATATTTAAAACACAATACCATGTTGCATATGTAATTGGTTTTACCATATCTGAATAATTTCGTCTAGAAAGTGTGTAACTTCCTGAATGTTTTTCAGATTGGGATTAAAGCAGAGTGGCGAGCACATCATGGTCGTCTCGTCCTTTTCTTGGGAAACAAAAATACTTCTCCTCTTAATTCTGTACAGGCTCTGATATTGCCTCCTGCACATTTAAAGTTGGAGCTTTCATTAGTACCTGAAACTATTCCTCCCAGGGCACAGGTGAGTGTGCTTCCGCCATTTGCTACAGTTCATAACTATTTCTGACTACTTTTCTTTCTTTGTTCACTGATTGTTCTTCTTTGGTTGTACAGGTTCAATGCCCACTTGAAGTAATTAATCTTCGTCCAAGCAGGGATGTGGCTGTACTTGACTTCTCCTACAAGTTTGGTACAAACATGGTACTGTGCCATTCTTGTGTTATTTGATGCTAGTCTTCAGGGACAGTATATTAATCATCAAATCATATTTAGTTAACTTTCCACTTCTTTAATTAGGTCAATGCCAAACTTCGTCTTCCAGCTGTCCTGAACAAATTTCTCCAGCCTATATCAGTGTCTGCTGAAGAGTTTTTTCCTCAATGGAGATCACTTTCAGGGCCACCTCTGAAGCTTCAAGAAGTCGTAAGTGTACTTTGCAGCATGTTTTGCGCAAGTTTTTCTTGGTTACGTTATATCATAAGAGAATTTCTGGTTCTTATGATTCTTTATACTGGATCTAGCTGTAGAACAAATCCAACTGAAATTTACACATTAATTGAACTATTTTCTATTTACAATGTGTTTTTAATGACGATGCAAGTCAAATTGGTAGAAAATAAAAAGTTTTTGGAGCAGGATAATAATCTTCGCATCTAGTTATAGTTGACAACGATATGGAATCATCCATCTGCTGTTGTCAACCTGTCAATAAATTCTTTTACTTGGTTATTTTCTGAATCAACTAACACCTGTAAAATTTTCTGAATTATCATACAGGTTAGAGGTGTTAGACCGCTTCCTCTTGTTGAAATGACAAACCTATTTAACAGTTTTCGGTTTATGGTTTGTCCAGGGCTTGTAAGTTGTCTTTTCCATTCACGTGATTGACCACTTCTTTGGATTATAACATGGATTCTGACTTTGTCTTTTCCATTCACCTGATTGACCACTTCTTTGGATTAATGCGTGGATACTGACTGTTCCTTTTTGTATCTAGGATCCAAATCCTAATAACCTGGTTGCATGTACGACCTTTTATTCAGAGAGTACACAAGCTATGCTATGCTTGGTAAGAGATTGCTTATTTCTTCTATTTGAAATCTCACCAATCATATTCTGGGAGTCACTGCATAAGTAGCTCGATGTGTTTCACCGTCTCCGACTTCTGCACTGGTTTGTGATTAATTCGGCAATAGAATATGAGTACGTTTGTGGTACAAAATTTCAGGTCAGAATTGAGACAGATCCAGCAGACAGAACACAATTGCGAATGACAGTTGCATCTGGAGATCCAGTACTAACATTCGAGTATGTATTTTGACTTCTGGACCCAATGCACTTCTCCGGCCACAATGCATTTCTCTGGCCACAATTTATCACGTATTTCTGACCTTTTAATTTGCAGGTTGAAAGAATTCATCAAAGAACAACTGGTTAGTGTTCCTATGACACCACGTGCACCTGCACCAGCTCCAGCACCTCCAGTAGTGCAGCCAACGCCACCTACACCATCCAATGATCCCGGGGCTATTCTAGCTGGATTGCTGTGATCAAGTGAAAGGAGATTTATGTGAAAATTTGTTGATTGTATACTTGTAAAACCTACCTGATTTATACAACTGGCCGGCCCCTCTTTCAGTTGAATAACGTTAAACCGGTGGTTGGGAAATTCAGGATGCTAGGGCTGGCGGAATCGAGTGAGCTAACTTGTGATCAGCATAAAGAGATTGATGGGTTTCCCTGCAGGCTTGGTCGGGATTTTGATAATTCTTTTTTGCACAATTGTAACGTGCTTTAGCTGAGTTATTTTTCTTTTATATTTCTTTCTTTCGGAATTGGGTGAGGGTTTTTCTTTCCCCTTTTGATTGTATTTTACATTTTTCCTTTATGCATTCACTCCCAGTCTTAGTGGATTGATTTCTGTAGTATGAAAGTCAACAGCTTTCGTAGTTATTTACATGGAATAGAGGGAGCTTGTAATAGTAGTTTGTATTATTTGTTTGTCAATGCATTGGAATGAAACAGTAAAATGCCATTCATTTGCTTTACCCAGCACTTTGTTTTTTCAATTAACCGCTTTTGCAATTGGCTACTAAATCTAAAACGCCAAAATAAAAGTACTCCATCTTTTATCTCGACTTTTGAATCCTTTTGCAATAAATCAACATATCAGAGTTCCCCAACTGTTTCATTCCAATGTAAAAATGCTTTTGTCCTCTTGTAAGTTTATCAGCAGTGATCATTTTTCTCATCCATCAAGCTCATGGACAGCGGCGTCAAGCATGGCTTCAAGTTGCAAACCGAGAAAAGAAAGGACAGAATTTCCCATTTACACTAACCAAATCAGTCAGATAAGCACATCCAAAAATAACTGCTTATCCTCCAATTAAGAGATAAAAATTTAAGCTTGAAAGGTGAATGATTATGCTCATGAAATGATTCACCATTTCCGAGGGAGACAACTTAGAAAATGATCCTTCCAAGCACGTGTCCGATCGATACCAAACAAGGAAAAAGTGGCGTTACTATGATTCCAAAGGACACTCGACTCTGTTCCATTCGAAGCCTCGTGTGCTCACCCAAATCCACATGAGAGCGTTGGGCCATCTTTTTAAAACCATCTGCCGTTTTGACTGAGATGAAAGATGCAGGCTTGCCAAGGCCTTTCCCCTTTCCTCAAAGCAAGAGCCCTATTTACACCGTTGCTTAATTCTAGATTTTCATTCAGTTTACAACCTTAGATATCGCTCCCAGACTCGAACACATCAAATCCAGACAACATACATTAATCAAGTCAGCTAACGCCACTCTCGGCAATCTCCACACTTCCAACAGCCTTCTGGAGTCAAATACTCATCCCAAGGGGAACAATGGTTGTGTATCACTAATCTACAAATCTCACAGAAAAGATTGGGAGGCGGTTCCGCGTGTGAACATATCTTACACGGGGTTGTATCAAAATTTGATTTGGATGATATTGTTGACTCCGGTTGACCACTAAATGTAACCATCATATTTTCTCCTGCGCTGCCATCCAATGAAACAGCACGATAATGATTTTCACCATTCCTCAACACATTAGAAGCTTCCAATCCGTCCAGTTGGCCCTCATCATCAGGTGCCAACAATTCGGTAAATGAGAAGTAGGTTTGTGGTTCAAACTCCATGTCTTCATAGCTCATGCCCTCATAGTCGATCAGCGTCCCATCTTGAAGTCCATTAGTGGAAACATTCCACCCAATGCAAGATAAATCCTCTCTCGAATTCATGATGTTAGATGTTTCAATTGAACCGGTTGGTTCATCATCGTAAATAATGTTGTTGGAGATACCTTCAGCATCTCCTTGACGTTTTCCATGCCTTCTAACTGGTAACTTTTGTGGCCCCTGCCCAGTATTACTCCATTCAAAATCTACTTCTGAATTTTGTTCATCAATTAGTTCGACTTTCGACAGAGAGAAAAGCAAAGGATCATCATCTTGTATAAAATCTTCATTCACAGAAAACATTGGTGCATACGGCTTGCACTCCTTAGATTCAGTGATGGTTTCAGAGTAAGAGTCCACCTCTATATGCCCTTGCTTCAATGTCTTCTTCTGTGACTTCTGTCCTTCTGGCTTCTCACCTTCAGTGTCATCTGCATAAGGACATTTGCGGGGTCTTTTTACGTGACGGCATCTGCAACACTTGAAGCCCACAACATCAGAAAGTCGGGACTCATCGAGTTCAACTGCCTCTGCATGATACCAATCTGCATAGAGTAACATATATGTTCAAAAAATTGCTCAAGTATACATTACCCAAGGAAAATATGCGCTTCACAAAACATGATAAAGAAATAGAAACTTACGATCGCAAGTTTCACAATGAATATACATGAGATTGGAGTTGTATGGTTTTTTGCACATAACACATGAAGGTGTCCCAGCTGAACTTCCCCTGAAAAGAATATTTTTCCGCCTAAAATCAACACCTGTATCCTCATCGTTCTTCTTAAATATGAGACCCAGATTGAATGGTTTAGTCCTTTTTGTTTGCAAACTAGAAGCAGAAGCAATTTGTTTATTCCCAGAACGACATTTCTGGGTTCTGATAGGTCCTAAATGAGTATGAACTCTAGCTTTTGCGCCTTTCATAGCTGTCACTTCATTCTGACATTCTTGCATTGGCAAGGGAAGGGGGCTGGTGGGTGATTCATTGCTGCTTTTATAATGGCCTATAGTTTTAGCACTGTAACATTGCTTGCAGGTGATCAAGTGCTCAGATTTGTTCTTTACATGAGTTGTTGAACTCAAAGTGCAATTTGGATGACAATAACCTAATAAAAATAATACACCGAAAGAAAGCCGTTAGTATCAACAACGGAGGTAAACAATTTGAAAATTTGCAGAAGAGAAGCTATCCCTTCAAACAGTCAGCGTTTATAGTTGCTTCAATTGCAATTCCGGAAAAGCAGTCCACTCAAACAAACAAAAAAACAAGTTTAATACCAATAACAGGATCCGTCAAAGAACAAATTCTCCATTTTTTAATTTGCCAATGTATTAGGCACTTCCAATCTTACCATTAAAGAAAGATAAGAAGCTAAAATGGAAGGTTAGCACTAGCTTACCTTGGCAATCACTGCACTTTACTGTAATCCTGAATATCGCACCATAAAAGAAAAATAGTTAACTCACAGCTAGCATTTTAAGCAAAATCAACAAGAAAGTGAATGTGGTGAAACAATTACCTTAGTAAAACATCATGTTGACATGAAGCACAAGAACATTTCTCCTGTTTATCTCTCTTACGCACCAGATATAAAAAGATATCTCTTCGAGAGGCCTTCAGTTGCCTTTTTTGAAGCTCGGATAATTTATTTGTCGATTTCTTAGCCAGGGGCAAGACTACTACTTCTCGTTTTTCTTCAAACACTTTGATCAAATAAAGAGGAACATGTGCTTCATAAAACCAGTATTTGTTCTTTCCATCTTTGGTTTGTTCAATTTCAATTATATTCTTCATGATGCGGGAAGGGACATGTTTTTGACCCTCAAATATCACTCCGTACTTAATCTTATCTCCTTCAAGTTTCTTGTCACAGATATTTGCATTTCTGAAAAAAGATGCTTCAGACTCTGGACCCTTGCCATCCTGGAGGTTCTGCTCAGGACAAACAAGATCACTCCATCTCACATACAAGTCCAGATACCTAACCTGAAAGTGAATTCCAATAGGGCTATCAGAAGTTATACAACAATATAAACTAAAAAATTTGCAGCTAGACCCAGAGAAAACATGAAACGAGGATGTAGGTAATAAATTATTATTGTTCCATAAGATAACAAACCTGCAGTGCAAGTTGTGATGCATTTTTGCTCCTTTCGACTTCAGCTCTCCACACTAACTGTCTGCTTCTTCTAGGAATCTCAGAATCATCAGTGTACTGGAGACCAGCAATCTTTCTTGAGCCACCTATAATTCAAAGTATAAATTCAATTTTTCAATATATATGCACATATTTAAAATATAAAAAAAAAGGATTTTCTGCTGCAGAGTCAACAAGCTCTGTACAACAGAATGGATGAAGGACACAAACAGACTGGCTAGAAAGTAGTACTATCACCTAACTATCAAGAAAAACAAGTATAATCCAAGTCAAACTGTCTCGTATGCAAAGAAGCTTGGAAAGGACTCATACAAGAGTCAAATTACCTTGCCGAGCTGCCGTTTTCAAAGCTGACCGAGGTAAAATTGCCCTGTGGAAGACAAGTTCTGATAACTTTCCCCCACGCCACCAAACAAAACACTTTTCATTGTTGTCATGAGAAATGTCAGATATTACATATTCTTTTTTCTGGCGTTTCCCACATGGACCACGTTTTTGTGTGGTTGCAACAATGTTTCCAGCAGCTTGGGCCCCAGAAGATTCAACCAACCAATCATCAACTGCTTTAACCCAGTCCCCTGAAACAGCAATAGAGCGCATGTTTTGCTCAAGCTGCAAATAAGACCATGAGGTAATATCAGCCCAGAGTAGAGTGTTCATGAAATTTGATTCATGAAATGCCAAAACTTCAAATGCTATGCACAGGCATCTCATTACCAAGTAATAAAATAATGGGACCATCACATTCACTTATCCAAATTAAGACTTAGAAGTATCTTCATTGACAAACTACTATAGAAAATATGAATGAACCACCATTGTCAGTCCCAGATGGTTAATATAGGACTAGAGAGTTACTCAACGAATCCAAGGTTTTGAGGCACCTTATGGATATAGTCCCAGAAGTGTTAAGAATGAATTTGAACAAGTGCTCATCAGACCATTGAAAGTATATATTAGAGGAACTAAGAAAGCCCATCAACAAATTTAGAAGCTTGAGTCAAAGCAAACAGAAATGTGAAAAAAATTTATTGATCAAGAATTAGGAGAAAAATGGAAAGAGAAAAGTAGCTTCAACAAACTAATTTGAATTCAGAGCAAAAACAATGAAATACAAAACCAGAAAAAAAAAACCATTAAAGTTTTCATCATGATCCATATCCATGCATAGAAGCTCTGGCCATGCATCACACATAAAAGAATTCCAAATTGAGGATAAATTTGAACATTAACATAATTCTTGAAACAATGTTTGAATTTGACTTCAAAGAGAAAATTATAATGCAACGGGGACTATCATTAAGATTCTAAACAATAAGCACCTACACCACAAATTATAACAATAAAAGACTAATCAATCCATCCAGTCATCGTGATATCGAAGAATGTGCAGCTACACATGAAATTGTAGCAACAAATGAAAATTCAGGAAAATTTGACATTTATACCAAGAATATGAGTATGATATTTTGATTTAGTAGATAGTTAAAACAAGGGACAGCGCCACTGAGACTTATCAAAAGGGACATTGGTCCAAAAGCATGTCCAAATATGACCATCTTTTGTGACTCTTTCATGGATTTAGATTGTGTTCATACAGTGAATCTCTTGTACTGCTTAAAGCATAAAATTCCAGCAATGAACACAACATGATTTAAATTGCATGCAAAAAGCATGTCATGAACTGATTTTAAAGATTAACACACATCAATTACCATACAACTATATATTTCAAGTAAATAAAGGGAAGCAACAGCAAAAACTTGAACTATTTGCAAAATCAAATGAACTTACTTCAAGCAAGGGGCCTTTAATGGCAGCACAAGTTGAAGCACCTTCTACTCGCTTACGCCACTGTTCTACGTAACTTGCATTCCAAAAGGGACCAACTGTAAGACCAGACAAAATCTCACCCATGTATAAAATGTAAGTTGAAATGCTAGTAAAACTAGCCTCTCCATTCACATTTGGTCTAAGACCACTGAGGATCTTGATGGCTCCTTTAGTGGCATTTGAAGCAGCCGCATTCAACATACATCCCCTTTTGTTGCTAGCAGAGAGCTTACAGGAGTGACACCACCCACACCTCTCCCTTGGCACCTCTATAAGCTTCCTTTCAGAAGTTGGCCAGAAAAATCGAGATGCTACTGATGAGAAAGCTTTTAGTTGCAAGGAAATGTCAGAGGCAACCTTCTTTAAACTGCCTGATTTAGAGGCCTCAGATCCCCGACTTTCTTCAGTTGAGAGAACAGCCAAATAAGCAGCGGCAGATGCAGCAAAATTCCCATGCATGTAGTGATTAATGTAGGCATAAGGTTTAAAAGATACGCCCATATACAAACAATAATTAGCTAAATTCCTATCAGACCTTCTAAAACCTCCATGAATGTCATTGTTGTTTTGAGAGGACAAAATTCCAGGTATAAAAGTATCATCCAAATGCTCAATATTGGTACCATCACTATCTGCTGAGTTGTATTTTTCGGGTTTCACATCATTGGACCTGTTAACAATGCTTTGGTGAGCAACGTCAGATGGATTATTTTGTTGGTTAACTGAATTACTAGGTTCCTCTTTACTGTGCAGTTTCATCATATCATTGTTGCCCAAGATGCAAAGTGGCTCGGCTTGATTAGATGAACCCATAGACATAGCAGGAAATGTTGCTGGCACGTTATTTGCATTAATTCCTTTTATACAAGGTCCATTTTCAGCCTCCATGGCTTCTGGAATGCTATGGCTTTCATTGCAAGGAGAAGGAAAAGCTACAAATTTTCCATGTTCCCTTACCAACGATATATTATGACCCTCGTGTTTCAAGGGTAAGAATGCAGTTTGTGGAACTTGCCAATAATCAGCAATTGCCTTAACCATATCCATATATGCCAATCGATAATGTATTGAGGCAGAAAGTACTTGCAAGACCTGTGGGATATCCTTCTGATTATAATATCTGACACTCAACTCTTTGCTACCAGAAGACCTGACCCTGAAATTTTATTTCAAATAAAAAACTACGAATGAATCAACAAGCAAACATACGGTATGGTTTATAATGAATATAATGGCACAAGGGTAAAAAAGTAAGAACTTCAAAAACTTCAAAAATGTGAAACGGAGATTTGTATAAAAAATTAATACGAATAATTTTGTTAATTATGTAAATTTTCACGAATTGTACTGCTTTGAACTAACTTGAAAATTCAAAACAAGAGGCCAAAAGCATACACTAGTAAGTGATTGCAAGTTCCCAAGAATACTTGTTGATATAAATCGACACCAAACATGTCAGCTCCTCTTAAAGAAGTTCCATTTGTAATAGAAGGTTCCATATTGTTAATTGTGCACTCTGGACAATACCATGGCCCCTCTGGTATATGCATTTTTGAAACACCTATGCATCTTGAATGATACGCCGATGGGCAACCATCACAACAAATTAAGGTCCCGTCCATCCCGCAGAGTCGGCATTCATCACTATTCCCATCTATACCAACATCAGGAACACCAGCACTGAAACCCCCATATTTAGAGCTAGAAGACTTAGTTCCATGATTTCCTGCAATAATCTCCATGGCCTCTTGATCCTTACAAGCAGAAGTTTTAGAGTATCGGGGATGGACAGTTCTTGGTCCATTTTCAGGAATATCCATAAAAACAGTATCAGGATCTATCCCAAATTCTACCTCTTCACGCGTACCAATTTCTGCTTGCAACTCTGAGGACTCCAAGACATCGTCACATAAAATCTGCAGAATCATTAACTTCCTACCCACCGGTAAGGAATAATACTCCCTCTTCAAAAGGTCATAAAATCCTTCCCACTCAGATCCCTTTACATAGCCCATTATTGTAAAATAATAAATTAAATATGCAGGCCATGTAAATGAATCAAGCAAGCTCCAGTCAATGCACCTGCATGAAGGAGGTGCAGCTTAATTATAAACATCTGAGGGCAAAACATAGGAAAATCAACATGTTAAAAAATATAAGATGTAGAAGTAAAAGCATAACTAATCTGTGCTGGTGTACAAATAAAGACCAAAGCATACTCACGCAACAAGGGCCCGAGGCAATATTCATTTGACAAGCATGTACAAAAGTAAATTCCAGTCTTAAGATTTCTTTCAACATCAAAAGAAAAAGATTAAAACATCACAATACACAAGAAAAAGAAAAACAAGCAAATAGTAACAACTCTTTTTCATAAGCCACTAAACACTCATTCTTTCAAAGCCCAATTTAACAGAACATACCGCTATTTAAAAATTACTCACCTCCGTACCACAGGTTTAAAAATAGATCATATGCACCAGTTACCACAATCAAATATCCAAATTTACCTCAAACATCTCGATCCAAGCTCTGAACCTTCGGAAGACATGATCTCAAGATGGCGTCTCAAGGCACGCATCAAAGCAACATGAATGGAATCCAACAATGAGTTCTTAATACAACAATTAATTGCTCCAACTAATTCATCCAAAGTAAATGGACTCAAAAAGAGGTGGATATTAAATGACCTCAAAAATGCATATACTGAGAAAAGATGGGTAACATACTCCTCGGGAACACCTATATTTCCCGATGATGGAGGTAAATGTGGACGTGGGACAAATGAGGTCTCCACCTCTTGTCCCAAATCTCTGTCCTGTACATCCTCTAATGAACCACTAAAGGAGTCTGCACCACTCTCACCTTGTACCCCTTCATTTACACCTGTTATTCCGCCTTCAACGCCATCCACTTCATTTTTCAAATCCTCCGTTTTCTTCTCCAACTCTTTCTTCTGTGCACTCTTTTTCAACAAAAACTCATCTAATTTCTTTCTTCTAACAGTCAAATCATCGTCAAAATCATCATCACCTAAGAGCAACTGACGTAACTCACCACCTTCCAAATCCTCACAATCACCATCCTCATAATCCACTCTATACAATCCAGTATCATAGGACACTATTTTTCCAAGAAAAATCCCGTTACCCACAAATTCCTTCAAGACATATCTACCCACAAGTGGCTTCCAAGTAAGTTCGATAACTTGCTTCTTAATAAAACTACTTAACCCTTTGTTAATGTCCTCTTCCTCTCGCCTGCATTTCCTTGGCCTCCCTCGACCTCTCTTCTTTACCTCCGTAGACTCCATTGACGAACCGAATTCGGATCTCAGATCAAAACCCCCAATCCAATACCCACTAGAAAATAAATCCCTAGTCGTTCCACAATCAACCTGAAGTACCTATCTATCTATCTATCTATCTCTAACCCCCAATACTTGCTCACATATACCGTCGATTTGAGGTCTGTCGCGCATCCCTATAAAACGAGTAAAAAACATAAGAGAAAACAAAAACAAAATCGATGAGTGACAATTTTTTATAAAACCTGAGGTCCAGTAAAAAGATTATTCTTCAAAGCAAGCAAAAAAATCGACTAACAAATTACAGCATTCAAAAATCGTACCGGACCGAGGGAGTTACTCTAATCACGAACGTCAATCCTCGAAACCTCTTGGATGGAGCGTCGGTAACCACAATATTAACACTACAAATACACGTATATGTGTTAAAAAAAGAAGTGTAGAAATACCTAGTTAGGGTTTAATTAACCGCCGATGAAGAAGAGATTGGGGATTTTGTTTGTGTGAGAGTGGGTATGTGTAGTCGAGAGAGATATGCCCTAATATGAGACAACAACGGCCTCATAACTTTTGCGCATTACTAACAAAGCACTGAGCACCATTGGGTGCCTTGACTCGAAACTCAGTTTTACGAGTTGAAGAGTCGGCTCGTTGGACTCGATAATTTTTTAGACTTTTATCCTGAATAAAAAATGGGTGATCAGGTGGCTATTGTATGGAGATAACCTCATTTTACCCAATTTAAACCCCTATTTACCCTCATTTAAGGTTACTTTTATATATTTAATTTAATTAACAATAAATTAATTGTCATTTTATTTTGATGTAACATATTCATATTTTAATTAATTCAATTGGTTGATTACTATTAACTTATATTTTATTCATATTTTAATATTGTATATAATTTTTATATATAATTTATAGATTTTAGTATATATAATTATGTAAGCTCTAATTTATAATTTAGGAATTAAAAAAGGTGTAATATAAAGAACATGCATTAAAAGCCACCCTTTTAAAAGTCGGAATAAATCACAACCACACAAAACTAAACGGGGCCCACTAGCTTTAAGATTGGACAAGTCACAAGATGTATAGTATAGGTACAACCGTAGAGCATATTTTATTTCTTAACACAGTAATAACGCAGAAATTAGAAAACGACTCGTAGTTACGGCGAGTCGACTCGGAATTTATCCCGATTCAATTGGATCAATAGTTGGGGGATTAGCTTTTGTTTCTATTCAGTGGCACGAAAGGTAGGGGAGGAAATGAATAAATAGGGAAAATGGCGGGAACAACTCCCACTTAGTATCACTAGTATTACCCGCCAAATATTTCTAGATTTGAAAAAAGAGTGGAAGAGCATGTAGAAGAACTAGGAATGTAACAAGGGCTTCTATTTGAATTAAAACACCAACTACTAATGCTATTTGAATTGAAACTGTTATATTTCTGGTTCAATTAGGGAACTTACCACTACTTTTATTTTAACTTGGACTTTATTCTAAAACTTTAATTAGAACTCTATGAATAATATTTCAATTAAGGTTAAGCCTTACAAGGAAAGTACCACTTTTAAAGCTTTTCTTAATCAGATTGGATGCCCTATAGTAAGTCATAATCCAAATAAGAAATTAGCAACCCGCTACAAAAACATATTAGTCACGTTTTGTATTTTATTAGTCAAAGTCTACAATTTTAGTAAGTGGTGCAACAATAGTTATTTTAATCCTTAACAGGCCTTTTATAAAAATTGGTCAGTTTATAAAAAAATTTTATCTCAAGTATTGGTTTAGGTCTCAACCTTAATTAGTTTTCACTATCATTATCATCATCATATTCAATCCGAAGTTTCACAATAAAGTGGGGTATGGAAGGTCTGATAATATGCAGCCTTACCCGTACATAGTAGAGAGATTGTTTCCAGTAAACTCACATGCAAATATGACAATAAAAAAGTGATGCAAAAGATTATCCAAAAGTGATAACTACAAAAGACTAAGACCTAAATGGTAAGAAGGGTCCGTAGAGATAAAGAGGCGAAAAACTAACTTAAGGGTTGAGGTTATACTAATCAAGTTGAGTTCAGTAGTATCAAGTTTAACGTTTGATGAAATATGCATTACTAACAACAAACCTCAAGGAACGTTTTCACTAACAACATAAAAAACATATTCTTTTATACAAAAAGTACACTTTTTAATATTAGCGTACAATTGTCCTTTTTTTGTACGGTAAGCGTATATCTTAAATGATAAGTATGTTATCCTAAATTCTTATCATACACTACAATATCATAAAAATAAATAATTGCAATTTTTCTCATATATGCATGCAACGCATAATTCATCAATCTCGTAAAAAGTGTCAAGTGCATTGGTAAGACAGTGATATAATTAATCATTCATATAAATCAAAATTACTCTTAAAGATATTTTTCATTTATCACCTTCTCTCGTCTTACTATGATAATATCCACTTTTCAAATCAATTTTGAAAAATATGCAAGAATTGTGCAATTTACTAAGGGTATAGTCTAAGTTATGAATATGATGTTTGTACTTTATCACTATATCATAATTGGCTCTCTAATCAAGACACATTGGCTGAATTCCATCATTTGTAGACATTAAAAGTATTGGAATTGCATATAGACTCGTGCTTTGTGTCCCGTATACCTTACCCATCAACTCCTTCACTTACCTTTTAAGACTATATTTGGTTTAATGTAAAGTTATTAATAGAATTGAATGATTTATAGTTGAATGAAATGTAAATGGATACAATATTAGAAAACTATTATTTGAAAGAGATTGAAGGATTTATAATGTAATATAGTGTAATATTGTTTAGATGTTGAATGGAACGGAATGTAATGTATGTATAATAATAATAAATGACTATTATACCCTCTTCTTCTTCAGATGACTCTCTCTCTATCTCTCTCTTTTCTCCTCTCTTCTGCCCTTTTTTTTTCTCACACATGATTTGTTAGGGAATTAAAAGATTATAACGGAATACGTATATGCCGGTTGGAATTTGTCA
>JAOSBK010000008.1:7809904-7821653 GCA_027568895.1 Erythroxylum shatona
GTCAGTACTGTAGCAGACGTGATTGGTGTTTTTAATTTCTCAAAGGCATCCTGCTCCTCCTCCCTCCAACCCCAGTTGTTCATACAATCCTTATTAAACAACTCTATTAGCGGCTTAGCTAACACTTTGTAACCCTTAATAAACTGCCGATAGTATCCCGTAATCCCTAGGAATCCCCGGAGTTCCTTGATTCCCTTAGGTGTCGGCCATTCCATAATCGTCTTAACCTTCTGATGATCCGTAGCAACTCCCATTTCCGATATAGTGTAACCCAAATATTCCACCTGTCTTGCTCCAAACATGCACTTATCTTCCCTAAAAAACAATTGATTTCTTCTCAGTGTTTCCATGGCCATGGAAATGTGTTGAGCATGCAACTATAAGGATGAGCTATAGATAAGGATGTCGTCGAAAAAACCATAAACGACGTAGATATGGCTTAAACAGCTCGTTCATCAATCTTTGGAATGTTGAAGGCGCATTTGTCAGACCGAAAGGCATTACGAGGAATTCGTAATGACCTTCGTGAGTTCTAAATGCCGTCTTTGCTACATCCTCCGGTTGCATTCTAATTTGATGGTAGACGGATCGTAAATCCAATTTGGTGAACCACCCTGCGCCATGCAGCTCGTCCAGAAGTTCCTTAATCAGCGATATGAGAAACTTATCCTTCACCGCTTGTTTGTTTAATTCTCTATAGTCGACACACATTCGCCAGGAATCATCCTTTTCTTGACTAAAACCACTAGTGATGCGAACGGGCCATAGCTCTGTCTAATGAAACCTTGTTTCAGAAGACCCCACACTGCTTGTTCTATTATATCCTTTTGAACCCCTGAGTATTTGTATGGTCGAACGTTAATGGCTTCCACTCCTTCTTTCAACACTATCTAATGATTGTGCTGGTGGTTTGGAAGAAGCTCGATCGACTCTTGGAAGACATTTGCATATTCTGACATAATGACGTTGATCTCGTAAAAAACGCTCCACTGGTCCGTCGTCGTCATCATTTGATGTAACTGAAATTTTATGAGTGTCGACAATTGCATCATACATAATTGACTCTCTGATGCTTAATGTAAATGCTTTTGAAATTCTTTACTGGAAATTATTTTGGATCTTCCCTCCCGGTTACCACTCAACGTTACCATGCGCCCTTCCCACCTAAACGCCATCGTTCGGTTCTTAAAGTTGCAGAGGACCTCATCTAGCCTGCTCAACCACTGTACTCTGAGTATCACATCACACCCCCCAATGTCAATACCATCGCATCTGTGGAGAATTGTACCCCTTGCATTGTCTACTGAAACCCTTCGCAATACTGGTGGCACTTTAGTTGTAATCCTGCTCCTACTGTAATAAAGATAGGTTCCATCTCTCGAAGCTGACATTCCCCTTTTTTGATAACCGAAGGGTCTATGAAGTTGTAGATGCTTCCATTATCGATCAATATGTATATCTTCTTCCTTTGATGCTCTCCTACCACTCTCATTTGTTTATACTTGGTATTCCTGGATAACCCCAACATAGCTTGCATGGAGACCGTTGGCTGGTTTTCTTCTACTGGACTTATATCTAAATCGTCCTCTTCCATTTTCGGTGAAGTTCCTCCATTATTATCTATGCCCATAACTGCGTAAAATTGGAGTTGATGTTTTTTACATTGGTGACCTATGTTGTACTTTTCATCACACCAAAAACAAAGACCCTTTGCTCTTTTCTCATCAAAATCCCGACTACTAAAACGTCTCTGAGTCTTCGATGTTCCTATTAAGGATGAAGACCGTAACGACAACGTAGGGGTGGGCAGTATACCATCAGATGACGACCTATGCATAGCACTCATTGGTTGTGAAACACGTGCATTTTGATGGAATTTGCCATCGTCTTTCATTCTCTTCATCAACGATCCCTGCTTAAATGTCACGCCCCCCGTAGAACTTAAAATGACCTCCTGTTTCCTTGCCAGTGTGTAGGCTTGATGCAACGAGTGAGGCTCGTGCATCTTTACTGTCACACCGATCTCCGGTTTCAGGCCTTCCACAAAAAATCCCACGAAGTACTCTTCTGATAACATTAATTTGATGGAATGATGATCAAATTGTGTGCACTAATCTAACACCGTTCCTTGTTGCTTAAGCTCTTTGAAATCTTCTACCAGGTCGTCAAAAATGTATGCATCAAATCTCTGCTTCAAAGCTTTAGTGAACTCCTCCCATACGATTGCCTTTGTTAGGTTGCGATTCCTCACATATAAATGATACCATTCCTGTGCCTTTTCATATATATCCAAAACGGCCACGCTCACCTTCGTATTTTCAAGAGTTTGGTCTAACGTGAAGAATTGCTTGCATATGTATAACCACATTTTGACATTTTTGCCATCAAATGGTGGAAACTTAATCCCAATCATCCTCGTGGGTGTGATTCCTACACACTCTTGCGCAACCGAACTACTTTGTGGTATAGTTTCAGTCGCTCCAGCCTCACTTGATTTATGAAAACTTTGTAAAAGTAGAGCTCTTAATTTGGATATTTCTTTTTCTACCTTCTCCGTTTTGTTTTGGATTTCCATGAACATCCTTTCCATTGCAGTCTTCAAACTTTCTTCCATCCTTTTGAGTTTTGCACTCCTAGTATTGTCTGCCATTGTTGGTGTTCACAGAACCGACTTCTCTGATACCAATTTGTTAGGGAATTAAAAGATTCTAACGAAATGCGTATATGCGGGTTGGAATTTGTCAGAAAAGAAAGACGCACATCAAGGACAAAAAGAGAACACATAATTCATTGATAGAGAGAGAAAAGATTATAATCATCCACAATCATTCATGTCGTTGAAGCCACATGCAATCGACTTAAATACGACTCTTACATTACTCTGTCCTCACATCTATTTTATTACTCTGGTCCCTCATTTAATTAAACGTTGTGCTTTACTTCTCCGTCTCAAAACGCTAACGTTTGTCATCTTCTTATTACTCATCGTCTTCTCGGACTTACTCTGCAACATGATCCAGTCTGCTCAATGTCCAGGTAAGTCACAACTAACTTACCATGACTTAATAAGTCACAACAGTGACTATTTCTTCTCATACGAACGAGTCAATGCCTCTTCTGTTTTGGAGCATTTTTGGGTTTGAAAAAGTGTGGATGTCATCGCCGACAATAGTCCACTGCAGCCTGAAGACGATGCTCTTCCCTTGCCAACATCTAAATGTATTGTCTTACTTGGTATTAGGCTAAGGTATATTAGGTATTACATATTTATTATTTTATATTTCATCGTAAACTTCCTAGATCGAAAGTTTTTTTATTTTTACCGTTTATGATGGAATAAAATATAATATAAAATCCTCCATTTCTATCTCATTCCATTCTATTATAAAAATCTCCTCCCAAACTATTGAATAATAATACATTCTATTATAAAATCCCCAACTAAACATAATATTAGGGTTGCACCTCCAAATCACTTGCGTTGCAAGAGGTGCGAGGAGCCGAGGATCCTTTTGGACATCCTTAAGTTCCTTTTTTTTTTGTTTACAAAGGAAAACTAAAAAATACAAAAAGAGATCTAACGCAACGATCTGCGGTATAGAGCGTCGTGTTGATCTCGGTGGAGTAGCTCCAATGCCGATAGCGGTGGCTCCTGCAGATAATGCAGACCTGGGCCGGTATGGATTGAGAGAGCGGCAAGGTAATCCGCACACTGGTTACCTTCGCGATGCACGTACTGAATGTTGATCTCCCAATCTTGATGGAGAAGCGCATGGGTACCTGTCAATAAAATAAAATTCACAAGAGACACAGTGCTGGAAGAGGGGAGAAGATTAATGACTCCTAAGGAATCCACTTCGGCAATGACACGGTGGTATTTAAGTGACCAAACCAATGTGAGCCCCAAGTGGATACCCTAGAGTTCAGTTTCAAGCGGAGTTCCCCGCCCGATGTGTTGTAGAAACCCACCACACCACTTGCCGTGCCAGTCCCGAATTAAACCCCCTAGTTGTAGCGAATGATGACCCTCGTTGAACTGATCCGTTGGTATTGAGTTTGACCCAATATGTCAGCGGTTTGGACCAACCAACTAGGCTTCATCGATCACACATGTGGAAAAAACACATGAGAGGAAAACAAGAGAGTCGTATAGCAATAGAGTAATCGCATTACAAAAAAAATGGGAATTAGATTTTATGTTGTGTGTTTTAATTTAACCGACCATTAAACAATCGAGTTGAAAAAAAAGAGACATGTGTCAAATATATAAAATGTCAAAAGATCTGATGCAATTTATTTGTTACAAAAAACTTAAAGTCGTGTTATTTTTGTAACAAATTTAAAAGTAAAAATTTTAACATTATTTTTTAAAGTTTGGATTGGTATTATAATAAAATTTAAATTTTTTATAATTAACCCTATATATAAATTTATGGATATATAACCTTTTTCCAAATATTATAAAGAATCTTAAAAAACTAAAAGAAAAAAATTTCACACGCACACTATAAGCGGCATAAGAATAGGTTAAAGAAGTTATACAAATAAATTTCGGTGAAGACTATACTAAACTTTTTTATAAATACAAAAAAAGGTTGTATTCAGCAAACCATGATATTTTTTCACACATTTTAATATACTGACCTCGATCATAGTGTTTTGGTTACATATTGACCACAAATATGATAAAATGAAAAGAAGACGTGAAGTTAAGAGGTGATCTTCGACTTTGGAGTTACAGGTGTAACTAAATGGAGCGACTTTCACATGACTATATCCAAACTCAACCTGAAGCCTAATTAATAAACTAAGAACACCTCTATCAATCCATAAGAGGAAAGACACAAATGGAAAGCAGTATAATTGCTAAGGCAGCGAACTCTGTCTGCAGGAGCGGACCATTCAACACCAACGTGAGATCGCAGCACCTAGATTGACCTTTATCAACTGTTAAGATAATACTTTCTATTGATTAAAACGAAGAAGTAACCAAAAGCACCAGCTGACAGCCTAAGGCTGCATACACCAAAATGGCATAAAGAAGATAACAAATCTAGGCCTTGAAAAGCGTCAGTGAGTTCGAATATGATACTGGAAACTGGCAATTCTTACACATCAGTCTGTCACAAAACCCATGCCTTTGAGCTATGCTTATTATTACCGCACCTCCACCCATTCTCAGGATGAAAATGCCTTCTTACAGTGATTCTCAAGCCATTCCATTGTAACACTTTTTGGCCTTTCTAGAGGCAATCCAAGAGCTCGGTCCCATATCAACTGCATCAGGAAAAGTAATCAGCAACTGCCCTGTAACATATCGAGGAACACAGGAGATGAAACAGAACAAACCTGAGAACAAATGCCAATGCTTCTTGAGACACCAAAAAGAACTGTGTAGTACCTGTAGTCATTTTGGAAAATTGCAATCATCTTCCCACGAATCTTAGGGACAATTTAAAGAATTATGTGAGGATGTGCGATAAACAATACCTAGCTTCAGTTAAGCCATAGTGGTTTAGTAACACCCCACTGTGAGCATCAACATTAGGCCATGGGTTTTTGACCTGCACACATGAGAATATTAGATTTTAATGTGCTGTTTTGGATTGATTGAAACAAACCACTTAGCAATCTATTCAGCGTTCTACGTAATGGTCTTCACTAGAGCAAAAGGAAGCCACATACTTTGCCCAACTCTGTGAGAATGGGAGGCACAACTTCATAAAGCTTTGAAACCTGTTCAAGACAATATTTATTAAGTTGCTACAAAATCAAACATCTATAATAAAAACAGAAAATATCTACTTGTTGCAGTCACTAAAAATTTTTATGCAGTAAGGAACAAATGACAACCAGCTGGAAAAGTGGATCATCAGGTAAATGCTTCAAAGCAAACTCTCTCTGGCAAGTATATCTTGGATCGGTTTTACGCAGAACTCCATGACCAAACCCAGGAACAACCTGTCAATTGACTTAACCAAGCCAGAATCAAGCACAGTACTAATGACAGTTGAGAAGTGATAAAGATCATTTAAATTACATAAAAGAAAAGAATTTAACAAAGTCAAATACAATTGCAAACAAACTATGCAACCAAATGACATGCAGTCAAAATGACAAAACATAAGACAATCATAAGTTTGTCCAGGTTTTCTGTTTGTATTGACAAAGGAGCGATAATTCAGGGTTTTGCTGTGTATTACGCAAAGACATAACTGAAAGACGTTCAGTACATTACCTTTCCACCATTTAGTGTTTTCCATACATAGTCTTTCAGTTGTTCTTTGGTTATGTTCTCTCCACATTCCTCTATCACAGATTTGATCCAAAGTAGAACTTCCTACATTGCAAATCCATAAAATTGAGATAAGAAAGTAACAACAATCTTTGACAGGGAAAAACTAGACCCATGCTACCAATTGACAGAAAATGTAACATTTCTTGTCATTAATTGCTTTAAATTGTCTCCCACGACCAATAGAGAAACATGATAGAGGTGATATGCTTTTGCCTTTTTCTATAATTAAGAGTTGAATAAAATAAAACACAGCAAGTAGGAGACCACAATAAGCAGAATTATACACTTAACAATAAGAAATAACAAACAGAAATATACTAATCCCTAACTTCTGAAGCTACTCTTCTTAACTCAACTCTGGGTAAATAACCCCATCCTCCTAGCGTAACAAAGGCATCTTACAACTTCAAGATGAAACCCACATTAAGTTTAGTATCAAAACTAGTATGCCAGAGTTGGCTAATGTTAAACATTAAGCGAATATACATATCTCCTTTTACATCACTTGCATGCCATTTCACATGTACATACATAGACATGATCACTAAAACTTGTCTAGAATATATAAATCGATGATGCATTGAAGAAAAAGAAAAGGAATCAAAACATGAAGTAGTAGAGATCACAATCAGGATAGATTTGCAATACCTGGTTAGCCAAGCCATGAAGGGGCCCAGCCAAACCATTCAACGCAGCTGCAAATGAAAGATAAGGATCTGAAAGTGCACTAGCTACCTGAAGCAGTGCATAAAAATAGTAGCCAAGAATTTAGCATTTTAACTTTTAGATCTTTCAATGATATTGAATTTTCAAAATTTGAACAACTTACCAGGTGGCCAGTATGAGCACTGACATTTCCACCTTCATGGTCACTGCAATGTATTGCTCAAATTATCTAAGTGGCAAACATCTCTAGTTGTAAATTGGCGAAGATAAACTGTAAATACCAAGCCTAACATTCAGTGTTATTACCTATTTTTGAGAAGATGATAATGTACTCTACCTGTGGATGGTGATATATAGTCTCATAAGCTCTTGCATCTGAGGATTATCAAATCCCAACATGTGAGAGAAATTTGCGCCATAATCGAGAGTGTGATCAACTGGAATGAATTTCCCACCTTTGTATACCCTAAATCAACAAAGATGCCAAAAGCTAGAAATAAGTGCATAGATGAGAAAATACAGTTACATTTGACATCATGAATGAATAAAACAGAGAAAATGAAAGGAATATGAAAGAACAGCCATCGACATGCAAAAGCACCATTTTAGTTAGCAAAGTAGCTAAAAACACAAGGAATTTCAGAAATTTCACAAGAACATCACCAGCTACAAATTTCAAATATGTCAGCCAAGTTTTTTACAAAAAGAAGTTAAACATTATAACATAAGGCTTAGTTCCAAAAAGCAATTTTATCGGCTTAGTTCCAAAGAGCAATTTTATCAACTTCCTGACAATCTTATAAAGAATTCCACCTAGAGACAGGTAGCCACAAAGTGGATATTGAGCTGATTCAATTCTGCTTACGGAATATGATGTAGACAACTTAATCTTTAAGGAGCAATACCATAAAATTAGGTATCGACCGCAAGAAGATTGCTTTGTCTGAGTTGGGTTTCTCCAACAAATGTCCTATCAATCATGCTATAAGTAAAGGATGTTACAAAAATTGACATATAAAATCTGCCTTTGCCAGTCAGGTAGAGCTTTAAAGAGGTATGCTGTCATTGAAGCAATAAAATTTATGACTTTGAACAATTCACTGCTACACATTTGTTTTAGCTTCTTAGGTTTCATTTTCTTTGTTCTTAATATTCTCTTGATGCAGGAGCATTATTTCATGCTTTTAGAGGTTTTTCTACAAACCCTAAGCCCTATTTTCAAGTTCCAGCTACAATCTACATCAATTATAGCCTATTCTATTCTACTTATCTTTGTTTTTCCTTCCCACACTACGTCACCTCTCCTCTTATCTAATTAGCACAAGGTCTTTTTATCCTAAGATTTAAAACTATAGCAGGTGAATCCAGGGTTTTTTTGGGGATACTGCTGCCATCAGTATTTTGAAAAAACTCAACAGCTCAAACTTCCCTAGCTACATTAATTAATGTGCAACATTGAAGAAAGCATAACATGCTGACTGACCTTCGATAAACATATGAAGCAATGAGTGGGACACGAGCAATTAGATTAAGAGAATCTTCATATGTAGGCTCCCAGTACCTAAAAGTGTTATCATGTTATAATGCTGCCACAACGATTGAAAGGTTAAACTACAGCCAAAGCATCACAAAAATGAGAACTTACTTTGATTTGTGAATCCCATTATCATATGCCTTTTGAAATTCACTTTCAACCTGGAAGGTAAAAGTGCATAAACAAAAAGTTGTCAAGTTAACATCCACATACAAAAATTTTGAAGTAACCCACTAATACCTTTTCACACGTCTATCATGTAATCAGCTTAGTTATAACATTTTTCACAAAAAAAAAGTGGAAAAACCTGACTTTGTCAAATCCTAAGAAAATCACAAGATAAGAACTCATAAAGTCTCAACAAGTTTTCTCAACCACACTCACTTTATCATATCAAAACTATGATGTCATGATGCTTATAATCAAGGAGAGCGTATAACAACCTGAAGGGCCATAACACCAGTTGCAAACTGAGTCATTGGATGAGTGGAGACAGGTAGAGCATCAATGGTCTTGTACACATAATCTGCAACCAAAAGTAAGAGACTGAAGTGTGGTTACATTGCTGATCATTCAAATTCAGCAAAGCAAATGAAATTATCTCACAATATGAATGGACATAGGAACTCAAAGTTGAATACCCAAGGAAGGCTTTTCGTTCATGACAACATCTAGAGGCAAGTAAAGAAGTTGAAAGCACCCAGTAAAATCAGAGTGTAAAGAAGAGCCCAGAGGCACAAACCTTTAACAGTGGCACGATTTCTTAATTCCTTTGACAAGGTATCAACTTGTTCTTTGCTAGGTACCTACTTCTCAGAGAAGGAAACATAATTAGTTAAATGCAGCCAAGGAACCCAAAGTGCAAAAGAGAAAAAGACAATGACCTGTGGAACTTAGTTACCTAATTATGCTCACCTTTCCAGTCAAAAGAAGCCAAAGAAGACCTTCTGGTAAAGGTTCGCCACCAGGTTTTGCAGCTGGTAACACTTGTTGGCATTCAGGAATAGAAAGTCCCCTGAAGCGAATTCCCTGAGAGATGGCAAACAACAGTTTGGTTTTGTAGAGAAATCCAAATTTGTAAGTTCATAATTATTCAAATCAAAATTAAAGGTTATCATACCTCATTTGGATCAAGTAGTGAGGTCTCCCATAGCAATCCTGTCATTCCTCTCATTCCACCTAGTACCTTACCAATTTTATCATGAATAAAACCCAGCTAAAAGTAAGATGATATCATAACTGGTTGATAATCTTTTTAAATTCTTTGTTATCCGCAGCATTGAACTAAAAGTAATATTTCTGTTAAGATATAATATGGTCATATGGAAAACAGAAAATATGCATACCATGTCAACAGTAATATTTCCCAATTGAACTTTTCCATAATCTGTCTTCAGTTTTTTCAGGCGCTCCTGCAACAAGGTAAAACAAGGGAGAAATCAGTAACTTTTCTGGAAATTAAAAAGACAACTTAAGTACTTCGCTTACATTGAAATTAAGTTAAAGTCATAGGAGAAAAATTTACTAGGACCAATTATGGTTCTAACTAAAAGCCAAACGTTGTTATCGAAGGGCCTAAATTTCATGCATGATTCAAGTAATACAAGAAGGCAAGTAATTCGTACCTGTTGCTCTGGGATCAATTCCCTCAACTGAGAATGGAGGTCCTATGACATGAAGAAGAAAAAGTAATAATAAAAAACAATAGATGAAACTTCAGGAAACAATCAAACAATACAGAGGAATATGACTTTTGATACTCCTAATCAACAAAGCGTCAGCGAGATAGAAATCATCTCAAGTAAGAACAACAAAGTTTTGATTCTTATGAAACATAAAAGAGCAAGCATCAATACAACTTCATGCTAACAAATAAAAGTTAAGAATATATATATATATATATATATATATATAGACAATGAAGGTAATAACATAAAATATAAGGAGAAAAAGCCAATGGATTGTTATCAGAAAATTAATTTAGTGCATCTAAAAATAGACAAGGTGATTACAAGATCAGAAGAGCTCTGCATTTGAAGCCATCTCACAGAATTGCTGAGATTAGATCGTTGTACCTGAAAATTTCATTTATTTATATGTAACAAAGATCATTAGATGTTTCGTGGAAGCTACTTGTATATGATTATTTGTAAATTGATTACGAATTGTGAACGCGGGTTGCATGCATTCTTTATTGGGGAGAACAACTTACAGTAACGCGCGAACGAAGTCTGGAAGAAAGCATAGAAAAGGCTTTAAAGAACACCATTTTTCTTTCACTTCAACCGCAACGGTAAGATTTCCAATCTGAAACAGAATTTAGAATATTACACAAAGATCTTCTAGATCTCAAATCTGGATTAGATTGAAATTTATCACAAATGTAAAAACAAGATTGTCGGAAAGGAGACTACAACCATTATCAGAAAACAAAAGGGTAAATATAAATAAAACGAAGTTATAAATGATGAGAATAACATATATCTAAAATAAGTTCTATTAAATTCCAGAGAGAAGTAACATGAAAAATAAAGGAAAGGAATTATGAATTTTCTTGGTTGGAAAATGAAAATTGAACTCAACTCACTTTGAATGAACTTTCAGCAGGAGTAGTAGCAGTAGGTACGGAACCCTTCGGAGATCAGAGGAAATAGCCAGATTACAGCCTCAATGGACACACAATGACACCGTTGACGCATTTGTATGCTAATTACTATAAGTAAATTCTCTTGTTTATTATTATTATTTAGTCTCTTCGAGTTCATGAAGAACTTCAAAGGCACAGGTAACGCCAATTTTAATTAGCAGGTCTGAAAATACTTAGAAATATAAAATGACTGATCCAAGTCCAACGCAAAGTTAGGGGTCTACAGTTTGACGGAGCGGTGGGCGGACAGGCGCACCGGTGGGCGGTGGGCGGTGGCCGTCTATAAATATATTTATTTAATATAATTTTTAAAGAAAAATTTATAAGTTTCGTTAAAAACTTTTTTCGATCGTTTGAGTACAATATAAATTTAAATATTTATTTATTTAATATTTTCAAATTTATATATTTAATTATTTAAATATTAAATTTTAAGTCATTCCTAAAATTTACTTTCGAAATTTTATAAATAAAGAAATAATATTAAATTAGTTCGAGAACTTAGTTAATTTGAAAATGATAATTGGTTCAATAGATAAAATAAAAATTGGTTCAGCCTGATTTTGGCGAGGCTGTACGTTGTCGTTTGGATTCATGAACTCGA
>JAOSBK010000008.1:7821753-7842875 GCA_027568895.1 Erythroxylum shatona
GCTGAATAATACCTTATATATGGGATAGATACTAGGTTTAGGTCTTTACGTACGTAGGTCTTTGCGTTTGCATGGGAGACTAACATCTGTGAAAGAGTCGCGGACGTGTGGACTTGCTAAGACTTGTGAATGGGCCATGGGCATGTGAACCTGGACCCTGGGCCTAGCACAACCAACCTAACTAAAAATAAAAATAATTAAATCGGTATAAAAATTAGAATTAATTTCATAAAATTGAAATATAAAAGAAAATTTGAAAATTTTGGTTTAATTTTGAATACTTAAAATTAAATAAAATTTAAAATATTTATATATTTTAAAATTTTGATTGATGGGACTTTTTATTATATTAGATTGATATAACATTTTACTTAATTTTTTTAAATTTTTTGTGATTTCTAAATTTTAATATCATTTTTTCTCAACGGACGGCCTGACTGACTCAAACCAAAATCGGGTTAAGTTAGGCCGGGCTGGTTGGGCCGGTCATATAAAGGATAAGAAAAAGAAGGTAACCAAAAAGGTAATAATATCACTGTTTGCTTTTTCCCTCCGATAGAATTAGTGGCGGGAAATATGAGAAATTTTTATTTCCCTTATATATCCAACGCGCCTTCTTTCTTCTTCTTCTTGATCTTCTTCTTCCTCTGTACTCCACCGCCCCGCCGTTTTGTTTTCTTTAGTTTCTCAGTCCCAGTCTCTGTGATTAAGCAATTAGGGTTACCGTGTATATAAGCCACTATACATGGGGAACAAGGTAACCGACGATCTTCTATCCACAGTGCGGTCCGTGGTGGGGCCGGGCTTCTCGGACATGGACATAATCAGAGCTCTCCATCTTTCAAACAGCAATCCTACTGCTGCCATCAACATCATCTTCGACACTCCTCATTTTCGTACAAAACACATACCCCAATCCCAAACCCACAGAATCTCAGCCCCAAACCCTAATGCTGTTACTCAAAAGTCAGAACGAGGGGATAGAGCGGAGAAGAATCGGGGGAATTCCACATCCAAACAGGAACTCCAGACTCCAGGGACCCCCAAAGTATGTCTAGAATTACTACCTTATCCGAAACCGAAGCGAGTGAATAAAGAGGAAGAAAATTGCCATGTGAATTATAGCGTAGATGTTGTCAATGCGAGGGCATTTAGTACTCTAGGGAGTGAGTGGTGGTATGTGGGTAGCAGTGAAGTGTCAGGATTGTCTACGTGTAAAGGGAGGAAAGTGAAGCCTGGAGATGAAGTGATATTTACATTTGCCCAGAAGAGTGAAAGTTTGAGATCACCAGCGTCCAGAAAGGCTTTTCACAGAGGAAAGTTTGCGGCAACGGCGGCATGTTCGGAGATTGTGAGGTTTTCCACCAAAGAGAGTGGAGAGGTACCTGAACAAGCGGCATAACTATGTCGTTTTTGCCAGTAATTGTTGTTGTAATGACAATGATGATGTTTATGGAGTGAAAACTTTATAAGGATCAGTCATTTGGTTTAGCATTGTCTGGAGAGTTAAGGCCTTTGTTTGCATCTTTCTATTGAAGTTATTCATATGTTTGACTGGTGTATTATGTGTTGTGCTTTTGATGGGTTGTGACAGATTGGTCGAATACCTAATGAATGGTCTCGGTGTCTCCTGCCTCTAGTGAGAGACAAGAAAGTTCATGTTTTTGGGTGTTGTAAGGCAGCTCCTGATGTGTTGGGCATAATGGATACTATTGTATTGTCAGTAAGGTATTATTACACCTTGTATGTGCTTTTGCAAAATTGGTGATGAATCTTTTGATGAAGCAGTAAGACTGCTATTTCAAGACTTGATATTAAATTAACAGATGGATTTTCACTCTTTTCCCCCTCTTTCTGTTTTAGTGTTTATCTAAATAGTGCCATGTTCAACAAGCCCCAGCATTTCTCACTTAAGGCAGCCAGCAGTACCTCTGCAGAAACGGTCGTTCATCCTCTTCCAAACTTGTTCCGTTTGATTGGCTTGCCTCCATCTCAGAAGGTGAAATCTTCTGTTTGACCCAATTTTTATCATTCCTTTGAAGTCTGAAGCCTTTAATTTGCTATGCGATGGACTTGATTGTGTGTACAAGGATATTATTGTCCAAATGTGGATAATGAATTCTTTATAATAACCAGGCAGAATTTACACCTGCTGATTTGAACACAAGGAAGCGGCCTTTAAACTCAAAGGTAGTAAATCAGTCATTTGTATTTCACAAGTTTATTGCCCAATCTTCACTTAACTTAGTAAGAATTATTCACCTACATAGGAATTTTCTGGTCTTTCTACATCACTTGCCAGCAAGTTGAGAGATCAGTCTGGACATGGAGATGGAGATGAGGTTGACAATGGGGAACCCATCACAGATGCTGATCTCGAAAATATTGTTGGGGTTGGATGCACCTCTGAGTTAGAGGTAATGCTAAGGATGAAAGATGCTATTGTAAGAGTGGAACTTGAACAAGCATCTAACATGGAATTTTTTGTGATTAGGAAATGGACCCTCCTAGCACACTTCAGTGTGAACTTCGACCTTACCAAAAGCAAGCTTTACATTGGATGATTCAATTGGAGAAGGGAAAATGCATTGACGATGCATCGACCCTTCATCCATGTTGGGAGGCTTATCAATTAGGGGAGGAGTATGTTTGATATCTCCTTTTTGTATAGAACTTCAATTGCTGTAATGACTATTAATGAGTTATTTGGTTTCACAGGAAGAAGTTTGTTGTGTATCTGAATGCCTTTTCCGGTGATGCCACCACAGAATTCCCAAGCACACTTAAAATGGCCAGAGGAGGAGTATGTTTCTCCTGCCTTCTTTGAACGTCGAACATCAGATTATGTTTACTGCTTAAATATGCTTATCGTGTCATATTTTTGAAGATTTTGGCAGATGCTATGGGACTTGGAAAGACCATTATGACCATAGCTCTTTTACTTACTCATACCGAAAGGGGTGGGTCATCAGCTAATCCATCTACATGTCAGCTTTCGAGTAAGAGCACTCAAGTTACCAATCTTCCAGAACAGTGTCTAAATCCCATGAACAAAGAAGAAAATTTGGTGGCTTCTAATAAATTGGAAGAGCAAAAGAAGATCCTGCTAAATGGTGGGAACCTGGTTGTATGTCCTATGACTTTACTCAGCCAGTGGAAGGTAATAATTGACGGCATTTAATGCATACCCTTCATGATAATTGTTGCTAAATGTATTAAATTGATATTGCTTTGTGATTGAGGAGTTAGTGTATTGCCATGTCTTCATTAAAGTTTGTAGTTATTTTTTGGCCAGGCAGAGATAGAAACCCATGCAGAACCTGGTTTGTTGTCTCTTTGTCTTCATTATGGTCAAAGTAGAGTTAAGGATGCTAAACTTTTGGCTCAGTATGATGTGGTGATAACTACATATGGAGTGTTAACCTCAGAGTTTTCAACGGAGGTATTACAGTATGTTCTACTTATTATCCTGTATTTTTGTCAACATATTTGTATACTTTAAAGGAATATAGCTCGTACTTGAATTTTGTTAATTCCTTCCCAGGACACTGAAGAGAATAGGGGACTATATTCTGTCCAGTGGTTTAGGGTGATTCTTGATGAGGCACATACCATAAAATCCTCAAAAAGTCAAATTTCTATTGCTGCTGCTTCTCTAGTTGCACGTCTTCGCTGGTGTCTTACTGGCACCCCAATCCAGGTAGTGTATCAAGACTTTCCTACTGCCTTTCTCCAGGAAAAGAAATAGTGAGTTATTTATTAGCTTTGGATTTGATGTCCACCCTCTTGAGTTCTTGGTGTCTATTTACATTGTGCGGTGGAAGTTTCCATTATACATACATACAGAAAGCTTGATTATATCTATAACATGTGACATTTTGATGTTGCATTTCTTTGTGTCAGAACAAGCTGGAGGACATCTACAGCCTTCTTCGATTTTTGAAAGTTGAACCTTGGCAAAGTTGGGCATGGTAAATCTTGTCCTTCTTTCTGCTAGAGTAAATGTTTGCCATCTTATGTTTTCTTCATTGGTTGCAGAAATTGTAGGAAGGATCATAGTTAATTCTCAATAGTGGCCCATGATTTAAATGCCCATTGCTTAAATTCTTATTTAAAGTTATATTGGGTAATTGTACATTCTGGGATAGCCTTCTGAGACGACTATATAAAGTTAGGGTGTGAGGAAATTATAATATATTAGCTGAATGTATTTGTTAGAATATTTTACTTTTAAGCAAAGTGGAACCATAAGATTTAGAGTTAAATGGTTGTCATAACTTTAGATCATATTATATTCAGTACTAGGACTGAAAGGAGGCCTGCAAAGATTAAATTAGTTCTTGAAGTGGATATCAAAGCTTTGAACTGCAAACATTTTGGGGTTGGTTAACTATGTTATTCAAATCCTTTGTTTGTCTCACAATTAGTATTTCTGAGACCCAATATATTATTCTGATATGTACTGGATCTTTTTACATTAAATAGGTGGAACAAACTTGTCCAGAAACCATTTGAGGAGGGTGATGAAAGAGGCTTAAAGTTGGTTCAGTCCATTTTAAAACCTATTATGTTGAGGAGAACAAAGTCTAGCACAGATAAGGAAGGAAGGTGAATATATTGGTTAAGAGCAGAGTACAGCGTCTTATTCTCTTGTAAATTGTTTCTTAAATCCTTTCTATCTGCAGGCCAATTCTAGTTCTTCCTCCAGCTGATATTCAAATGATTTATTGCGAACTAACAGACACGGAAAGAGATTTCTACGAAGCTTTGTTTAAACGATCAAAGGTTCGTATGGCTTTTGTCACGTGTTTCATGTAGTCATATGAATATTTTTCCTCATCTCATTCCTTCTACACAACATATACATTTTCAGGTGAAGTTTGATCAGTTTGTAGAGCAAGGGCGTGTTCTTCATAATTATGCATCTATTTTGGAGTTGCTTTTACGTCTTCGTCAATGTTGTGATCATCCATTTCTTGTGATGAGGTTTAGACTTGTCAACTTCTTTGTTTTTTCAATGTGCTGTTCTATTGGAATGATTTGAATGGGAATAAAAATGTTGCTGTTTATGAAAGTATTCTGTGTAGATGTCTGCTGGCTATTTACCTTTTCCTTCTACCTCTGTCATATTGTTTTGGGTTTGATGGTATTGAGAAATCTTTTTGCAGGCTTTATTCTGCCATTGTGCCCTTGTCGAAACATAAGAGCTATAGATTTTGTTAGATCCTATGTGTTTCTTTTACTGATACTTTATTCCTTTTTTATAGTCTTTATCTGCTCTTTTGCTAGTAAGACTTTATGGGTATTGTGGGGCTGCTTAATAGATACCTTTTAGACTTGTACAAGTGTACGATTTCTTCACATTTTCATTTAATGGGATTCACTACGTGATTGGTTTTGTTTGATGTATCCAGTCGAGGAGATACCCAGGAATATTCTGATTTGGATAAGCTAGCCAAACGTTTCCTCAAAATGGGTGAAAATGCACTGGATGGGGAAGCCAACTGTGTGCCTTCACTGGCATATGTTCAAGAAGTTGTGGAAGAGCTGCGCAAGGGGGAACAGGGAGAGTGTCCTATATGTCTTGAAGCTTTTGAGGATGCAATATTGACACCCTGCGCTCACCGCATATGTCGAGAGTGTCTGTTGGCAAGTTGGAAAAGTCCTGCATCTGGTTTATGTCCTGTTTGTAGGTATATTTAAGAATTATCCTTTATTTTTCCATTGGAATACAGATTGGTCTCCTTAAAGTGTTTTGCAATTTATGCTTTCTATATTTTACTTTTTATAAGAAGTGCATTAGGTAAGAGCTTATAGCAACTAGAACTGACATAAGATTCCAGAATGATCTTGATTAAAAAAAAAGGTTGTATATTTGAAGTTATGGATCTCGGGAAAAAGTTGTTCAAGTTTTGAGAGCTTTGTTCTAAATCAATGGAATGCATTTTTTGAAGCCCTCACCTCTTTGCTTAAAAATTTCTATTTAAGGAAGTTAAGAATTCAAGCTCAAAAAAGCTTTTGTAGGAGATCTTGGAATCAATCCATTGACTGCAGATTACTATTATAGGCTGAAGAATGCATTGTTTGAAGCTCTTGCAACAGAACACTTTCAGTTGATTCCATGATTTTTGCTCAATATCATTCTGGACTATACAATAGGCTCTTCCTAACTGATGGTTTCTGATACAAGAACTGGGAACAGAATTCACTTATTCATATTCAGCTATTATTCTGTTGCAGGAAAATGGTTAGTAAACATGAGCTTATTACGGCACCAACTGGCAGTAGATTCAGGATTGATGTTAAGAAAAACTGGGTTGAATCAGCCAAAATAGTAGTTCTATTGAAAGAACTTGAAACTCTTTGTTCTTCAGGCTCTAAGAGTATTGTTTTCAGTCAGTGGACGGCCTTTCTGGACCTCTTACAAATCCCTCTTTCTAGGTAACAATTTTGCAACTGCTGAAAATTTTGTAGAGGTATGTGTTTTGTTGGATGAGCTTCTTGTAGTAGTTCTTTCTGCTACTTTGAATTATTTTCTTCTGCGGACGTAGAGTTGTGAAGCATATAAACATTGTTTCATAGTATTGCAGAACTTAATAATCACGAGTTCTATATGCCTGTTCTGTACAAGTTGATATGGGTATTAGCTTTATGCAGGTTGTGGTTATGTTTCCTCCTTGTGGTTGATATCATCTTCTGATGTTCAAGATTTCTTTTGAAGCAGAGCTTTAGATTGTTCTCTTCCTGAAATAACAAAATTTCCATTTTGGCCAGGACAAACATTTCATTTCTTCGCCTTGATGGGACTTTAAACCAACAGCAGCGTGAACGAGTAATAAAACAATTTTCGGAAGATACTAGTGTTATGGTCTGTTAACCTTCTTCTGTTGTCTACTCTTTTTTTTTTTAAAACCTTCTTGATGATCAGTATGAAGCCATCTTTTCATATAACACCTTTGGTCTGAGAATATTATTGGTTTAAATCCACTTTAGGTTTTGCTGATGTCGTTGAAGGCTGGAGGGGTTGGGATAAATCTAACAGCAGCATCCAATGCCTTTATCATGGTGTGTTCAATATAAAGTTACCATCTTTAACTTGTAATCTGGTCATTCTTTTGGACAAACTTTTCTCTTGTGACTTGTCTTTTGTATGTCTATTCAAAACTTTATTTTGAGCTCCTGTACCTTGGATCACATTATGGCCTTAAGTTAAGGAGGCAAAATTGTTTGTTGTTTAGAGGTTGAAGGAAGATTTCTTCGAGGATATAAGCCTTTTTTTTGTGTGGATGTAATTCAGGATTGACTTTCTAGGTTGTTCTCAAAGTTAATAGCACATTGAGTGTCTCCTTTCCTTTTTCTAGAGTTCATTGTTTGGGGGTTTGTAACTTGGTTACTTGGACTATTATACTGATGTCAAGCATTTTTCTTAGGACCCATGGTGGAATCCAGCCGTGGAGGAACAAGCTGTCATGCGAATACATCGCATTGGGCAAACCAAACCAGTGACAATCAAGCGATTCATTGTCAAGGTCTGTTTTCTCCACTGAACTTGGAATTCATGCAACTTCAACTTATTGATTTTTTTCATGACCATTGATCAGCTAACTTAATTCAATACTTCTATTTCTACCAAGAGAGCAAAATCTCACTATTTTACATTATTAATAGGAATAAGAGAGAGTTTACTTCTCAAGTTATGGACATTTCTGCTGCTTTAACTTGCATGCAGATTCTTATATGTTCTACATGTTTGTGTAATTTAACTTTGTACACTTGAGGATTTAACTAAATGGCAGGGGACAGTTGAGGAAAGAATGGAAGCAGTTCAAGCACGGAAGCAGCGGATGATCTCTGGTGCCTTGACTGATCAAGAAGTTCGAAGTGCTCGAATTGAAGAGCTGAAAATGCTCTTTACGTAGACCGCTTGGGTTGGAAGGTTTGGTCACTGGACAACAAGACATTAGTGAGAACTTGAAGTCGTTTATGAGGGGAATTTACCAGTTGGCTTGGCACAATACTTCAAAGAGGGAAAGGAAAAGGGTAACTTAGTTTACGGATAGTATGCTATGATCCCTTTTGGCTGTAAACTGCAGGCCACAATTTTGGATATGGTCTTGGTGCATGGTTGCTTGTGGTGTTTGTGCTGGTGGAACAACAATTGGGCTAGTGACTGGAAAAATGAATTGCACTCTAACATATATAGCTCAGCAAAATGAGGGAGATCTAACAAGCCGGATTTCTGAGCAGAAGCTGCTGGTGTACATATACAAGTCCATGCAAAAAGCAGGTTCCCCAAATATATAGCTTTTCGAGCAGTCTTAACCCTGTTTTTTAAAAAAGGTTGCATTATTTAACTCTGATCTTGTAATTGTGTGTTTATTGAAGATGGGACTAGTGACTGTCTATTAAAGTTTAAACTCTTGACTCGTTTAACTTTTAGCAGTTAAGATTTACGAGGCAAAGCCATTTGAGTATAGCCTCAATTGAAATCTTAGTTGCGTTTGAAATAGGTTCTGTAACAATTTTGCTATAACAAATTGGGTTCTGGTATCATTTTCGTTACTATCAATCCAATGTAAGTTTTGAGTGAGCTAGCTCCATGTTGGAAGACTTGACCAGGAGAATGAAATGACCACTTGGATTGAGCTTAATGGAATGCGAAATCCGGTCCTCTTATGATTAAATGGTTAATTCCGTCGCAACCCCTGTTTGTTATAGTTGATCCCTAAGCGTCTAAACCCAAATCGTTCGTCCAGAACAAGTTTTCTGTAGGAAGGGTGAAAATTTATCTATTCCATTGTTTTCTGCCAATAGATCCTAAACACTTTCTGAGTGGTGAAATCTGTATCCCATTTAATTTAAATGATCTGTTTTTGCTCCTTTTATGTAAGTTGATTTTGTAATCATAGTAATTTATTGAAACAGTATGTCAATAGAAACTAAATGGGAACTCTAGAATCAATGAAGTATGAAAATTAATGTCATTCCTATAGTATTATGGTTCTAATTAAATCAATTTACACGTACGATCTTATGCTAGCAATGGCACAGTACATCAAATTTATTAAGATTGTACAGTATGTAACATTCATGGCCCTATCCAATTTGTTAATAAGATATTTACCAAATAATACAATTTTTAAACAAAACACATATGGAAATATAATCCTATAAATATAAATAAATAAATAAGACGTAACTGTAACACCACGTGTCCGGAAGGGGCTTTTCTGGAAAACGCAAGGACAAATGTATAAAACAAACGCTTGGGCTCCGCATAATTGATAATATTTGTAAGACTAAGACGGGGGAAACTAAGACCACCCTAAGATCTGGGCACTGCTACGCTTTACCAACCTCTTCTCTTCTTGTACCTCTGTGGACTGGACACACCGACAGGCACGTAGGTATATGTATATACTTGCGTTTGCCGCTGAAGTGTGTTAACTTTGGTTTTATAGGGGACAGTTTTGAAGGAATAGCATGGAAGAGGGAAACCCTGTCTCAGCCTCAGCCACTCCGTCTCACGTGATGCAGGTGCAGGAGGGGACAGTTAGCGTCGGCGGAGAGACGAACATTGTGGTGGCTGAAGTAGGTGGTGGTGGTGGTGGCGGAGGAGAGTCAAGAATAGGATCATCATCTTTCGTTGATGTTAATAATGAAACGGTGGTGAAAAGAAAGAGAGGGAGGCCAAGAAAGTGCAATGACAACACAGGCGGCGGTGGCAGCAAAAGAGTGTGCAAGGGGTCGCTTCCTTCTCCGGCCTTTTCCTCACCTACAACCGTGCCAGGGATGAAACGTGGCAGAGGAAGGCCTCGTGGTTCCGGTAAACTGCAGCTCTTGGCTGCTGTCGGTGAGTTTTGAGTTAACGCCCATATTTATGTCTACATATAACACATTTATTACTATCTGTAAAAAGTTAAACATATACGTCTTATGTTGTTGTTGATTGATTATTTCTAGGAGGAATTGATGTGGGTAACTGGTTTTGTTTTTGCAATTGATAGTGTTGGGAGGATGTACGTTAATTCTTTGAATTAAGTACTTAAAAAAGGACACTAAATTAAACTACTGTTTTATTTGTCACCGGAAGACTGTTAATCCACTTCAATTAGCTAAATGTTACTGTTTAAGACGTATTCATTATGATGAACAATCTTAACTGTCAGATTCTTACGATGTGAAACATTTCTTTTTTGAAGGTGGTGCTGCAGTGGAAACAGCTGGAGGAAACTTCATTCCTCATGTTTTAACTGTAGATACAGGAGAGGTATGAATGATATAGTCGAGATAGAATAACACTGAAGTATGCAGACATTTGATCATTCACTGCTTTTGCTCTGGCTTGGCATATCATTCATTCCTTAATACTTTCTTCTTGCAATTTAACTTTTCGTCTTGATTTTGTTGCAGGACGTTTTCCAAAATTTAAGGACTTTTTCTCAATTGGGTCGTCGAGCAATCTGTGTTCTGTCTGCTACTGGTGCCATCTCATCCGTTATCTTACGGCAACCTGAATCTTCAGGTGGAATTTTAAGATGCGAGGTGTGGCTCATCCTGATTTAAACTTTTCCTTTTTTTTTTCTTTTGACGGCAATCTGACAGGATATCTTGAAGGCATTGCTTGCAAATATTTTGTAGGCAACAAAAAGTGGTTTAAACTATAGTTTTGTGGTTCCCCTGTACGTTGTTTTCTATGTGAGCCTAGCCTAATTGATGATGATGATTGAACCCTTTCACTCTTTCCATCGTTTCAGGGACGGTTTGAGATTCTGTCTCTGTCCGGAACTTTTACATTTAGTGAATTGAGTGGTTCAAAGTCCAAAATTGGCATGTTAAGTGTCTCACTGGCTAGCTCTGATGGTCGGGTTTTTGGTGGCTCTGTTGCGGCCTGTTTAGTGGCTGGTGGCCCAATTCAGGTATATTCTCCATTTATATATATACAAATAACAGCCGAAAACATTCAGGCTTCCTTAACTTTCACAGGATTTAACTCTTTCCATTGCATGAATTGTGTTCTGAATCCTTGAAATGACCAAAAGATGTGTCCATATATATTTATATATTAATATCCAATGTGAATTATCAGTCTATCAGCTA
Source organism: Erythroxylum shatona (assembly GCA_027568895.1). Lineage (NCBI taxonomy): Eukaryota > Viridiplantae > Streptophyta > Magnoliopsida > Malpighiales > Erythroxylaceae > Erythroxylum > Erythroxylum shatona. Next base: position 7,832,854 of record JAOSBK010000008.1, read on the forward strand.
GCTTATATTTGTGGCTTGACTCACGCTGGTTTCTCTCTGATTCATCAGCTCATTGTCGCCAGTTTTAAGCAGAACATTAGTAGGGAGCTGAAAATGAGGCAGTCAAATGAGTCTTCTACAGCTACTAGTTTACCTACCACAGCAAAATTTCCCACACGAACTGTTACAACAACAAAACTTGAAGAGACTTGCACCACACCAACTTCTGTACTTTCAGAACCATTGAATGGAGAAGCAGCTAATGCAGCCGCTATAAACCAAGATCTCAGTCCTGATTATCAAAATGAGGTTAGCCAAAATGCGTTGCAGTCCTCGCAGCCCATTTTATGTCAAAGAATGTCTCCGGATATTGGTGCTCAAATGCCTTGTCATGAAAATGCTACTAGTTCACAATTTCTGTTTTCCAGTGTTCCTATTACTCATGCTTTACAATGCCGACGTAATTGGAGATGTTATATGAAGTGTCATGTTCTTGGTAGAGCTTGCTAAATTAAAAAATAGAAGAATTTCATAAGCTTGGGTTGGAGATGTTTTGTGGAGATGTCAGCAAATAGAAGGGAGAAAACAGCTCACTGTGAACCATCCTTGTTATTCTGATGATGAAATGCAACGCAGCAAAAAGATGTGCTTTTGGATCTTATAAACCTATCATGTTTGTTACTTTCCTACAAAAGGTTTATCATATTCAGCATCGATACGAGTTTATTTAGTGGGTTTGTTTATATGTGGTATAAATATATATCCAAAGACACTACTACCATTTATGAATCTATAGAATAGCTTCCAGTAATAACAGTCCAATTCCTTATAAGACGATCAAACATTAGCGAACAATTGATAGGTTTGGGCATCAAGACTGATTTGCCTAACTGCTGCAATTGCCGCTAGTACCCCTACTGCTGTGAAAGTGATGGCTATAATGACATTCAACCAGAAAATCAGGCTGCTCTTTGATTTCTTGAACGTCAAGTTGTAAAAAACAACTGGAAGTATAATGTCTAGAGGCACGAAGCCAAATGCGCCAATCAACGAATTGATGTCGCCGAAGAATGGAAACATTGCTGCTATTGTAGTTGATACAACAACAGACAACGACCTTGTGAGAATCCTTGGAATAACATTACGAGCAGAGAACTGTGGACTTGTTGGGTCCCCAAAACCTTGCTCCAACACAACATTTGTAGGCTGCAAGTAAATCTGTGGGCAGGAAACCATTACTTTGCTCTGTGCACATCAATGTTATTGTTAATGCATCAGCCTGAAAAAAGATGTTCTTACCGCAGCAATTGTTAAGAGTTGTAAAATAGTGAAGATGTTGGGCAACAAGATAATCCATTTAGGTACCAAGATTACCCCATCTTTTACAAAGTTGCTGAGGATAAGGCCTTCACTTATGTTGCCGAATGCCCAGTAGCCAGATATGGCAACGCTTAAAAACGTTATCCCAAGTACGATATAGCACATACAAAGTCCTCTAAACATCTTCCCTTTCACAGGTGGTGCTACAGTTGCCTGTAAGCAAAATATGCCAATCTGTAAAACTTTTTCTTTTTCTTATAATCTGTAGCCACAAAATTAAGGTCGAGGCCAATAATCAAAGGTTAGTGGATCAAATCAGACCTGAATTTCTGGGATAATCCCATTGCCATATGCTGTTGCAATTATGGCAGTCGCATTAAAGATACCAAAAACACGATCTTGAGTGTTTCCGGTTACAGAGTAGTCCTTTGGCTCCTTGGATGAATGTCCTGCAACAGAATCCAAGCCGTTCCTGAAATGAACTTACCTAATCAATAAATTTAGTCGCGGTTCATGTTAAGCATGCTTTACTAGATTACCAATAACAATGGAACCGGCGGTAGCACAGGCACTGTAAGCCAAGCAAAGAAGCAAAGATATGAAGTTGATGTGCCTGAGGGAGTGAAACGATGGAATTTGAGCCAGTATCAACATTAGACACCCAAATATGATCACAAACTCATAAAGCTTTATGCTTCCACTTGGCCTTAAAAGAATGTAGACTGTCTGATGACAAGACAACGCAGAAGGTTAAGATATTGCATTTGTTTATGTTCTTGAATCACAATGTACATGCCATGAACGAAAATGTTTGGTAGAGTGAAGTCTGACCTTCATGCATTGCCCTCCAAGAAGAGTGCAAGAAATAACAGCACCATAACAGACCATGAACTGTATTGGACCAACAAGAAACCTTCCCATTCTTGGCCCTACCACACAATCAGATTTTCATGTAAAATGCTGAATATGTCTGAGCTTACGGATGCAATATTATATATATATTTGAATAAAACCTTTTGGATAAATTGAATAAAAGATTTTATTCTAACCTCGCATAGCTATGTTCGATTTTGTCTTTAAAAGTGGATATAACCATGCATAAAGTTGTTCTCTTAATTAGTTTTGTACCCATCTCCTATAAAATTTAGATCATAATGCAAGAAATGATCTCCATTAATATGCCTCACATTATAGTGTCCTTTGCTGTTTTTTTCTCCATGATTATTATAACAATTTACTCCATGATTATTATTAGGTACTGAATCTAAATGAGAACTGATTGAGAATCATAAAGTGGCAAGTACCTAATATTTGATTAGCCAGGTCTCTAAAGCGAAGCTGGCGACGACCCAATTGAGCATGATGTTCAAGAAGCATAGACAACAAGTTGTAAGAATAGAAAGTGACCAGAGCTCCGATGACCAGAAAACAAATACCGGCGGCCCATCCAAGGAATTTGAAAGCGTAAGGTAGACTCATAAGAGCTGGGCCAACTATCGATGTTGTTACGTGGTATCCACTGTGCACCCATGATCCTATTATACATTTAACGTATACTGTTCTTCATCTCATGCACATGTAAAATAACATGCAAGTAAATTGTCATCTTTCATCTTTTTGCTTTGCATGTCCCGTAATTTTTCAACATTGACTATTGACACCATTTGACAAGGAAATATAAGGAAAAAAACTTTTATCAATAAATTATATCTAAACTAAGGCTAGCATTTCACCTTTTAATTGGTTGTCCCATAATAATATTTAAAGTATGACCTAAAATGACCTGTCTTCATTGGAAGAGACCATATGGCTCAGTGGTATCCCTCTAGCACGAATCAAGCATATTGCTTGGAGTAGAGCTGCCCCACTACATGGCAGCCCTCGTAGAGCTTCGATTTGGGTCATTCAACCAACGTAGTTTTGGTGTTATATATATATGCATTACCTAAGCTTTCACCAAAATCATATATATGTAATGCCCGCTCTTCTTATTTTAGGTGTTAATGAGCTACTCCTTACCAACCAATCTGGCAAGTTTCATCCCTGGGGAACCGAGTCTACTTGTTGAGTAATATGGTCTACATTTAAAAAAAAAAAACCAATGTCGTAGCCAATTTCATAGAACTATAACCACTAAAACAATACAAAAAGATTATTGAAGAATGCACCAAATGAGTTTGCATATCAGAAAGCAGGTTGTTGGAGTTTTCAGCCAGCGGGATCGTATAATAAAGAGGAACTGAAGAAGAAAAATGAGATAGAGATTTTAGGGAGGCACAATTGAAGAAGAAAACAATCGGTCGATAACTGTACCTGCACGAACAATGTATGGATGCTGTTTCACTTTGAGGCTATAAAGACATTGGTCGGTTTACGTAGGGTAAGTACCTTTGGATTGGAGCACAAAAATAGCTCCAGCGTCAAGCTTTCGCTCAGGTTCCTTTAGAACATTATCTGTAGCATTCCCATTCTTCTCTTGCATATCCATATCTGTATCTTTCAATACCCTGTAGTGCAACCGAATACATATATAAGAAGATGGTAAATGAAGAGAAGCCACATATAAATCTCAAATTAAGGATACTAGTGGCCTCCACTACCTAACTCTGTAGCACACATATTCCGTGATATGCTTGTTCATATGGAGTACATAACTAACACCTTTATAACCAAAAACCATAAGTAAATAAAGGATGGGAACAGTATATATATGTATACATATATACATACATACATACATACATATATATGTCTGTTGCTATTCTTGTTCAGAGAGTAGTTTAGTAGTTGGAATCCCTCTTTAGAACTGTTAAAGTTTTAGTTTAAAATTTAAATGCTTTCTTAGGTTTAAATTTTTTGGCCGTAATTTAAATTTTTTAATAATTGAACAATTTAAATTTTAAATTTCTTATTTTACCTTTTTAATTTCCAATCGAATTTTAAAAACATTAATAAAGACTCCAAAGACCTCCAATCGGTTCTAGCCCCCTACCATGGATCAGAAATCGCATTTGAGAAGTGTTGCTGACGAGAATAAAGACGAATAAAGGGATAGATTTTGTTAGAAAATCATTTGAAAGGAGAAAAGCAGTATATGACTGTTTGAAAAAATGGCAAACTTGTGCATTTTCTCTCATTTTATGATCGTCTACGTCGACGTACTTGTCTTTCTTTTTTGGATGATTTTATGATTTTGGTATATATGTATGTCATGTATCAAGCTCAAATCAATTTTATGGAGTTGAGCTATCATTCAATGACCATGTCTAATCCAATATTTGTATCCAATATTTGTATCAGCGTTGGTACTAGATTTAATTTTAGTATGTTACTGTACTAATCAATATAGATAATATTTCAGATAATTTTTAAAATTATAAAAGAGTTTTTAAAATTACAAATTAATTCCTCAATATATTACATAATCATTTCTCTAAAATTATAATAATAAACATTTAAAATAATAATAATCCATTTATTTTTATTAATATCATTTTTCATATATTTTGCATATAAATAATGACTACAATTAATATAAAAAAGAAAATTTAATCATCATATAAATATATAACAAAAGATAATATAAAATATTTATATTATCCTTTGTTTAAAATTGTCGCTAAAAGCTGTTAGCGATGATTTTAAAAATCGTCACAAAAAGTAAACTTTTGGTGACGATTTTAATAATCGTTATCAAATGAGGACCATTTAGCGACGATATACACTTTTGTCGCTAAAAGTAAATCCTTTAGGGAAGATTTTTAAAAATTATCGTTAAATAGTCCAAAATATCACTTTTTTTAAGGCCAAATGTGCCAAATAAGAAGAGAACGAAAATAAGACTGACGCTTAAAATGAAAAGTTCTAATAAAAGCCTAAAGCACTCATCTCTCATTTGCTATTTCTTCCTCTTCCTCCAAGAAAATGCCACACCCATGTCTCATCCTCTACTTTCTTCTTTCCTCTTCCTCCATGAAAATGAAAGGTAGCTCTCGATCCATAATGTAGAGAACTTATGTTCGTACGTGCTTTTTTGTTTCTTTTTTTTTAATATATGAACTTGGGTTGATGAAATGCATATGGATTTTGTTTTGTGGATCTCTTTGTTGTCTATGAAGTCGTAAAGGTGTCGTCTTGAGTTTTGTCTGAATGGGTGTTTCTTTGTTTATTTTTCGCCTATGAGCTTACCTCATTTTTCATCGTGGGTTTATTTTGAAGCTTGATTTCTTGGAGAAGATGTCAAATTTGATGAGAAATTGGACCTCTCAAGTATTCTTGCTTTATCATTATTAACCCTATTCGCTTCCTTTTTCCGAGAAAGCCTCCCTCCGAGGTTCAATTCTTTTGTTTTATTGAATGTATTCTTGTTTCTTGAAGTTGTGGATGTTAATTTTTGTATGAATTGATATCTTCTCTAAAAATTAGGTTTTTTTTAATTGGGCGATTAATGAAAATTATTTATGAAACTTAGAGTTTTAGTGAAGTAGAGAGATTAGTGAAAATTGTTGTGAAATTTAGAGTGTGTTTGATTAAGTTATTACTCAGTTTATTGCGTTTACACTAGATTTGGGAATTCTTTCGTTATCGGTGGATTTTTTATTTAACTTAAGTTACGTATATTCCATATGAACAAAGCAAAACATGTTAGGAAAACATGCGATAGACAATTCCATTGCTCTCCCCGTGAGCAAAGGCTTGCTTTTCTGTATCTTGCAAATGATATTATGGAAAATAGTCACTGAAAAGGTTCAGAATTTGTTGGGGAATTATGGAAGGTTCTTCCGGATGCACTTCGTGATGTCATTGAAAATAGGGGTAAGTTTGGAAGAAATGTTGCATTGAGATTGGTATTAAATATTTACTTCTACCATTATAACCTTTTATTTTAAATCTACCTGATGGGGTTTGGTACAGTGAACGAAAATCCTAAATTTCATGATTTTAGTGTGTTTTCATGACTTCTTTTTCTAATATGAGAACTTTTTGCTTTTTGTTTATTATAAGTATGAAATATTGGTTATTAAAGTAGGAATCTTGCAATTAGCATGTTTTCTTTATGACTACACTAGTGGACTGTATAAAAGATATTCTTATTTTTTGAAAACTAACAAAAATTTTAAAACAAAGAAGAGAAGGTATTGCTAGCTTCTACTTTATTTTTTTCAAACATTTAGCTGTTATTAGTTATTTAGTTACCTGAGCCAGATGCATCATATGGTGACATTATTATCTTATGGTGCACCTGCAATTAGATCAAGTAATCTGAAATGTGAATGATAATATGAATCAACTTATAAACTTCTTTGTAATCACATGGTGGACTAAATGTGGTGAGGGCTGATGCATCCATGCTTGTATGGATTTTTATTGGGTGATATATGTTGGTCCAAATTAGCTGACATTTTGAGTTTCCACTATATAATCTAAAAGAATATTACCTCATGTTCATTGTGAAAGTCAGATTTGCAGTGGCATCATATTTGATTAGTATGCTCTCATGTTAAGTTGTTGATTTTGGTATAATCTTGATAATGTGACTTACAGAATTAAGAAAGGTTATTTTATGCTTTTATTTCATCATATCTTGAGGCTTTGAATTTGAGTAACCATAAGTCCTTCTCTGCTATTTGTTTTCTGATGGAACTTGTGGTTGCAGGTCACTTTTCCATGTATTATGAAAACATATGAATTTCTGACACCCGATTTCTAAAAGGAAACATGCTTCACAAAGTCTCATTTCCAAGAGCACACTGATTTGTTTGAAAAACCAACTAAAGCCCTTATTCTTGAAGAAGCAGAGTAATGTGCTTCAATCGTATTATTCAAGATCCAAAGAGTAGCATTTCTTATTTCTTGATAGGTTCATGAGACTAAAGAGTAATTGTTTTATGTAAACTTTGTCTATAGAATTGTTAAGGTTGTAATTAAACTCTCATATGTGAAGAATATTCTTTTTGTTGATATACTTTAATGGTATTTTACTTTTCATATACAATGCTTCAAATTATCAATTATTTTTGTATAATAAATTAACAATAAAAAATCTAAATATTATATATAATAATATAAATTAAAATGCCACAAATAATTATCATTAACATGGTATAATATTTCTTTAAAACATATATTAAAATTTGACTATATTTTACAAAACATAGTTAAAAATATTTAGCTACGTTTTAAAAAACGTATCTAAAATATAATTACTTGTTTTTATTAAGAATCTTAGTAAACACATAAATTTAAATTATTAAAAAATTATAACAAATTATATTCAACTTAATAATAATAACAACATACATTTCTCGAAACTTTAAATTATATCAAATAAAGATCAAGTCATTCGATTTTTTATGTTCCAATATATTCTTTTTCTTGTAATGAATGAATTTAAGTGTGCTCCAATTCCTTTCATGCTATGCTGACTCACACATTGACTCAAAATTTAAATTGTAAATCTTTGTAATTTTGGAGCATCACTTTTGAATTGATCCCACTAAGCAACTGTAAGACAACAAAAATAACCTTATAAAAAAATGATGATTAACAAGTAACAAAAGTGAAAAATATATACCTAAATTAAGTTTGTCTCTTTGACGAATAATAATGGGCATCCCAAAATCACTAGAAGCATCCTTACAAACTTTTATTTATAAGCTTAGGAGGTTTTGCATCATCTTATGTGCAATAATTGTTGTAATAGTTTATAACGTTCTCCTTAATTATTGCCTCGAATGCTATGACTACCAAAGTTTGAACCTATTTATCCCTTTCACTTTACCCTCATCCACTTTGTCTCCTAGATGTACTCTATATAAATCTTATATTTATCTAAAATCTCCACTAACTGCTAGTGGAAGTTATCGATGCAACACTCTCGTTTCCTTCCAAGTAATAAAGATAATTTTATGAATTATTAACCTAACACTTCAAAGAACAATTAGGTTATATAGACACTCCATACCTTAAAGTGCCTTACGAATGAATTATGTTGTCAGCTTTTTAAAGCTTAAAATCCTAAGGTCTCTTATTATGAAGTCCCTTTTTAAAGCTTACAATCTAGGAGTCTCTTAGTGTTAAGTCTTTTGGTCTAATCACCACTTACAAATAGTAAGCTTTATACTTTAGCTTGTTATAAGAAGAAAACTATAAAATAAGAACCATATATTCTTCAGGTCTTTGAGGAGTTATGTCTTGCCTTTGTGACTTGAAAATATAACTACCTATTCCTTGACATTTTATTCTTTAACATGTTCTTCTTAATGTTTATATATCAATAGATTTGTGTGAAATTCAACTCCAACTACTTGATCAATGGTTAACACTCAACCATTCACTTGATTTCTTCTATAAAAATAACAAAAGTTTGATTCTCAAGCTAACATTAAGTTTTGCAGTATCTGTAATATAAGAAGGAATAATTGTTAAACCCTTTACCAAAAGGTCTAATATGGTGCCACAAGCATTACCTAGCTTATTCATTAGATAAGAGAAATAACTTTAGCAAAATATTTGTGATATGATTTAAATATAACAATGTCCCACTGCTATGGTATTTAAAATTTCTTCTTCCTCTCGAGTTAATATTATTGAAGCTTTAAAAGACGTAAAATATTACTTAAGGTCGATAGTCAATTCTAATAAGAGTTTTACCTACATTTAGGTGATAATTAATGTTTAACTCAAAGACTAATCCACTTTACCGGTTTCGAAGAAGGGCAGTTGACCACAAAGTATTTGGTAATCTCAACTTTACACATCAAACTTACTAATAACAATTATTATCCTCTGGTAGAAATGGTAGATTAGAGATTTGATAATTGGAACAATAAATAGCTTTTATTTGCAAACATGTTGCAATTGATTCTATCAGTTAATTAATGACCTTCATATCCATTAGAATTCAGATATATAACAGCAAGTGTTGGTTTATGTCATACAACCAATTGGTTGGTTAAAGTTTAGCGATAAAATAATTTAAAGACATTCTTTATCTTGTACATATTTAGATGTATATGATAAAGTTCATGAGATAATATTAAATTGCAAATAAAATTATGATGAAATTATAATTATGAGATTCATATTGTATTTATATATGTATTATCCTTAAATTAGTTATTGTTATATTAAATTGGACATTAATAGAACATAAAAAGACTAGCATAAGTGATGTTTTAGTTAATCTCATAAACTTAAGTATGAAGATACTTAAAGAAATGCGTGGGTGCTTGTTAGAGAATAAGTTCACTAAATTGATCGCATATGAGAAATCCATTTAGAACATTACTTGTATGTCTCTGAAAATTCTTATTTTGATGATTGTATAAATGATCCTCTGACTTGAGGTTTTCAAAGTTATCTTATATAGAGATTGTTATATTTTTGATACTACTTATAACCTGTTTTAGACAAAGATAGCTTAGTCAGTAGTCATTGGATATAACATAAACTATATGGAGGTAGTTGACTTATCAATATATGATTCGTCACCCTAAAATAATTAGGGAGAATGTTTCATTGTCCTTAATTAATATTGGTTCAACAAACCTTGGCCAACATGAAATGATGCTTTGCAAGGTAGTTTACAAATATCATTAATTGAATCAATAGCTAATGGTGAAGAACTAACATGATTGGACTCAAAATAGATTAGACATTAATCTCACACTCTATGTCTAATCAGAACATTATATGATGAAAGGAATGAATTATACAAAAAA
>JAOSBK010000008.1:7842975-7853549 GCA_027568895.1 Erythroxylum shatona
TCTAATATTATGAATAATGTTGGTACTAGATTTAATTTTAATAAGATAGTGTGCTAATTCCGATCAATATAGATAATCAATTTTATGGAGTTGAGCAATAACAATGTCTAATCTAATATTATGAATAATGTTGGTACTAGATTTAATTTTAATAAGATAGTGTGCTAATTCCGATCAATATAGATAATCAATTTTATGGAGTTGAGCAATAACAATGTCTAATCTAATATTATGAATAATGTTGGTACTAGATTTAATTTTAATAAGATAGTGTGCTAATTCCGATCAATATAGATAATATTTCGGATAATTTTTAGACTTATAAAATAAATTTTAAAATTACAAATTAATTCCTCAATATATTACATAATCATTTCTTTAAAATCATAATAATAAAATTTTAAAATAATAATCCATTTATTTTTATTAATATCACTCTTTATATATTTTTATATAAATAATGACTACAATTAATATAAAAAAGAACGTTTAATCATCATATAAATATAAAAGAAAGGATAATATAAAAGTTGCAATTTCATCATGTAATAAAGCATAATTACATCAAAATATTAAATAGAAGAATAATAAAGTTATATGACTCCGTAAGTATCACAACAAGAGCTCATCACTACAACAAAGTAGGAAAAAGGCTAGTTTTTCTTGCTACAATTTTAAAATCATAGCTAAAGATTGATATTTGGCGACAATTTTTAAAATTGTTGCCAAAAGAATAACTTTTAGCGACATTTTAGAAAATAGTCGCTAAAAGGTTTACTTTTTGTGACAATTTTGAAAATCATCACCAAATATTGACATTAGCTACGATTTTAAAAAATAGTTACTAAAAGTTAATCTTTTGCCTACGATTTTAAAAATCATTGCTAAACACTACAACAATGTAGACAATTTGCTACAATTTTTTTGTTACGTTTATAAAATCGTCGCTAAAAGTAAGCTTTTAGTGACGATTTTAAAAATCGTCACAAAAATAAACTTTTGGCAATGATTTTAATAATCGTCATCAAATGAGGACCATTTGGTGACGATTTTTAAAAATCGTCTCTAAAAGGTTAACATTTTGTGACGAATTTTGAAATCATCATTAAAAGTGGATCCTTTAGTGAAGAATTTTAAAGATTGTCGCTAAATGATCCAAAATATCACTTTTTTTAGGCCAAATGTGCCAAATAAGAAGGGAACGAAAATGAGACTGACGCTTAAAATGAAAAGCTCTAAAAGCCTAAAGTACCCATCTCTCATATGCTTTTTCTTTCCTCTTCCTCCATGAAAACGCCACACCCATGTCTCATCCTCTGCTTTCCTCTTTCCTCTTCCTCTATGAAAACGAAAGGTAGCTCTCGATCCATAATGTAGAGCTTATGTTTGTACATGCTTTTTTGTTTCTTTTTTTGATATCTGAACTTTGGTTGATGAAATGCATCTGGGTTTTGTTTTGTAGATCTCTTTGTTGTCTATGGAGTCGTAAAGGTGTCGTCTTGAGTTTTGTCTGAATGAGTGTTTCTTTGTTTGTTTGTTTTTTTTCCTATGAGCTTATCTCATTTTTCATCATGGGTTCATTTTGAAGCTTGATTTCTTAGGGAAGATGTGAAATTTGATGAGAAATTGGACCTCTCAAGTATTCCTGCTTTACCATTATTAATCCTATTCGCTTCTTTTTTCCGAAAAAGCCTCTCTCTGAGGTTCAATTCTTTTGTTTTCTTGAATGATTTATTGTTTCTCGAAGTTGCAGTTGTTAATATTTGTATGAATTGATATCTTCTCTGAAAATTAGGGTTTTTCTAATTGGGTGATTAATGAAAATTCTTTATAAAACTTAAGAGTTTTAGTGAAGTTGAGATATCAGTGAAAATTGCTGTGAAATTTAGGGTGTGCTTGATTAAGTTATTACTTAATTTTACTACGTTTACACCAGATTTAGGAATTCTTTCGTTATCTGTGGATTTTGATTTAATTGAAGTTACGTATATTCTACATGAACAAAGCAAAACATGTTGTGGAAACATAGGATAGACAATTCCATTGCTCTCCACATGAGCAAAGGCTTGCTTTTCTGTATCTTGCAAATGATATTCTGTAAAATAGTCATCGAAAAGGTTCAGAATTTGTTAGGGAATTATGGAAGGTTCTTCCAGATGCACTTTGTGATGTCATTGAAAATGGGGGTGAGTTTGGAAGAGATGTTGCATTGCGATTGGTACTAAGTATTTACTTCTACCACTATAACCTTTTATTTTAAATCTACCTGAAGGGGTTTGGTACAGTCAATGAAAATCCTGAATTTCATGATTTTAGTGTGTTTTTCATTTCTTCTTTTTCTAGTGTGAGACCTTTTTGCTTTTTGTTTATTATAAGTACGAATATTGGTTATTAAAGAAGGAATCTTGCAATTAGCATGTTTTATTTTAATTTATGACTATCCTAGTGTACTGTACAAAAGATATTCTTATTTTATGAAAACTAGCAAAAATTCTAAAACAAAGAAGAGAAAGAATTGCTAGCGTCTGTTTTATTTTTCAAACATTTAGCTGTTAATAGTTATTTAATTATCTTAGTCAGATGCATCATATGGTGACATTATTATCTCATGGTGCACCTAGAGTTAGATCAAGTAATCTGAAATGTGAATGATAATATGAATCAACTTATAAAGTTCTTTGTAATCATATGATGGATTAAATGTGGTGAGGGCTGATGCATCCATGCTTGTATGGATTTTTATTGGGTGATATGCGTTGGTCCAAATTAGCTGACATTTTGAGTTTCATCTACATAATCCAAAAGAATATTATCTCATGTTCATTGTGAAAGCCAGATTTACAGTGGTATCATATTTGATTAGTATGCTTTCATGTTAAGTTGTTGATTTTGGTATAATCTTGATAATGTGACTTACAAAATTAAGAAAGGTTATTCTATGCTTTTATTTCATCATATCTTGAGGCTTTGAATTTGAGTAACTATAAGTCCTTCTATGCTATTTGTTTTCTAATGGAATTTGTGGTTGCAGGCCACTTTTTCATGTATTATGAAAACATACGAATTTTTCACCCGATTTCTAAAGGGAAACACACTTCATAAAGTCTCCTTTCCAAAAGCACACTGATCTGTTTGGAAAGCCAACTAAAGCCCTCATTCTTGAAGAAGCAGAGTAATGTGCTTTAATCGTATTATTCAAGATCCGAAGAGTATCATTTCTTATTTCTTGATAGGTTCATAAGACTAAAGAGTAATTGTCCTATGTAAACTGATCTTTGTATTTATTATTTTGTCTATAGAATTGTTAAGGTTGTAATTAAAATCTAGTATGTGAAGAATATTCTTTTTGTTGATATACTTTAATGGTATTTTACTTTTCATATAAAATGCTTCAAATTATCAATTATTTTTGTATAATAAATTAACAATAAAAATCTAAATATTATATATAAGACTATAAATTAAAAATGCCACAAATAATTATCATTAACATGGTATAATATTTCGTTAAAACATATATTAAAATTTGACTATATTTTACAAATCATAGTTAAAAATATTTAGCTACGTTTTCAAAAACATAATTACTTGTTTTATTAAGAATCTTAGTAAATAAATAAATTTAAATTATTTAAAAATTATAAGAAATTATATTCAACTTAATAATAATAATAACATACATTTTTCGAAACTTTAAATTATATCAAACAAAAATCAAGTCATTCGATTTTTTATGTTCCAATATGTTCTTTTGTAATGAATGAATTCAAGTGTGCTCCAATTTCTTTCATGCTCTGTTGATTCACACACTGACTCAAAATCTAAATTGTAAATCTTTGTAATTCTAGAACACCACTTCCGAATTGGTCCCACTAAGCAACTGTAAGACAATAAAAATAACCTTATAAACAAAAAAATGATGATTAATTTCCAACAAGTAACAAAAGTGAAAAATATATACTTAAATTAAGTTTGTCTCTTTGGCGAATAATAATGAGCATCTCAAAATCACTAGAAGCATCCTTACAAACTTTTATTTATAAGCTTAAAAGATCTTGCATCATCTAGTGTTCTCCTTAATTGTTGCCTCGAATGTCATAACTACCAAAGTTTGAACCTATTTATCTCTTTCACTTTACCCTCATCCACTTTGTCTCCTAGACATACGCTATATGAATTTTATATTTATCTAAAATCTCAGCTAACTGCTAGTGGAAGTTATCGATGCAACACTCTCGTTTCCTTACAAGTAATAAAGATAATTTTATGAATTATTAACCTAACACTTCAAAGAACAATTAGATTATATATACACTCCATACCTTAAAGTGCCTTACGAATGAATTATGCTATTAGCTTTTTAAAGCTTAAAATCCTAGGGTCTCTTACTGTGAAGTCCCTTTTTATAGCTTACAATCTAGGAGTCTCTTAGTGTGAAGTCCTTTGGTCTAATCACCACTTACAAATAGTAAGCTTTATACTTTAGCTTGTTATAAAAAGAAAATTATAAAATAAGAACCAGATATTCTTCAGGTCTTTTAGGAGTTATGTCTATGCCCCTGTGACCTGAAAATATAACTACCTGTTCTTTGACATTTTATTCTTTAACATTTTCTTCTTAATGTTTATATATCAACAAATTTGTGTGAAATTCAACTCCAACTACATGATCAATGGTTAACACTCAACCATTCACTAGATTTCTTCTATAAAAATAGCAAAAATTTGATTCTCAAGCTAACTTTAAGTTTTGTGGGATCTGTAATATGAGAAGAAAGAATTGCTAAAACCTTTACCAAAAGGTCTAATATGGTGCTACAAGCATTACCTAGCTTATTCATTGGATAAGAGAAATAACTTTAGTAAAATATTTGAGATATGATTTAAATATAACAATGTCCCACTGTTGTGGTATTTAAAATTTCTTCTTCCTCTTGAGTTAATATTATTGAAGCTTTAAAAGACTTAAAATATTACTTAAGTTCGATAGTCAATTCTAATAATAGTTTTACCTACACTTAGGTGATAATTAATGTTTAACTCAATGACTAATCCACTTTACTGGTTTCCGAGAAGGGTAGTTGACCACAAAATATTTGGGAATCTCAACCTTATACATCAAACTTACTGATAACAATTATTATCCTCTGGTAGAAATGGTAGATTAGAGATTTGATAATTGGAACAATAAATAGCTTTTATTTGAAAACATGTTGCAATTGATTCTATTAGTTAATTAATGGCCTTCATATCTATTAGAATTCACATATAAGTATTTCAATGTTGATTGTTAAATACATTGAAAGAAAAATGAAGATACTTTTGCAGACCATTGATAAAACATAATTATCAGAAGTTAAAAAGAAAGGAGGGAATGTTTGCTAATTGAAGGGAAAAGGAGGCTTATGCTTTAAATTTATTAAAACAATAAAATTATATATGGATTTGAAAATTTTTCACTAATGATGAGTCTTTATAGATTAAATATGTATATTTTCATTTCTTAAAATGTAAGAGTTTTCATATAATTAAATCCAATCTATAAAATTTTGGCCATTAAGATAAATTTCGAATTAAAAAATAAAGTAAAAGAAACAATCAAAATTTTTATTAACAAGGAACTTCTTCTATTATAATAAGCAACATCCTTTATAACCACTATAAACTCATATGTCAATTAGGTCAATGATATAAGTTACTGCACTAATCAAACTAGAAATTTTCGTATCTAAGAACTCGAGGAAATGGTGGATTCAACACTCTTGAATCCTTTAAAGTAACAAAGATAATTTTATGAATTATTAACCTAGCACTTCAAAGATGAATTATATAGACACGTCATACTTTAAAACATTTTAATATTAGATCTTATTATTAGTTTTTGAAAACTCATAATCATAGAGTTCTTGGTTTGAACGCCTAGCAAAAGTAAGCTTTACATTTAACTTGTTATAAAAGAAAAATTACGAATAAAGGACTAGATATCCTTTGATTCTTTGGCAAATAGGAGTTGTTGTCTTTGCCTAACTTAAAACATAACCACCTATTCTTTGACTCTTTCTTCATAAAGTTTATATAACAGCAGGTGTTGGTTTATGTCATACAACCAATCAGTTGGTTGTAGTTTAGTGACAAAATAATTTAAAAACATTCTTTATCTTGTATATTTTTAGATGTATATGATAAAATTCATGAGATAATATTAAATCGCAAATAAAATTATGATGAAATTATAATTATAAGATTCATATTGTATTTATATATGTATTATCCTTAAATTATTCATAGTTATTGTTATATTAAATTGGACATTAATAGAACATAAAAAGACTAGCATAAGTTATGTTTTAGTTAATCTTATAAACTAAAGTATGAAGATACTTAAAGAAACGTGTGAGTGTTTGTAAGAGAACAAATTCATTAAATTGACCTCATATGAGAAATCCATGTAGAACATTACTTGTATTTCTCTGAAAATTCTTATTTTGATGATTATATAAATGATCCTCTGACTTGAGGTCTTCAAAGTTATCTTGTATAGAGATTGTTATATTTTGATACTACTAATGACCTGTTCTAGTCAAAGATAACTTAGTCAGTAGTCATTGGATATAACATGAACTATATGGAGGTAGTTGAGTGATCAAAATATGATTCATTACCCTAAAATAATTAAGGAGAATGTTTCATTGTTTTCAATTAATGTTAATTCAACAAACCTTGGCCATCATGAAATGATGCTTTGTAAGATAGTTTACAAATATCATTAATTGAATCAATAGCTAATGGTGAATAACTAACATGATTGGACCTAAAATAGATTAGACATTAATTTCACGCTTTATGTCTAATTAGAACATTGTATGATGAAATGATTGAATTATACAAAAAATAAAAAGGTCCAAACCATTTTAACATTTAAATATTTAGGTGAACATGATATATTGCTAGATGTCATTATTGATCTATAGATAAAATTTTTGAATTAGATAATTAAAGATAAATTAAAGAAGTTTAATTTATCTAATCTTAAATATGATTTAGGTTTATAATTTATATCTATTGCTAATATATGTGATAATCTAATAGGTCAGACACAAAGAATGAATTAAAGAGAGAAAATATATTTTAATTAAGTTAAACTTGTTTGTAACGTTTGAGAAACTTTATAATTAAATTTGAAATAGTACAATTATTTATAAATCTAATTAAAGTTTAATTGAAATTAGAATTTAATTTTAATTAAATTATAAAACATCCTAAACTTATTATAAATGGACTTAAGCTGTAAAGGAGCTAGTACTCCTTGCCTAACTCTTTCTGCAATAGTTATAGAGTTCTTTTAACTCATTTTATGAATACCGTTAAAGGTCGAATACTTGTGTAATTACAGTGGTTGAGATGAGCTAGTTTTATAAATTACTCGAGAGATATGATAAAAAAGCTTCGAAAGAAGGTACAAATTATGATCCATGCTTTATTATGATGTATCGTTAATTATTTTATAGAATTTAAAGTAATCGAGAAACTATAAAAAAAAGGTTTCGTAATTATTTTTCTGTGCAATGAAGAAAACCAATCTCACTCCTTTATTGTTATTCATGATCATTTTGTTTATATACAACAATTAGAAACAAATATTTGTATTACATACTTAGTCTCCATATTAAATTAAATTACAAGGAAGCCTACTCTATAATTGAAGAAAATAACTGTCAATTGCAAAAACTAACACTACTACTTTGTTTAAGCTATTTCAATTTTTTTATATATGTGACAACATTTTGTCAATCTTTAGTATCTATAACATCCCCCCTAAAGCTTGAGGTTGGTGTCAATCACACAAACCCAACTTGGAAAGAAAACTGTGAAACGCATAACCATCCAAAGATTTTGTAAATATATCACTTAGCTGTTGTTTAGAAGAAATATACTGACAATGTATGAGACCAACTTTATATTTGGAGTTTCAATATGAGTAGGTGTTGTATGGTTTAAGGAAGAATCTGGCTTAGAAACAAAAATAGGATTAGTTTGAGAAACATCATTATAATCGAAATGATGGAAATGGGTGATTGGGTCATCTAAAACTGGGCAAATTATAGGCAAAGGAATACTAGTATCATCTGCAACAATATTTTGATATAGAAAGAAATTTTTCATAAAAGATGACATTCTTGGAAATAACAATCTTTTGTGATTCCAAATCATACACCTTGTACGCCTTTTGTCCAACTAAATAACTAATGAAGACATCATTGAAAGCTTTAGGTTCAAATTTATCTTTGTGAGGAAATGTATATAAGGCAAAACATAAACAACTAAAGGTTTTGAGAAAGCAATAATCTGGTTCTTTGCGAAAGAGGATTTGATAAGGAGTTTTCTAGTAAATAGCTGATGAAAGAAGTCTATTTATAATTTAGGTGGCTGTGAGAATGACTTCTCCTAAAAAATAAATAGGAACATATGATTAAAACATCAAAGACCTTGCAACTTGAACAAATGTCTATATTTTCATTCTACAACTCCATTATGTTGAGAGGTATAAATGCATGTTTTCAGATGAATAATGTCTAGAGTAGACGATAAAGATGTACAAGATATACCACTAAACTTTGTACCATTATTTGCTCTCATGATTTTAACAGATGTATGAAATTGGTTCTTGATAAGATTAAAGAAGGTATAAAGTGTTTGAACAGTTTGGCGTTTGTGTTTAAGCAAAAAGGTCTATGTGTTTCTACTAAAATCATCCACGATGGTCAAACAATAATGGTTCTCATTGATTAAAGCATGTTTGTAAGGGCCCTATAAATCAACATAAACAAGTTCAAAACATTTGATTGAATGAATGGTACTGGTTTGAAAATGATGTCTACTTTGCTTTGCCAAATGATAGATTTTACATAAATATCTCCTTTCAGTAAAAAGGTCCATATGTTTCTATTAAAAGCATACACAATGGTCAAACAATAATGGTTTCCATTAAATGAAACATGTTTGTAAGACCCTATAAATCAACATGAACAAGTTCAAAACATTCGATCGAATAAATGGTACTGCTTTGAAAAGGATGTCTACTTTTCTTTGACAAAATGACATATTTCACAGAGATATCTCCTTCACGTGTTTCTACTAAAATCATCCACAATGGTCAAACAATAATGGTTTCCATTATTGAAGCATGTTTGTAAGGACCCTAAATCAACATAAACAAGTTTAAAACATTCGATTGAATGAATGGTACTAGTTTGAAAAGGATGTCTACTTTGCTTTGACAAATGACAGATTTTACGTAGATATCTCCTTTCAGTAAAAAGATCCTTTATTCCATTCAAATGTTTCATTACATCATAGACGGTTGTCCAATCTTTGATGCTAAGGATTAATGGTATTTACAAAGTTGAGGTGTACTGTTTTATGGTTTTAGGATGATAGGAGCTAGAATCTAGAATATACAATCGTCTTGTCACTTTCCCTACTGCAAGTACTTCATCAGTCATTAGGTCCTATATTATGTAGAAAGTAAGTTAGAAGTTGAACTTTACGTGAGCTCTAATGGTGAGTTTATTGATAGATAAAACATTTAATTTGAAAGAAGGAATATGTAAGCAATCAATCAAGGTTAATCTTTCATTTAGCTGAACATCACCTATTTGATGAACAAGTTTAATGGATCCATCTAATAAATGAAGGGGTGTAAAATGGTTGATGAAAGACAAGTTTTTCATCAATTTCAGGTTCACACACATGTAATTTGAGGCTCCTGTGTCAACTATCTAAGAGCCAAACTCAATTAACTCAAGTGAACTAAAAATATGATTAAGAGTTATACCCACAAAATTATCAAAATGTAAGAGATTCATTGCATGTTTTTCAGCTCCCACTTTTCCTTTGAAGAACTTGTCAATTTCTTGTTGTACGGTAGCTGAAACATTTGATTTCAGTCTCCATCTGAAGTTGCTTCATTCACTTCATCTGCTTCGCTAACCAAATTCACATATGATTTCTTGCCATATCTTTATTCTTCTTTTCCTTTAATTCCTTAAACCACTTTTGATATCCATGAATTTTAAAACAAGTTTCTTTCATACGTTTTGTTACAATAATCACAGTGTAACTTCGACTTATCCATAGATTGTTTCCTCTTCGTTGCTGATTTTCTTGCACTATTCCTTGCTTTTTGTTTCCTTATGATCCGATCATCATTGCATTCTCTACTGCATCTGTGAATAGTTGAATTCCACCCTAATTTCCTATAGGTTGAAGTGAAATTCAAATCCAACAGGTTAATGATTAATACTCAAACATTCACTGCATTTCTTCCGTAAGAAGCAACGAAGGTTTGATTCTCAAGCTAACTTTAAGTTGTGCGGTATACATAATATGTAGCGCTCCCTTACCGCAAGGTACACACCGGGACGCTCGCAGGTCATTCCAGTACATATCCTACGATAAGGGTGATCTACGAACGATTACTACAATTACTTCACATGGCATCATAATAAAACATCAATATCAAAATCACAATGTTTTTGAAACCAAAATTTTTCTCATTTCATTTCATCAAAATC
>JAOSBK010000008.1:7853649-7864236 GCA_027568895.1 Erythroxylum shatona
TTTGGGTGGTCATGATATATTGCTAGATGTCAATCTTGATCTATAGATAAATTTCTTGAATTAGATAATTAAAGATAAATTAAAGGAGTTTAATTTATCTAATTCTAAATATGATTTACGGTTATAATTTATATCTATTGCCAATATATGTGAGAATCTAATAGGTCACAAACAAAGAATGAATTGAAGAGAGAAAATATTTTTTAATTAAGTTGAACTTGATTGTAAAGTTTGAGAAACTTTATGATTAAATATGAAATAGTAGAATTATTTATAAATCTAATTAAAGTTTAATTGAAATTAGAATTTAATTTTAATTAAATTACTAAAACATTCTAAACTTATTATAAATAGACTTAAGCTGTAAGGGAGCTAGTATTCCTTACCTAACTCTCTCTGCAACAGTTATAGAGTTCTTTTAACTCGTTTTATGAATACCGTTAAAGTTCGTACACTTGTGTAATTACAGTGGTTAAGATGAGCCAATTTTATAAACTGTTCGAGAGACATGATAAAAAAAGCTTCGAAAGAAAGTACAAATTATGATCCAAGCTTTACTATGATGTATTGTTAATTATTTTATAGAATTTAAAGTAATTGAGAAACTATACAAAAAAGGTTTCGTAATTATTTTGCTGTGCAATGAAGAAAACCAATCTCACTCCTTTATTCTTATTCATGATCATTTTGTTTATATACAACAATTAGACACAATTATTTGTATTACATATTTAGTCTCCGTATTAAATTAAATTACAAGGAAGCCTACTTTGTAAGTGAAGAAAATAATTGTCAATGGGTAAAACTAACACTACTACTTTGTTTCAGCTATTTCAACTTTTGTTTCATACGTGACAACATTTCGTCAGTCTTCAGTATCTATAACATCCCCCCTTAAGTTTGAGGTTGGTGTCAATCACACAAACCTAACTTGGAAAGAAAATTGTGAAATGCATAACCTTCCAAAGATTTTGTAAACATATCAGCTAACTATTGTTTAGAAGAAATCTACTGACGATGTATCAGACTAGCTTTATATTTGTCCCAAACAATATGTCAATCAATTTCTAAACATTTCCTCCGCTCATGAAAAAATGGATTAGAAATAATATGTAAAGTTGCTTGATTTTTACAATATAAAGAGATAGGTAATTTAGTAGAAATATGAAAATCCTGTAAAAGATAAGTAATTCATTGTAATTTACAAAATGTTGCTCCCATGTTGCGATATTTAGCTTTTATCAAAGATTTTGATATTGTAGGTTGTTTCTTTATTTTCCAAGAAATCAAAGAAGAACCAAAGAAAACACAATAACTTGTAAGAGAACATCACATAATTAGACAAGTTGCCCAATCGACATCATAATATAGGGTAATATTAAAAGACGACGATGAACAATAAAATCATCCTTTTGAAGGACATCCTTTTAGATACTTTAAAACATGTAAAGAAACTTTCCAGTGAAGAAAAGTAGAAGATTGAACATATTGGCTCAATTGTTCTATTAAATGCATAATATCAGATTGAGTAAATCCCAAATATAATAAATGACCAACCAACCTTCGATATGATGTTGAATATGCAAGTAACAGAGCATCTTCATCATAAAATTTGTATGACTTTGGAAGAGGAATTTGTTTAGCCTTTGCACTTGCTAGACCAACATCTTCCAAAATATCATGAATATATTTGCTCTAATTAATATCATTCCTTTAAATGATCGAGCAATCTCCAAACCAACGAAGTATTTTGTGGAACCTAAATCCTTGATGGTAAATTATTGATAAAGAAAATATTTGACAGTAGAAATATCATCTTCCGAAGCACCTATAAGAAGAATATCTTCTACATAGACAATTAAAGCTAGGGGAGTTTGACCTGTTCCTTTGACCTATGAACAATTGTCATGAGCAGATTGTTTAAAACCAAACTGATGAGGACGTTGAGAAAGCTCTTGATTACATTGTCTCGGTGCCTGTTTAAGTCCATACAATGATTTTCTTAATCTACAAACTTTTCCATCAAATGCTTTTGTATAACCTAGTAGGGACTTCATATAAATCTCTTCATCTAAATAGCCATGTAAAAGTGCATTGTTGATATCTAATTGATGCAAAAGTCATGCCTTTGCTGCCACTATAACAAGAATGTTCTGATTGTCACTACTTTAAACAATAAGTGAAAAACTGTCATAATAATCTTTCCTTTCTATCTAATGAAAACCTTTTGCCACTAATAGAGCCTTGTATCTATCTACAGTGCCATCATTATTGTATTTAACCTTATATACCCATTTACAGCCTATTGCCCTCTTATTAGGAGGTAAATCATTTAACTCTCATGTTTGATTTTTTTCTAAGGCTTGCAACTCATCGTCCACCACTCTCTACCAATTCTTATTTGTTTTAGCTTAATAATATGCACTTGGTTCTTTAATATTTGACATATGTGTCAAAAACGACATGTATATAGTAGATAAGTGTAAAGAAATAAAGTAAGGATATATCAGTGGTGTGTGCGGAGATGATTAATGAGTGCTCATAATAGATCTAAAAGGTGAAGAAGATTATGCTGAATTTGAAATAAAATCTTTCATCCACGATGGTTTTTGCTTTGGTTTGACACTTTTTTTGGTAAAAAGTTTGTCATTGTTTGTTGTTAAATTTGGAGTTTCAATATGAGTGGGATTTGTATGGTTTAAGGAAAAATTTGGCTTAGAAACAAAAATAGGAAGATATTTTTCATAAAAGATGACATCCCTAGAAATAACAATATTTTGTAATTCCAAATCATACACCTTATACGTCTTTTATCCAACTAAATAACCGATGAAGACAACTTTGAAGCTTTAGGTTCAAATTTATATTTATGAGGAAATGTATATAAGGTAAAACATAAACAACCAAAGGTTTTGAGAAAGGAATAATCTGGTTTTTTGTGAAAGAGGATTTGATAAGGAGTTTTCTAGTAAATAGCTAATGAAAGAAGTCTATTTATGATATAGGTGGCTATAAGAATGGCTTCTCCCCAAAAATAAATAGGAACAAGTGATTAAAACATCAAAGATCTTGCAACTTGCAACAAATGTCTATGTTTTTGTTTTACAACTCCATTATGTTGAGGGTATAAATACATGTTTTCCAATGAATAATGTCTAGAGTAGATGATAAAGATGTACAAGATATACCACTAAACTTTGTACCATTGTTTGTTCTCATGATTTTAACAGATGTATGAAATTGGTTCTTGATAAGGTGAAGAAGGTATGAAGTGTTTGAACGGTTTGGTGCTTGTGTTAAGCAAAAAGGTCCATGTGTTTCTACTAAAATCATCCATGATGGTCAAACAATAATGGTTTCCATTGATTGAAGCATGTTTGTAAGGACCCTATAAATCAACATGAACAAGTTCAAAACATTTAATTGAATGAATGGTATTGTTTTGAAAAAGATGTCCACTTTGCTTTGAAAAATGACAGATTTCACATAAATATCTCCTTTCAGTAAAAAGGTCCATGTATGTGTTTCTACTAAAAGCATACACAATGGTCAAACAATAATGGTTTCCATTGAATGAAGCATGTTTGTAAGGACCCTATAAATCAACATGAACAAGTTCAAAACATTTGATCTAATGAATGGTACTATTTTGAAAAGGATGTCTACTTTTCTTTGACAAAATGACAGATTTCACATAGATATCTCATTTTAGCAAAAAATTCCTTGTGTTTCTACTAAAATCATCCACATTGGTCAAACAATAATGGTTTCCATTGATTAAAGCATGTTTGTAAGGACCCTAAATCAACATAAACAAGTTTAAAACAATTGATTGAATGAATGGTATTGGTTTGAAAATAATGTCTAATTTGCTTTGACAAATGACAGATTTTACATAGATATCTCCTTTCAGTAAAAAGATCCTTTATTCCATTCAAATGTTTCATTACATCATAGACGGTTGTCTAATCTTGATGCTAAGGATTAATGGTATTTACAAAGTTGAGGTGTACTGTTTTATGGTTTCAGGATGATAGGAGCTGGAATTTAGAATATACAATCGTCCTGTCACTTTCCCTACTACAAACATTTCATCAATCATTAGGTTGTGTATTATGCAGAAAATAAGTTGGAAGTTAAACTTCACATGAGCAGTAATGTTAAGTTTATTGACAGATAAAACATTTAATTTGAAAGAAGGAATATGTAAGCAATCAGGCAAGGTTAATCTTTCATTTAGCTAAACATTACCTATTTGATGAACAAGTTTAATGGATCCATCTAATAAATGAAGGGGGTGTAAAATCATTTATGAAAGACAAGTTTTTCATCAATTTTAGGTTCACACACATGTGATTTGAGGCTCTTGTGTCAACTATCTAAGAACTAAACTCAATTAACTTAAGTGAACTAAGAATATGATTAAAAGTTGTACCTACAAAATTATCAAAATGTAAGAAATTCATTGCATGTTTTTTCAGCTCCCACTTTTCCTTTGAAGAACTTGTGAATTTCCTATTGTATGGTAGCTGAAGCATTTGATTTCTAGTCTCCATCTGAAGTTGCTTCATTTACTTCACCTGCTTCGTTAACCAAATTCACATATGATTTCTTGCCATCTTTATCCTTCTTTTCCTTTAATTCCTTAAACCACTTTTGATATCCATGAATTTTAAAACAAGTTTCTTTCATACGTCTATCCATGTTACAATAATCACAGTGTAACTTCGACTTATCCATTGATTGTTTCCTCTTCGTTGCTGATTTTCCTGCACCTATTCCTTACTTTTTGTTTACTTATGATTTGATCATCATTGCATTCTCTACTGCATCTGTGAATCATTGAATTCCACCCTAATTTCCTATCAATAGGTTGAAGTGAAATTCAAATCCAACAGGTTAATGATTAATACTCAAACATTCACTAGATTTCTTTCGTAAGAAGCAACGAAAGTCTAATTCTCAAACTAACTTTAAGTTGTGTGATATACATAATATGAGATGAAAGAAATGGTCGAAACTATTACTGAGTTTGTTCAATGTATAAGAGAAATAATTTTGTAAAATATTTGGGAAAAGATTTAAATATAACAATGAACGGTAGCTAGGGTATTTAAAATTCCTTCTTTATCTCGAGCTGAGGACAGACTCCTTTTCTATTAGTCATGTTTTGTTCTATTTTCAGACTAAATTTATGGTGTAGAGGTTCTTTTCTGGTGTAGGTCCTTTGGTAGCCCTTTCCTTTCTGTTTCAATATATTTTGCTCTCCAAGAAAAACCACTCTCACGTAATCCCAAGTCTCTCAATAATTAGCACATAAATTACAGGCTCAAATAATTTAGTAGATTTGAGCTTTACAGCTTAGGTATCCAGTAAAAACAAGAGGAAGTTCTTATTTTTGGCTATGAGAATTAGTGCACAATAGTTCAAAGTTGTCTGTCTTTCATATTGGTATTGACCAGTCACGAAGAATATCGTTTCAGATCCTCAATGGGGAAAGGCTTAGTTAGAAGAAGAAAAGAAGAGTTCTGGAAATGGTAAGCACATTCGGACTTGTCGCCACAGATGTAGACAATGTTGTTCGTAGAAATTTTTTTTTGCGTGTAGCTGGATTAAATATTGACACAATCAATTCTCCTTACTTCCATGACGTTCCATCCATCGATATGTTGTATGCTTTGTTTGAGAAAGGAAAGACAAGAAACTCAGTATCTCTAGCTAGTTAGATAATATTAGCCACACTGTTGATCCAAAATATTATTTGTAGATCGTGTAGAAGGTGCTTTATGTAACTTGCTCATTGATTAAAACTGGTGCAAGTCCAAGGGGAATTGTACATTTAAAAAGTAGTAGATGTGGATAGTAGTAGCAATGGTGGAAATCAAGGCTTGACTGTGTACCATATGACGCATTGTTGAAGTTCACCCAACAAATGTTCTTCAGATCATCTCAAGTTTAGGTGATGGCTATAAATCCTCTAGGATCCAATGCATCGTCAAAATTCTCTAACATAATTTGGTCTCCATGCATGTCACACTGAATCCTTATGATGATGGAAGAAATTGCTGAACTCGAATGGCCTATCATCTTGTGTGCTAAGGCAATTGAGGTAAGTCATAATACTTCATGTCTTTCTATTCAAAACCTGAAAGTAATTTCCGATACCATCATTGCTAAATTTTCACCTTCTTATTTGTTTCTTCTAAGAGCTTTCGAATGAGGCATGGACTTAAGAAGTTGACTGACAGCGAAGAGTGGAAAATAAAGAATAATTTAAAAGACAATGTTCTAACTATGGAATCCGCCATTCTAGGTGACGATTTCTTATAACAAAGCCGATTTATTATTAAAATTATAAAGTTGATTGTTGTTATCAAAAAATCTGTCATTGCTACTGAGTAGGCTCTTGAAGCATTGAGAATTAAGCAACTGATCACAGTGTGTTGAATCAGTTGAAATGATTGATTAAGAACAGAAGGAATGTACTGTTTCCCATCAATTCAAGCTGTAGGTTATATATTGAACCCTCGACATACTGGAAAAGGTCAAACTAAAGATAAATCTGTAACGCGAGTGTCAAAGATAATTAGTTAAATAGTTGTAAATATATTAGTTGTATACAGTTAGTACAGTTAGATGAAGTTAGATAAATGAGCTAGTTGAAGTATGATGATGTACATATATGCAACAATTGAATTAATAAAATTATTCAGTTTTTCCTTCTTTCTTGCAGTTACCAAATTGTTCATGGTATCAGAGCCATTAGGGGTTTTGATTTTGAGAAGAAGGAATCTTGACTGACGAAGGAGATTTCGACGTTGATATTATTAACTGATTGTTGAAAATTCGGTCAACAATGGCGGAAAGAGAAGAGACTCGTCCTCGACATGGTGTAAATGTAGATGATGATCCGTACTTTTTGCAACCTTCTGATCATCCAGGCATGGCACTTGTGCTTACGCCATTGACTGGATCCAATTATTCTAGCTGGAGCACAAGTATCAAAACCTCTCTTGAGGCTAAAGATAAGCTGTGCTTCATAGACGAAACGTTGGAGCCACCTACGAATACTGTTCGATACAAGAAGTGGAAGAAGGTTGATTTGATGATCAAGTCTTGGCTTCAGAATTCCATTTCTATTGATTTAGGTGATAGCTTTGTCTATTCTCCAAGTGCCATCTGTGGGAAGTTTTGGACAAATGTTTTAGGGTCAGCAATACACCCCAAATGTATCAAGTACTGGCAGGAAATGATTTCTATTGAGCAGGGAAACAGTTCTATTACTCAGTATTTTAGTAAGCTCAACCAATGTTGGGATGAGTTTGATAGGCTCATGCCTCTACCTGATTGTGGATGTACTGGTTGTGCTTGTTGTATAAAAATGATAGAAAAACTTAAGGAAAGTGCAGATGCTTCTAAGTTGCTGCAATTTCTCATGGGATTGAATAAGAC
Organism: Erythroxylum shatona; assembly: GCA_027568895.1. Taxonomy (NCBI): domain Eukaryota; kingdom Viridiplantae; phylum Streptophyta; class Magnoliopsida; order Malpighiales; family Erythroxylaceae; genus Erythroxylum; species Erythroxylum shatona. Next base: position 7,861,102 of record JAOSBK010000008.1, read on the forward strand.
CTTTGACAATGTTAGGAGTCATATTCTGAATTTGGATCCAGCATCAGACATTGACAGAGCATATAGTATGGTGTTGAGGGTGGACAGCCAAAGGGAAGTAAATATGACTTTCTCTACTGAAAGCACAGATATAGCCTTGCTTGCTAAGGTTTACGATTCCAAAGTTGGAGATGATAAAGCTGGAAATAGGAAGAAGGATTATGGGAAGAAATCTGATAAGCAATGTGATCACTGTCACAATGTGGGACACACAAAAGACACATGTTTTAAGCTTCATAGGTACCCTGAGTGGTATGAAGAGTTGAGGAAGAAGAGAGGAACATGATTTAAGAAAGCCAATGCTAACATAGTTGCTGAAATTGCTGATACACGCTTTGATGCCCAAAATGTTTCCAAAGGAAGAGATCTTGGAAATTTGATGATGCAGATGTAGATAATGCAACAAGAATTGGCTAAGCTTGTGAAAGAAAGATGCCAGCAATTGGAGGAGCAGGAAGAGAGTTTGCAAACTTTGCTTTTGTAGGTAATGCTGTTTCTACATGCACAACACTACATGCATTAAGCATATCTGGTAGCAATATTTGGATAATCGATACTGGGACATCCAACCATACATGTTATGATGATACACTCATAAAACACAGGAGACAACTTAAGCATAATGTGCCAGTTCAATTAACTGATTCTAGTCCTAAAATAGCTGCTCATGCCAGCCGTGTAGTGTTGAACCCCAGACTAGTTCTTGAACATGTCTTATACCTACCCTCATTCAAATTCAATTTGTTATCAGTACATAAACTTGCCAATAGTGCTAATACTTGTTTTACTTTCTTTCCTTCACACTGTATCATACAAGATCTAAGGACTAATAGCATCATTATTGTGGGAGCCGTAGTAGGAACCTTGTATATATTTACATCCAACTCTTTTGATTCTTTTGTAATCAATAGTTATGTGAAAACTTGTGTAAATAAAATACCTGTGAGTATAGTTGACAGTACCCTTTTCTCCAAACACGTATTTTCTAATTCTTGTATCTCCCATTCCCGAATGAATACAAATACTGAACTTTGGCACTCAAGATTTGGGCATGCTTCACTAAACACGTTCGTTATATTGATGTTCAAGAGTTAAATGATCCTTGTGACACATGTCACTTGGCAAAGCAGCAAAGAGTGCCTTTTTCAGTGGGTGATGTTAGTGCAAAACACGTAATGGAGCTTTTACATGTCGATATATGGGGACCATACAAATAGGCAAGTCTCAATTCTTGTCATTATGTTTTAACTATTGTTGATGACGTTAACAGGGCAACTTGGACTATTTTGTTGAAATACAAGTCTCAAATACTTGAAGCATTGCAAGGTTTTGTCACTATGGTAGAGAAACAATTTGACACTAGAGTCAAGAAGGTGCGATCAGACAATGAGACAGAGTTTGATAATCAGACTTGTGGTAGTTTCTTTGCTGAAAAGGTATAATTCACCAAAGAACATGCCCGTATACTCCACAGCAGAATGGAGTGGTACAGAGAAAGCATAAGCATCTGTTATAGGTTGCTAGAGCATTATTGTTTCAAGCAAAAATGCCTAAATGTTTTTAAGGAGAGGCAATCTTAACTGCCACATAAATCATTAACAGACTACCGAGTGTTATTCTTAGATGGAAGACTCCTTTTGAAATATTGTCTAACAAAGCACCAGATTATAAGAGATTGAAGATTTTTAGATGACTGTGTTATGACTACAAACACTACTCCAAGGAAAGACAAACTTGAAGCAAGAGCACAGAAATGTGTAATGGTGGGATATGCTACAGGACATAAGGCATATAGAGTATATGACTTGGAAAATCATATAGTGTTTAGCACAAGGGATGTGGTTTTTGATGAGAAGATATTTCCTTTTGCTGAAACAGAACTAAGTAAATATAATGCTACAGACATTTCAAATCTAGTTTTGAGTTTACAGGATGGTGATCATGTCAACTTCAAGATGAATGGATCTGCTGAGACTATTGAAAGTATAGAGAAAGCTGGGGATAGCCATGGTCATGAAGTTTCAGCTGATTTAGTATAAGGACATGCAGAACATGAACCAGAGATGGCTGAAGAAGTAACAGAGAATATACAGGAAGATATTGTGCCTAAATAACAACTTAAAATGAGTTCAAGGCTGAGGATATTACTAGTATGGATGAAAGACTATGTAAATTATAGTACTTCTAATGATGGTTATGGAGTTTCTCCAAGCTATGTAGCTTTTATGGCTAATATTAATAGCATTGTAGAACCACAGTCTTATAACCAGGTTGTCCAATACACAGAATGGATAGAAGCTATGAATAATGAGTTATCAGCTCTTGAAAAAAAATCAGACATGGGAGATAACCAAGCTGCCAAAAGGGAAGAAGGCCATAGGATCAAAATGGGTTTACAAGGTCAAGTGTAATTCTAATGGACTGTAGAGAGGTATAAGGCTAGATAGGTGGCAAAGGGGTACAATCAAACAGTTGATGTTGATTTCTTTGACAGCTTCTCACCTGTTGCTAAGTTAGTCACAGTAAGAACATTTCTTACTTTAGCAACTATGAAAAACTGATATGTTCATCAGTTAGACATTAATAATGCATTTTTGCATGGATATCTGAAGGAAGAGGTTTATTTGGCTCCACCAGAAGGTTATACGAAAGCAAGAGAAGGAGAAGTATGTGGATTGAAGAGGTCCTTGTATGGTCTAAAGCAAGCCTCTAGGAAATGGAACTCAGAGTTTACGACTCAGATTTTGCAATATGGGTTTTCTCAGTCGGTGAATGATCATTGTTTGTTTACTAAGGAAAATAAAGGTGGCTGTATTGCTCTCTTGGTTTATGTTGATGATGTGTTAATTGGAGGCACTTGTGAAGAAGACATAATTGTTGTGAAGAAGTTTCTGGTGTAGAGGCTCTTTCCTAGTGTAGGTCCTCTGGTAGCCCTTTCCTTTTTGTTTCAATATATTTTGCTCACTAAGAAAAACCACTCTCGTGTAATCCTAAGTCTCTCAATAATTAGCACGTAAACTACAGGCTCAAATAATTTAGTAGATTTGAGCTTTACAGCTTAGGTATCCAGTAAAAACAAGAGGAAGTTCTTATTTT
>JAOSBK010000008.1:7864336-7877651 GCA_027568895.1 Erythroxylum shatona
TGATTTACATTGATACACTTTCTATATACATTCCTAACTCATCTCCTACACATATGGAAAAGATAATAATTCCAATAGATAGTAGTAGTAATGATGGAAATCAAGGCTTGAGTGTACCGTGCGACGCATTGTTGAAGTTCGTCCAACAAATGTTCTTCAGATCATCTGAAGTTTAGGTGATGGCTGTAAATCCTCTAGGATCCAATGCATCGTCAAAATTCTCCAACATATTTTGGTCTCCATGCACGTCACACTGAATCCTTGTAACGATGGAAGAAATTGCTGAACTCGAATGGCCTATCATCCTGTGTGCTAAGGCAATTGAGGTAAGTCATAATACTTCATGTCTTTCTATTCAAAACCTGAAAGCAATTTCCGATACCATCATTGCTAAGTTTTCACCTTCTCATTTGTTTCTTCCGAGAGCTTTCGAATGAGGCATGGACTTAAGAACTCGGCTGATAGCGAAGAGTGGAAAATAAAGACTAATATAAGAGACAATGTTCTAACTGTGGAATCTGCCATTCTAGGTGACGATTTCTTGGAACAAAGCCGATTTATTGTTGAAGTTATAAGGTTGATTGCTGTTATCAAAAAATCTGTCATTGCTGCTGAGTAAGCTCTTGAAGCATTGAGAATTAAGCAACTGATCACAGTGTGTTGAATCAGTTGAAATGACTGATTAAGAACAGAAGGAATGTACTGTTTCCCATCTATTCAAGCTGCAGGTTATATATATTGAACCTCGGACATACTGGAAAAGGTCAAACCAAAGATAAATCTGTAACGCGGGCCTGGAAAGTCACTGTAGAAATATTTGAGAGTGAAACGAAAGTGCTACATACGTGTGCTAGTAGAGCAGTTTGAGAGGCTTTATAGGGCTCATTAGAAGAAAAAGATGCTTTGGAATCATTGACGATAAAATAGGGTCCACATCTAAAGCCTGCAAAACATGGGTACTTGCTTGTATGCTATCAACTCATAGAGGTGATTAGGGCAGTTGGCTGTTTAATTTCTTTGAAAAGTAACGCTGATACAAGTCCTAATGCCATGCCCAAGATTGCGAGAGATGTACCTGAATCAGGAATATGATAGGATAACCAAAATAAAAGAAAATAGTCATGATTCCTCGAGCTTCTTGATTTTCTCCTCCTTGTGATTGGCATGGGGCTGATATTACAATTGAGCTTTTAGCCCATGTAATAAATTAATAATAGAATAGCACAATTGTTCATTTTAAGAACTTGATTGGCTTCTTATTACCAACAATAGCCAGTGCTTCAGGACATTAGCATTGCTAGAGCTTCATAGGCACAAGTCTAGTTGGTGTCGTTACGACAGTACATGCCATCTATTTTCCAACACTGAAACACTTGAAATGTAGGAGCGAACAAACAGTTTCTCTTGTGAATCGTCATTCTTGATGAGCCGATTTGCTAATTGCTCTTTTTCACTTTTAGATTAACCCCACCAATTGACCGTACAGAAATATCTTTTTCTTTTTTGCAGTATGTCAAGTTTAATCCAATGGTGGGGGCATATGCTTAATGGGTTATGTTTAAGAAACGGGAACTAATCAAATCTGTCGGCGATTCTTTCCCTTGCACAGTGTTGTCCTTGTTGCGACATTAAATAAGCCTGCTGTTCGTTACTCCCTACTTTAAAGGGATCTTTTGTCTTGGGGAACTTGGGCATCTGAAGTGGGTATATTCGATTTGTGTGGTAATGTACAAGGTATTTTCTTTTAGTAAATGCTAATTCCGTATGTTGAAAGGGCCACACTGCAATTGAGGCTACAGAATTAAACGCCTCCAAGTTTGGTGTCACTCACTTAGTAAAATGAAAATGAACATCTCATATCTTAAGTTAAACATCTTTTCTCTATTCTACCAAAAAGCATAATTATAAAACCATATTACAACAAAAGCGTCTAATGAATTTTGCAGAAATTCAGGGAATTGATTAAGGAAAGGTTGTATAAGCTAACTGTGTCTTAAGTCTTGTATATCTACAAAATCTTTGACTCGTTAAAATTTTTGAGGCTTAAATCACGGCAGGCATGGGATATTCATTTTTGCTTTACTGCAAGTGGAAAGAAACAATTAATAAAGGACTAACACGGTCATTTATAGAGGAGGAATATGGACTTTGCGTCAAAAATAAGAATACTTGAAAGGCGCTATGAGCGGCACGATTGTGAATTTCAACGAGAGAAAAGAACGGAAGATGTAGAAAAAGTAAGCATGTGTTTACCAACAAGAGAAATAAAACGACAAAGATTAGAGATTTTTCAGATACAAAAGAACAAATGGCATTAAACACAATGCAAGATCTTGCAACTATGTCCTCAACAGAGACAAAACAGGTAGATTAAAGGGATGTCAATCAACTAACTTTGCATTGGCTTCATGCAAACAATTGTGGACAGCATTAATGACCAAAATACATGATTATGTTAGGCATGTATGGCTGCACTTAGGCGGAATGAAAAAGTGAATGGAAAAGAAATAAGATACGATCGACTTATACTGAATTTGAGTTACTTTTCTCTTCACTTTTTCATCTAGAATAACTTCATTCATCCGTTGCACCCAAAATGATCGGATAGCCCCAAATCCTTTATCTAAAGTTACATAGTTCCTGGATGTGGTCAAAAGTGCATTTAAAAAGAAGTTTTTGAGTCCTCGCCCAATTTTTATTAACAAGAGAAAAACCAGATATTATTATTTTTTTAAATATATCCATTCTAATTTTCATCTTTTTGATTCTGGGGTTATTATTATAATCATTTGTTATTACAACATTGTCTTTGGTTTTTACATTGGAACACATTGAGGATTGAAACAAGGACTATCTGTTGGCATGAAGACTTTTTAGACGATTATTATCATTATTTTTTAATACTTCACAAATAATACCAATCTAAAATTGCATATGTTGGACGATATATGTGCCCCTTAGCCAGTTAGCCAAACCGTTATTTCATTAAGCCTATTTTTGCTGAGAGTTGTTAAAGGATGGTGAAGTGGAACACAAGGTAAATCTTGTGATCCTGTACTGAGAATCTTGATCATCTTACGTTAAGCCACCTTCTTCCTCGCTCATCCTGTTGTGATTTCGTTTTAGGTGGTTGTTTATTCTACTATTTTGGAAACTGTTCTAAACTAGGGGGTTGAAAGATTGAAAAGAAATGGAAGGTAGGTCACACTTCTTAATCTTTCATTCTCTATACCTTTGAAGCTAAACTCGATCCAATCACTTAATAAAATTGAAGCAATTAAACAAATTGTGTGTCCCCCAATGTTTCACAGGTGAACGCAAGCTTAAACCTATATGTTTAATGTGTCTTGTCTAATCTATGAAAAGGGTTAGGTCTCTTCACCCCTATCGTCGGCAGCACAAATCTATGCGCCAATTAGTTTATTCAGAATCGTTGACGTCTACTTCTTATAATTTAATTCAGTAGCACATCTACGTCAAGTAGGTAATGCTGATACTGATGGTCACATCTCAAAAACTATTTTATGTTTTGACTCAAAGCTCTAGTCTCGTGGTTTTGATGCTAATTTGCCAACGGACGACGATTTCTGTCGCTGCTCCTACTTCATCATTTATTTATTTCTCTAATTTCATATTTTAAGAAAAAAATTTAGGAGTCGGTGGGTTCACTTATATTTTGTTGTAATTTTTAATTTTTAATTTTTAGTTTATATTTTTAAAATAAAAATGAAAACTTATTTAATTGCTAATATCTTTATAGTTATATTTTGTCACTGATGGTAATTATATATTAGATAAAATTAAAGATAAATTATTTTAATTAAATAAATGTATTTTAATCTCTTATCTTATATTTATATAAATTACTTAAAATTTAACTTTTTATTTAAAAATTAATATTTATTATAAATGACTTAAAATTTAACTTTTATTTAAAAATTAATATTTATTTCAAATATATTTTAATTATTAAATCAAATTTTATTTGAAATTTATATATTTTTAATATAATTATATTTATTAATAATTATTTAATTTAATTATAAAGATTAAATAAAAGTATTCAGTAAAATTAAAATTTTCATAATTCTTATTAAAAATTAATATATTAAACAATTAAATATATATATGTAGTTGATAATAATTCATATTATGAAAAAAATATAGAAATAGAAAACAAAAACTACTTTATAAGATTTTCATTATTTTTAAAACTGAAAAAAACCAAAACCAAAAACTAAAACTAAAAGCTTAAACAAACAATATTTTTTTACAAAATTTGAAAACAATAACAGAAAACTAAAAATAAAAATAAAAACAAACAAGTTCTTTCGTTGTTTTTTTTATACTAAACACTTCAACCGAATAACTCTTTTATTATTCTTTTATTTTTTCCTAATAGTACTTTTTTTAAATCGGCTGAACTTATTAGTAATGTATCATATTAAATCAACTTTCTTTCTCTTATTTTAGATTCGGAAATGTGGATCTTAAATAGTAAATCTAAGGGCCAACATTAGATGGATAGCCTTCTGAGGAGGGGATATGCATATGGCATCTTCTAAATTTATAAAGTCGTCAGTTAATTATGAGAAATTTTGATATTTGTCCTAATTTCTAAAGTTTGATATGTTTTGATGGGTTAATGATTGCCCCAAAAATTAGGGTCGATTCTATTAATGATTGATTATAATTTTTCAATCTAATATTACTGAATTCTAGGATGATTGTGTAAAGCGAGAAGTGCCTAAAAATGATTATACATTTTTATGTAATATTTCAATTAAAAATTAATTTAAAATATAAAATTAGATGAACGATATATATTAATTAATATTGATTCTAATTTTTTAAAAACTAGTATTGTAAATTATAGTATTAAATTAATAATTTAAATTTTATGGAAGTGTTATCTATTAAATCATTTTTAATATTTCCAAGCACACAATATTTTCTAATGAATATGGAATTAATCCCTCTTCATAACTATTTATAATACCATAAATAAAGTTGATATCAGTGGTTTCTGAACATTAAGTAGTACATCAATAATTACTGAATCTGATTCTTTTCGTTACTTAGGTATGTGTATTGAGTTTAAGGCTTTTAAAACCTATATGCTTATAATATGTTTAATAGTAGAAAACTATTTCATTCAACCCTATTAGATATTAAAAGTCAAATATCAAACCCTACTCATTATTAATGATTCCAATTTTGTAAATATTCAACAAGTTTTAGGATTATGTTTGTTTAATCTCAAGGCATCAGATTTGAAACATAAACAGAAGGACATCTAGCTACATCGCAACTTCCATGCCCATCCTGCACTTTCTTTGCATAGATTTTCTAAACGATTAAATCAAAACCGAGAGTCGTACTTGTAGAGTTCCCGTGAGTTAAATTGATTCTCTTTTGCGGGTTGATGAACCAAATTGATGCTGATGCTTCACAAGATCTCCAACGGCAAAAAAGAGGATGACAAGAACTAATAAAAGAAGAAGCGAAATGGAGATATGCACAATTTATAAAAGGAAGAATTAGAGTCTACTGGGTTATACCTGCTCTCTCATATGAAATATAGTTGGATCAAAAGCGTCATTGCCAAGTTTTTTAATGTTCTCAACGGTCAATATACTTAATCACCGACATAGCATTTATAATATATGCACATAGATGCATTCTTTTCTTCTTTTTTCTTTCTTTTGGGGGTTAGGCATAACTAATATTTGATATAGTTCAGTCAGAGGTTTTCCCATTTGTAGCTTGGAAGAACTATAGTTTGAAAGCTTCTTAGTGAAAACTTGTGAAGTTCTATAGATCCATATTATAAATGAATACGATCTGAATGATATTCAAAGACTTGGTGAACTTTTTCTTTAAGAGACTGACATTAACTTAACATGAAAAAGAAGCTATTTAGGTAGAATATCCCAATCATTTTAGCTTAAATAAAAGCAGGATAGTATCAAGTGCAGTTTTCTACTTGTGGCTTAACTAGAAAATTAAAAAGGAAAAACAATGCGAGGATGACTAATTAAGAATCAGTCTTCTTTTCTCATATGACAGAAACAATTTGGGAATACGATAGCATAAAGTTTGATGGAGTAATCATCATTAATAGGTTTTAAATCTTGATAACTGTAAGGGAACTTATTGCATATTTACATTTTCCCTATGTCCTAATAAAATATAATAATACGAAACTTACGTTAGATTGTCTTATTAACATAGATATTAGGTTTTATTGGAACTACTGAAAGAAAAGAAATCCCTTTCTAAAGTATGAATAATTGATAACATTATGTTTATTAGGCTTGTCAACCTTGTAATTAACCGAGTCGAGTTTGAAGGTTTTCAATACAGAGTGGGAAATGTTGGTTCACAAATCTTTGTAAATCTCATGTGGACTTGAAGTTCTTTGCGTGGAATGAGACAAAACCATACATAATTGCGTTAATGCGTCTGCATCACAACAGTATTCAGTAACCACACCTCATTAGGGTTAATAGTTTTGGTCATATATGTGGTAGGATCCATAGCATTTGAAGGGAGATCATCAAAGTAATACAAACCATTAAGGAATTTAAACATTAGTGGGAAAAGATATTTTTGGCCTTCACTGTTAGAACTTTTTGACATTATTTAGTATAACATTTTGCATGTCCTAGAGAATAAGGAAGTGAAAAAGTGGTAGCTAATACTTGATTTAAAGCGGAGACGAAATTAACATAAATAATGCAATAGCTAATGTCAGTTGTGAGATAAGTGTCACATGACTTGACGTAGAAAAGGAAAGGTCATATAGACAGATGGAGAGCTTACAATGGACTTCCTAATTAAGAAGCTAATACTTGATATCAATACTTAGTATGCTTCACGTTTTGTGTAGTACAAGAAACATGACAGCTCACATCCCTCTAGTTGTTTATTTCTGAAGCCCACCGACTGATAGGACTTCAGAAACAAATCCATCTTTACCAATTGTAACTATAGAAGTTTTATTTTTTCCGATTTATAAATAATTACGTGGTGAAGAAACCAATGGTTTGATGCAATAGAAAAGCAGAACAAGGAAAAGAAGTGGTGGAGGAAAAAGAGAGAAGATAAATGACACGTAGAGGAGGGGTTGCATATGAGTTACCGGCTCCACTGGCCACACTTGAATTTGAGTAGGTCACCATGTCTTTTTGGCCACATTATTAACATGATTAGCCTCACCTTCCCGCCTTTAAACTACGCCAATCTCGGCTTCCGGTACCGACCTTGAGAGAAGGGGGGGAAAAGAAAAAAAGACAAGTCTTTCGTCCCTTTCACTAAAGTCCAAACAAAAGATCAACAACGACGCTTAGGTTAATGCAATTGTTTGGTTTCTTAATGTTCAAAGGGATTTGCGGTTGCATGTGAAACAAAGAAAATAGCATGCATGTAATGTGGAATAGTTAGTTTTTGATCTTGTAGCAGATAAAAGATCATTTTCACGATTGTTTTATTTATATAGAAAAAGAATAAAAAGTCCCGCTGTCTCCTTCCTCTGTTATATTTTAATGTCCCAAATTTTACTGCATGTATTGCGCCAAACTCTGGAGAGTTTATACCGGCCTCTCATTGGCATGGACTCTGGGTTAACGGCAAGTGAAACTTGCCGTGAACTCGCTTACTGTTCTCAGTTTATTAGCATCCTCCACTCCACCGTCTGCTCCCTTTATTAACCTTATTTTGGGAATTCACCAATTACTACAACGCCAATAGGTAGTGAAGGCTAGGCATATTTATCGTGAAGCTAATCGAGCTGTAGATTAGCTAGCCAACCAAGTCAAGTCTCTAGAACTAGGCGTCTATTAGTATCAAAACCCGCTTGTGGGTTGTGCTACTATCCTTCTAAAGGATATATCTGAGGTTTCCTTTCTCCGCTTAGTAACTTAGTATATTTGTAATTCTCCTATTATCACAAAAAAAAATCTAGCATTAAAATTGGGATTGCAAACAATATTTGATCTCTGGTTTGTTAATAAATGTATTGGCTTGTTAGTTCTATAGTTGATTCTACCAAAATAAACAAGTCGAAAGTTTTTTAGTCTATGGTGCATCTCATTTACTATAAAATTTTAGTAGGGTAAGGAGTACTTATTGAAAGTGTACGCTTATGGTACAAAACCGATAAAGATTCTAAATCGAAAAGACGTGTGTGACATTGAGTCAATAAAACAGGACAAGGGAAGCTGCGAGCCGTCAACTTTGGAGCAAGGCTTTCTGTTCTGTCGGTTGCAGTCAATTGTTAATGACTACGAGATGTCATGAACTGCGGAGCGATTAGTGTAATAATAAATAATTTCTCAAACCTTTCCGACTAGCTCTGCTGACCCTTTAGATCTTACTCGTGATTCCTTAAATTTGATATCCACGTATAACGAGCAGGGAAGATCAAATGAGGCCTCGTTTTTGTAAGGTAATACTGTGTATTTTTTCTATTCACGTCCATCAAAAACAGTAGATATACCTCAAACTTAAAAAACAAAAAAGAAGAATTGCTTCTCTTCTCCATTTTCAATAAATTAAACGTTTATATCAAAGCATATCCAGTCTACCTCGTCAAACCTATGAACATCTTTTTCCACCTTACTATTTGCGGTTTGAAAATTAATCCTGAAAGTCCATACTTAAAGGAGTATTTGAAATTAAGGAGACGGTTGGTTCGTGTGAGAACATAATAATAAGAATGAGAATGAATATAGCAAAAAAATAAGAATGGATATTACCATTATAATTATAATAGTTGGTTAATAGGAAGGAATGATTACCATTACTATTCATAGTGATTAGTTTATAAAAAATATTGAAAAATAAAATTTTATTATAATTAATTAATTAATTAATTATTGATCATTTTTAATTAATTATATTATATTATTTTAATAATTACATTTTAATTAGTAATAATTTAATTAATTATATTTTAATTAATTGATTATATTTAATTAATTAGTATTTAAAATATTTTAAAAAAAGAGCCACTATTAAGGGATGAGCTACTAAATAGAAGATATGAAGAATTTTCTTAAAGTGAAATATCAAACTATTGCCCCTATAATGATAATCAACAAACAACCACTCACATTTCATTCCTTATCCATTAATCCCTTCCCAAATCCATTAACCAGGCACCCCCAACTTAGAACTTTTTTCATACTGATTTTATTAGAAAAATCGAGGACAATATGACCAATTTTTATTTGTTTCAAAGGGATAACAATTCACACCCAGAAGTTTATTTATTTCTCTCTTTTAAGAAAGGCACATATTTTTATTAAAAAATAACGAAATAAGTAGCATAATTGTGGTAGCAGTTATAAATTATTATGTTTCTTCTTCTTTGCTTTATGATAGACGTAAAAAATAAACATGATAAAACACAATCATGTCAAACAGAATCGTTTCTTATGTATATAAAACAAAGAATCACGTACTTAGATTCTTGTTATGATTCCACCAGTTAAAGAACTTTTTGTCTTGTATATTTCATACGAGAAGTTAACATACCCAGATGTTTTGTATACAACATTTCATGGTCTTCATATAATATGACGTTTCATGGTCTTCATATAACTCCCTTGGGTAGTTATTTCAAGTATATTGACCCTAATACCCTTCATGGGTGTATATAAGTCATTATCTCCCACTCACACATGATGGCTCTAATTATCTCATCAAAAAAAATAAATTTTGTAGTGCTCATACTTGTTTAATAACAGGTGTAACCAGCATATGACGAGAGTACATTGTCATATATTTGTTAGGAGTATATGAAATCTTGATTAACAAATTGATCCTAGGACTTAAGTGTCATGGAGTAGACATTACATGCTATAACCTAGGTCATATCTCGCATTTTCACTGTTCTTTGATCTCATTTAGTTTCTTGAGTCATGACTGTATTCAAATTATTTACTAAAGAGACGATGGTCATCTATGAATACTTTTTATGCGAGTCAATATTCTAAAATAAATCATCTTCCTCTGTTCTCAATTCTCTTTTGAATTAAATTTAATTTTGCTTTCCTAGAATTCTTTCATAGGATCGCATCTTGCATGATCTTTTGGCAATAACCTAAAGTAACAAATCTTAAATTCAATTCTTAAGAATGAAACAAGAGTCATAAGGGTATATGACGAGGTTCTTTCAACCTCAAGGATCTCACGCAATGTAAGATAAGATCTAGCAACTTACATTATTCCTTTTTTATGGTCAGTTGTGCATACATAATACGAGTCATGTGCTACAATATTTACCTAATTCGTTTAATTTGAACATTTTTTATTCAAGAAATACCGTACAGATCATAGTTCAAATATATTCAATGTTTAACTTAAGTTAACTTATCTACTCAAAACCTATTTAGAACTTACATTTGACAACGTAAGATAGATATAGTGATTAACAAATCACGTTGAATCAATTTCTTTGCGGCATTTATGGTTTAAGTTTCTCGCTCTCAATTATCACTTAGATAATAAACTTTAAACAAGCTTCATCTCTAGCGAGCATAAGCACTAAAGATGATTTCCCGTGTGAGAGCGTCAATCTATAATCTATCTCATATACTTATGATTCATCCCAAAATATTTTGATACACAAACATATATATTCATGAATCACATGATACACAATGTATAATCTTCATCATACATTATATCCAAACATATGACATTAGACTGAGTGAACATACATAGGGAAATGTTTATCAGTACATTTCAACATCTACGTAGTCCTAATGACTTTACATGCCCAATGTATACATATCTAGAAATTGGCTTTGTCATTGGGTCTGTTATCATATCTCGCGTAGATATATATCTCATATTCACTTCCCTTCGTGTAACTATATCTTTCACATAATTATACTTGGTATCTATGTGCTTTGTCTTACAATAAAATTTGGGGTCTTTTGTATAAGCGATTGCAGCTTGACCATCAAAGTTGATGGTCACTGGATTAATTTTCCTTTTAATGACTCCCAAATGCACTAAGAATCAATGAAGTCACACAACCTCTTGTACTGTAGTTGAGAATGTTATAAATTTAGCTTCCATTATAGATGCAACGCAAGATTGTTTTTTACTTTTCCATGATATTGCTCCATGGTTTAGTAAGAATACATATCCTGAGGTAGATTTTATTTCATCTAAATCTCTTCCCCAGTCTGCATATGTATACCCTTGTATACATAGATCATTGCCTTGATGACATAATACATAGTCCACAGTTCCCTTTAGATAACTCAATATTCTCTTTACTGCTTTCCAATATGCTTGGCCTGGATTTGATTGATATCTGCTCACCATCCCAATAACATAAAAAATATCTGGTCATATACATATTATTGCGTACATAAGACCTCCAACTACACTAGAGTAAGGAAAATTCTTCATTTATTCCCTTTCTTATGACGTTGATGGGCAATTTCTCTTGCTAAGGCCTTCATTTTTAGTAATAGGATTATCAATTGGTTTGGAATCTTGCATACAGAATCGTTTAAGAATTCTTTGAATGTATATCACTTGTGCAAGTGATAACAATCTCTTCGAATGATCTCTTGAAATCTTGACTCCAAGAATGTATGTCGCTTTACCCATGTCTTTCATTTCAAATTCAGATGATAACCAATCTTTGATTTGCGTAAGAAGCACACAGTCATTATAAGCAATCAATATACCATCCACGTATAAAGATAAAATCGCGAATTTATCTTTGGATCTCTTAACATACACTCAATGGCCTTCATCGATCATTTGAAAACGTACAAAATGATTACATTATGAAAATGAATATACCATTGTCTTGAAGACTGCTTCAGGGTATAAATTGATTTTAATAACTGACATACTTTATTTTCTTGACCTGCCTTGATGAAACCTTCAGGTTGTTCCATATAGATTTCTTCATCTAATTCTCCATTAAGAAAATCAGTTTTTACATCCATTTGATGTAATTCAAGATTCATACTGGCTATTATAGCTAGAATAAGACGGATTGAAGTAAACTTCACAACAGGTGAAAAAGTTTCCCCGTAATTAATTCCCTCCTATTGTGTGTATCCTTTTGCTACAAGACGTACCTTATCCCTTTTGATATTGCCATCAATTTTTTGCTTAATTTTGAGAACCCACTTGTTTCCAACTGCTTTATGCCCTTCAAGGAGGTCAACCAAGTCCCATACTTGATTTGAGCTTTAAAAAGTCATTTCTTCTATCATTGCTTTCATCCATTCTTCTTTAGCAGGACCAATAAGAGTTTCATTTACATTCCTTGGCTCTTCTTCTTCTTACGGAACAATCATATTAATTTTTCCTTCAATCTCAAAACGACATCGGGGAATTATTCCTCGATTACTTCGTCTTAACTGAGGTTCATCGTAAACAAATTAATGATTGATTTGATTGCTCCCACTCGAATCAGTCATCATAGAGAACCTTTTTGTGGAATTGCTCTCACTTGGTTGAAGTTCCTCATCTTGATTCTTCATAACAGAATCATTCCGATCAAGCGACTCATATAACAATAGGTCTTTACATATTTCACCTTGCTTGGGAAAATCATTCTCTAAGAATGTTACATCTTGTGATTCAAATTCAGTTATACCTTTATTACCTTGTTCACTAATGAACGCGTATCCTTTTAAGTGTTCTGAGTATCTAATAAAAATACTTTTTCTCCCTCTTAGGCCTAATTTTCCATATTTATGAGAGAGATCATGAACTTAGGCTGCACACTCCCAAGGTCTAAGACTTGACACATCAGGTCTCCTACTAGTCCATAACTCATATGGTGTGCTAGTAACTGATTTCGTGGGCACACGATTAAGTACATAGGTGGCTGCTAGCAATGCATCACCCTAAAAAGTGATTGGTAAATTTGCTTGGGCTATCACGAACCTAATCATTTCTAATAACGTCCTATTTCGTCTTTCAGCGATGCCATTTTGTTGTGGGGTTCTAAGAATTGCTAATTGCCTTTCTATTCCTTTCTCATCACATAAAGCCTTGAACTTTTCTCACAAGTATTCTTATTCATGATCAGTTCGTAATGCTTTTTTTCTTATCTAAATGATTCTTAACTAAGTCCATATATTTTATGAAACAATCAAATGCTTCCGATTTATGAGAAATCAAATAGACATGGCCATATCGAGTATAGTCATCTATGAATGTGATGAAATAAACTGCCTCGCGTCTAGCCTTTACATTCATTGGACCACAGATGTCAGAATGAATTAATTGCAATGGATATAAAGCTCGTGTTCCCTTTCCAAATGGC
>JAOSBK010000008.1:7877751-7895901 GCA_027568895.1 Erythroxylum shatona
ATTTTATATGCATACTTTTATGAATAATTTGTATTTGTTTTCATCAATTATTTTTATAATTTTTTGTCATATATATTAATATGAATAGGTTTTGGTTACCCTGAGAACCGAACCTGAAAATAGGTTAACCGATCCTATAGATACTTTAAGTTCAGGTTCGTGAAATTATCGAATCTGACATTCAGATTCAAGTTCAAGTTATTTATGAACGGATCAAGATATCCTATCATAAATACCCTGTACCCTATCATAAATACCCTGTTCACATAGGTAAAAATGCTCAAGAGTTAGAATGACTACAAAACGAAAGAGAAGCAGTGGATGTTGTTCTATATCTTGAATATTGTGTGCTAATGAAATTTTTAATATTATCATTGTTGTTATTCATATTATAATTTACATTATGTTTTTTTTGGACAATTTGGACTTTTTTTTATAAAATTGGATAACTATTAATTTATATTTTTAATTTATAATAAATTAAACCACTTGACTTGAAGATATATTTGTGTTAAATCATATGTAATAGTTGTTTGTACGTATAACGACCACTACCTTTTATGGGAATCAGTCGGTGCAGAGATTGCAAGTTTTGGAGATTAAGCTTAGTAGTAAGTAGAGGGGCTTGAAAAGCTGCTGCAGCCATCACCCCACCCCCGCTCAGTAACACGTCATCACTGATCACATTTCATAATAACTTGTTTTCCCCACACATTCACTAACTCTTTTCGAGTGATTTCTCATATTCTAATATGGTAACTGTAATTAAATACAGTTAAATTTAGTTAGATGCTAAGCCTTGTAATCCGCACTGATTTTTTCTTTTCCATTAAAACTACTGAAATCTTGCTCTTTGGCAACCCCATATTATATATATATTATATATATATATATTGAAGTAAGATTAACCACTAGTAAAGCTTTTAGAACTTGACTGTATTAACGAAGGTTAAAAACAGAAAGGATTAAATTCCAAACGGGGTCAGCACTGACAATATTAAATTACTCCTTCTTTCCCCTCTATCTCTATATCTACTGCCCTCCTCTCTCACAAAAAAACCTGCACATCCTCCATTTCTCTCTCTCTCTGCGCCTCATTTCGGTTCCCTCTCTGCTTCGTATTAACGAGCAAGAGAGGAGGCTTTGCGACGGTGGAAGAAGAGGTTTTCAAGAGAGGGAGAGAATTGAATTTTGCTTTTATTATTGTTGTCTAACTCTATCTTCTTTTTTGGGTCTATTCCAACACAACAAGAATTCCTAAAGAAAGACAAGTTCATTTTGTCCGCATTGTTATCGATCCAAAAGCACATAACGGGAACATTACTGTTGTGCTTGTTGCGTTCTTGTTTTTCTTCTGGATTAGCTTTTATACGTTCCCCTTGTATTCCTCTGTTTTCCTCTGTTCTTGTCCGATAGAGAGAAACAGAGATGGCTGAAGTATCACCGAAAATCATAATTCCTGAGACATTTCAGCTGTCAAGAGACGACCTTGTAGGTCATATAGCACTCATATGGGACCTTATCAAAGCTCCTTTGATTGTTCCAGTCCTGAAACTTGGGGTCTACGTGTGCTTAGCCATGGCGCTCATGCTCTTCATGGAGAGAGTCTACATGGGCGTTGTGATTATCCTCGTAAAGCTCTTCTGGAAAAAGCCCGACAAGCGTTACAAATGGGAAGCCTTGCAAGAAGATTTGGAATCTGGTAGCTCCAACTTCCCGGTGGTTCTTATTCAAATCCCAATGTTCAATGAGAAAGAGGTCTCTGGCGCTCTCTTTTCTAGTTTTTGGCTTCGACCGTTCTTTTTTCTGCTTTTAGTCGCTTCTTTTTCTCTTTGGTATTTTATTTATGGGTTGGGGAGATTAGTCCAAAGTTGCATGCTTGTTGTTCTTTCTCTCTTTCGTTTGCTCTGGCTTTGTAATGGTTGTTTCTTTCTAAAACAGGTTTACAAGCTCTCTATCGGTGCAGCTTCTAATCTTTCTTGGCCAGCGGATCGTCTTGTGATCCAAGTCCTTGATGATTCAACTGACCCTGCCATCAAGGTACTGAAAACAAAAACCAGAAAACTAATGTTGTGCTGGAATTTCCTTTGCTTCGTGATGCATTTTCTACTTCCTTTGGCGTTTTACGAATGCCTTACGATTTATCTGTTCTATGTCTCATTTTCAAGTAAAAGACTCGAAATTGACTACTTTTTCTGAGCTTGGTGGGTTTCTGGTGTATTTGGACTTATGTCAGTGTCATAATTCACAAGAAATCCAAAATACAATTTCACATCAGCAGAGAAGCCAAATTCCTGATTTTGAAATATTTTTCTTGAATGAAATGATGCGTTTGCAGCAAATGGTGGAGCTGGAATGCCAGAGGTGGGCAAGCAAAGGAGTGAACATAAGGTACCAAATCAGAGAGAACAGAGTTGGTTACAAAGCTGGTGCTTTAAAAGAAGGGCTGAAGAGAAGCTACGTGAAGCACTGCGAGTTTGTTTGCATCTTTGATGCCGATTTCCAGCCTGAACCTGACTTCCTCAGGCGCGCCATTCCTTTCTTGGTCCACAACCCTGACATTGCCCTTGTTCAGGCTCGTTGGAGATTTGGTGAGTCCAATTGCTTTTGCCACTAAATGCTCTTTTCACCCTTTAACGTAAAACTTAAACCCTTATTAAAGTTAAACCCAATAATTCTGTAAGAGTCGTTCTCTATTTAGGGAGTGTCGGTGGTGTAATTGGACTGCGTAAATATACAGGTATATATCTATGTTAATAGAGGGTTTTTACGGTGAGAGACATCGCAGGGGTCCATTTGAAACCCAAACCTATCATTCCTGGGGTGGAAAGTGGGAACCGTTTCATGTTCACTTCACTTCAACCCACCCCTTGTACACAAACTTGGTGTAGCTTAGTAGCCGTACATCACGGAGTCATGGAGCCCACGTGCCAAAATCAACATTAGGAGTAGTACCATCTCACTAGTAACTTTCAACATTAGGAGCAGTACCATCTCACTAGTAACTTACAGAATGAAATTTAGGTTAGTTTTGTTTTTGTTTTATCTATGTCACAGTTGATGGAAATGGCGTAAATGGCCTGACTTTTTGTCAACCGACAGACCATTTTCCTTGGATTATTAACGTGAAACTTTGCTAATCATCCGAGATAGTTTTGTCTTTTTCATGTAAAAAAAATCAAAGAAATGTAGTCTCGTTATCCAAGCCTTCGTTTGTACGGATCACGTGGCCGTCATCTTTTTGGGGTTTCACTTCACCGCGAAATAAAGGTAACAGTAAGGTGGATGTGGAGGGTAAAGTGTGATTTCGGAGTTCAGTCCCCCTTCCATGTCACGTGCTGCTTTTGCCTTTTAACTGGTAAAGCTTTGCCGGTGGGACCGGAGCTTTGATTGCCGACACTTGGTTAATTTGTAGCTATACACACAAAGATTTTTACTTTTGAAAATTTTATTTCTCCCCTAAATTATTATTAAAAAAATTTAAACCCGAAGTTAAAAAGTCATTGATTTAGCATATCCATCATGTTTATAGCATATTTAAACGGATAATAATGATACGGTTTTGGTGATGAAAATTGCAGTGAACGCAGACGAGTGCTTGCTGACAAGAATGCAAGAGATGTCATTAGATTACCACTTCACCGTGGAGCAAGAAGTGGGCTCAGCTACTCATGCCTTCTTCGGTTTCAATGGTATAGTATCCAAGTTTACTTTACTTTTTTATCTGAACTTGAACAGTTCAAATCGAACTTAAGAGCTAGTTTAATGTTAGTGACAGTGACTTATTAAATTAGATTATTCTATCATTTACAATGAAAACATTGGTTAAAAACAAAGAATTATCGCTGTAATGCTGCTATAGACTTGGCGTGTCACAGTCACAGCCATGATAGTTTCAGAACATTATTGTCACAACTCTTTGATATTGTTTTAATATAGGGACTGCTGGTGTATGGAGGATTGCGGCCATTAATGAGGCCGGTGGGTGGAAAGACAGAACTACGGTAGAGGACATGGATCTTGCTGTCCGAGCAAGTCTTAGGGGCTGGAAATTTGTTTACCTTGGTGACCTTCAGGTACCTAGTTACTAATGCTCCTGACCTTATGCACATGAAGAACGGTAGTTGCAGACCCTGTCTCTGTTGCCAAGAGTTTCTATTATACTTTTTGTCAACCCTAGATTTTTCTGAAATTAGCAAAATTTATCATAGGGAGAGCTTATTTTTCCATTGCTAATTGACTTACCGTTATTATTTTATTTTTCTTTGTTCTGGTAGGTGAAAAGTGAACTTCCTAGTACTTTCAAAGCTTTCCGGTTCCAGCAGCATAGGTGGTCCTGTGGTCCTGCTAATCTCTTCAGGAAAATGGTTATGGAGATTGTAAGAAATAAGGTTAGTGCATCCAATAGCCCATTAAAATTACAAGTGAAATGTATCAGATATTGCCATTTGTCCATATTACGTTCAAGATATCTGAATTTGACGTCCGATTTATTTGAACATTTCAGAAAGTGAAATTCTGGAAGAAGGTGTATGTGATCTACAGCTTTTTCTTCGTTCGCAAGATCATAGCACATATGGTTACCTTTTTCTTCTACTGCGTTGTACTTCCATTGACCATTCTGGTTCCTGAAGTTTCTGTTCCAATTTGGGGAGCTGTGTATATTCCTTCCATTATTACCATCTTAAACTCTGTGGGAACTCCAAGGTGTGTTCATGTTTATCTTTTTTCTTTGCTGCCACTTCTTTCTGTATCTGGCAAGTTTATTTACAAAGATGCCCCTGAACTTACAGGTCAATTCACTTACTGTTTTACTGGATTCTATTCGAGAATGTGATGTCTTTGCACCGAACTAAGGCAACGTTCATCGGTCTACTGGAAGCAGGACGAGCCAACGAATGGGTCGTCACTGAAAAACTTGGAAACACACTTCAGAAGAATGCAGATGCTGCCAAGAACAAGACAAATGTCAAAGCCCCTAAGAAACGTAGATTCACTTTCACTGACAGGTAAAATTTCTTGCACCGCGTTTGATCCTATTGAAAACACACATTAATCGATTTATCTAAAAAAAGTGGCTCAATAAGAGAGGAAGTTCACTCCAGAATTCGTACCTGGAGAAATTTCTTCTGATAAACTAGAGTTTGGTGCAGTACACCAAATTCACAAATCATAACTAGTTAGGACTTGGAACCGAAGACAAGCCCGGTCATCTTGGTTATAGTGGGCTGAGAATCTTTCAGTTTATTATTAGCAAATACAAAAGGAGTCAGAGCAATTATTAAGTGGATTTGTTCCTGATATCAGTTGCAAGGAGACAAGAATCCTACTCTCCCTAATCCATACACGACACTGAAATATATTAGAAATTTCAGTATTGGAAACATTCAACTACTGCCTACTAACCATTTCTGTTTTGGATGTTCTTGTTGTTTGATATTTAATGTTTAGATTCTAAGATTTTTGTTTTGTTTCTACTGCTCATTAACAGGCTCAATCCTTTGGAGCTTTATTTCGCAGCATTCCTATTCTTTTGTGGATGCTATGATTTTGTTCATGGCAAGAACAACTACTTCATCTACCTTTTTCTTCAGACTGTCACTTTCTTCATCACCGGAATTGGTTATGTTGGGACCATCATTCCCAGCTCTTAATAATGTCTTGATGGTATTTCTCAGTTTTCAAACAACAGCAGAAAGTTGGAACCCTGCAGAAGCAAATTCAATTGTAATCTCTAGCATTCCAGTTTGTTAAAATAGGTAATTTAGGGCACAAGTTGATTGCCAAAAAGAAACTTGATGCGAAGATGCTTAATTTAGTGAAAATTTGCAAGAAGAAAATGCTGTTATTGTGCAAAAACAAGAGGAGAGTCTAGGACAAAAAAAGGAAAAGCAGAAACAGCGTATGCTCTTAGAGAACAAGAGTGTTAGTTTCGTGGGAGTAGATCACCTGTGATGATGAAATTCTGTATTATTTTTCCGTCTTCTATTGTTAAAATTGCCCAAGTCTGTTGGGGGAATAAATCGATAGATTGAAATCTTGCATTTGTAATGAAAGTTCATATTTCCCATTTCGTATGTTACACGCTTAAGCTGCACCTTTGCTCTTTAACTTTTTTGCCTGTATTACTTTTCTTTGGATCCGACAACTTCTGAAAGTTGGAGCTCCTTTACCTTGAAAATAAAAAGATATCTTCAACCCTAAGATCTCGCGTGAGGCATTTCGTGTACCAAGTGATACTGGAGCCACTACAGAAATAAATATCAGATGTCGTTGGCCCCTTGGACTCGATACGATACAAAGTTACCAAGCCAACCAAACCAACTACTGATGGCTTCTCAAAACTCTTGTGGTATTACCATATGGTTTATTAGTAAAGAAGGTTACGAATCCTTTTCTTTTATTCAGGTTTAAACTGTATTGGAGTGTCCAATATATTAAAAACCTTGATGGAACTTGAATTCAAACAAACATGCATCATCACAGTTAATCATTTCTAATCTTCTGTTGCAAAAACGACTTTACAAGGTAGGCATCACAACAGCATCCTTAGTTCTTACTTTCGATGCCTCATCGCAATCATTTGTGAGTGCTGAAATTGAATCATGATCTTCAAAAGCTCCATCCAATCCGGAGGCATGTTTTCATATTTGCATAGCAACTTTTGGTCACGCTTTTTGTCATTAGAAGCCCAGAGCAAACTTACAAGGTACTCCAGCTTTGGTGTCTTCTGCTTCAAGTGTCATTCTCTTCCCTGAAATTAACTTCTTTGCACATGAATCAATTAGTGATACGGGGTTTAATTTAATCATCTGCACTGTTGAAACAGTTAAGCAGAGATATAACCAAGGTAGTAAATAAACATTAAAGCTTCTACGAGAGCTTCGGGAAGCCAACATTTCTTTTCTTTATTCAGGAGACATAAAAAACTAGTTTCCTTAAAGTCTTGCATAGATTATGGAAACTTCCAGAGCAAGATTTTCTGAAAAGGGTTAAGAAGAAGTTGGCAGAAAACAGTGGGCACATGTACATTGCTAAATCAGTTTAATGGTTGTAAAAGAATCTGGAGGGCATTCTTTGAAAAAAAGGAACAGATTTCTGACATAGATAACAACAATGGTAAACGGATTATAAAATAGTAATGTCAACGTCACCTTAGGTCTTGATAGGGAAGCATCTTTTCTTGTCTCAAGCCAAACTTGCAGATTAAGCATGAGGCTTCCATTTCCTGCCACTTGTCTCAATTCGATTCCTGATCTTTTCAAGTGTATAGTAGTGATTAAGACAGAGTAGACAGTAGGTCTAGTTACGACGTTTAATTATATTCTGATTTCCTATAGAAACAAAAAGAAAAAAAGAAAAATATAAGATCCAATTTGGGTGTAGTTATAAGTGCTGCAGATGCTCACATATCACAATCAAATTCTCATTAATGTTTTGCTCTACCAGAATAAATGTGTCCTCCAATTGAAGACATGGTAAAACTTTCTTACATTTCCAAATTCCAACGACCATTTTTAGTTTATATTTGAGGTGACAAAATGCTGTTGCCATTCAATGAAAGAGAGGGAAAAAAAAAAAAAAAAACCAGTGCTACATAATCACCAAGTTATTAAAAAAAATTCACCATCTTACGAAGAACAATAGCACCTAACCTTTTTACCAACTTGCAGTATTAATGGTGTGCTGTCATGGACGGAGATACATAGGGTCAATGGTGTAGTGGGTTTTCAAAATTTTAACAAATTAAATATTTTTATTTTTAACACACACACACACATATATATATATATATATACATATATATATATATATATATACAAGAACGAAGTTATTTAGAGGTCAGTGGTGTATTAGACCCTTAAAATTTAAAAAAATTAAATATTTGGACCTTTTATCTTAAATTTCTAGTTCCGTCACTGTGTGTCGCCCAAAAGAATCCTACAATTTTTAACGGCCTGATTAAAAAATTAATTGGTTGAGAAAATTTAACAGTAAAAATTTTAAACCAATTAATTTTTTGATTATATTTTTAATTTTTAATTTTAATAAGTTTCATTATTAAAACTCAATTGATTTATTAATCAATTTTTGTAATTAACAAATTTTTATAAACTAAAATTAATTAATTAATTTTATTTAATAATATTTTCTTTAATTAAAATTCGAATTATTTGATGACTAAGGACAATCTCTTATAATAATATTTTAAATTTCTTAATTTTATCCAATCTTTAGCTAATTTTATTTCATGATAACTTTTTAAACTTTAATTTTATTATTTTACTGCCCAATTCTTTTTAAATCATTAACTTAAAGAATAAGGGAAGAGACCCAATTTCCCACTTCTAATGTTTTCTTTTTTTTTAATACAAGGGAAAGAAAATAAACAGCTACTAGCTTGGAAAACCTAAATCCCTACGAATATTTCTATTGTAGAAGGTTCCTTACATGTCCCGATAGAGTGCATTCAAAATGCTCCGTGGGGGCTCCTGCAGGGTCTGCAGCCCTGGCTCTGCTAAAGAGGCTAAATGAGCCAATTGATCAGCACATTGATTCCCTTTTCGATGTGTATGCTCCAATTGCACTTGTCATGCTCGAATTATCAAGTCTCGTATACCTGTCACCAAATAAAAATGCGCAGTTTCAGTGTGTACTATGATGATAAAACAGCTTGGAGCAATATTGCTGTAGACCTGTCCTTGGGCCATTATCCTGTAAACTAAATATATTTTGAAATCCTAAATATATACAGAGTTCTAACCTTTTTACTAAATTATGTATCTTTACCATTTTTATTTTCAAATCAATAGTAACTTAGTTTTAAGTAAGTGATTACCAAACTCATACCCAAGCTTAAATTACATATCATTCTATAAAAACTGTAGAATATCCATGAGAGTTACTCTTCCTTAAACCCTAGTATTGTTTCATCGGTACTAAAGTGATCAGATTTCTTACATGATGTGGGGTTTATAAGAGAAGAGAATACAGGTACACATAACTTTGTGACTTGGTTAGGATAGATTCTTGACACACTAGATTGCTCGAATGTTTCTATATCGAAATCAAAGTAGATTTCTTTAGTGTGTGCTTGACAAAAGATGTGCTGGTTTTATGAACTTGGTCCACTAAAATCATGGCCGACACAGCGATATTTCTGCCAGTAGGCACATGCAGTATCTCAGCAGCAATCTAGATGTCCAAATGACCGAAAATTCAGGACAGGGCTTTCCCGAGTCTTGAATTTCTATCCCTTCAATGCTGGTGTGGCATTTTATAAAACTTCTTCGAGGGTGTCCAAAACAGGAAAAGGAAGTTTCACATGTCATATGTCAGTGCTTACTCTCTTTCTGGAGATTGTAACATGTAGTTAGTAGCTGAAGTATCCTCTGAAGTTGTGTGTCTTTTAGGAAGGGCTTTGGAAGTAGCATTGCCTTGGTTCATACATCGCTCCAATAATAGCTTCAGACTCGTCAATTCTCACATAACTGCGTTGCCCTAACTGCCCATTATTTGGGAACATTTCATACGTCTTCTTCTGCAACCACGGGGTCACCCAAGCCTCATTGACGGAATGTTCTCTTTCTATCCTTTTCGGGCCACATTGCTAAGAGTAGTGACTATTTGTTAAATAGATGCCAAGTTGAGGACAATCCTCTTTTGAATCTATTCAAGAAGATGGGTTAAATCACGACATATGAATGGTTTTTTCTGTGGTTGAGTAAGCTCGATTCTGCAGAGAAGTTGATCAAAATCCTGGGGTGTTGTAGCTGTGTGGGAACTTGTGAAATTCAGGCCGGTTTTATTCTGTTAAAAGATCAGAAGTGCCCATTACTTGGCAATGCCCATTACTTTGATTGTCAAGTAATGTACTAATGTTGACGGAGCTTCAAGAAGTTAGGCTAAACTGAAGAGTACTTGGATTTGTTATCGGCTCTTTCAAACAAACAAGGCTTGGACTTGAGCAAGACTGGCGTGGATATGCCATAACTATTTGAAGGATAGCAATATTGAGATCTATGAATTCTCTTTGGCAAATAGGATAAAGATTTTGTTAGTACTTAGTACCTTGCCGTGTCTTGTGTTTGGTGGAGCTTGAGTCCTAATTTGTTTAATCAGGAGTGGAATGGGGTTGGGTTCTAGCTCCCAGGTCCAGAGGATGGCCGACTGGTGTTTGGGAGCGGATTGATAAGACTCGAAAACATATATTAATTAATAGATAAAAGCCCCTACAATGGTTTAATTTCAAAATAAATTATCTAACTCTCAAGCACCAGCAGATATTTGAAGTATTATATACAACATTTTAAAAATTGAATCTAACATCAAACCGATAAAAGAAAATTGTTAGATATTTAAAAATTCAAGTGATATCGTATTCTTATAAAGTTATTATATAATGAATAAAAATAGTAATTATAAAAATAAATAAAAAAATATTTTATTAAAAATACACACCAATATTTATTAATATATAGTCAATTAATAATAAATTCAATGATTCTAATTCTAATTCAAATTGAATATAATATAAAAACTAAAATAATAGTAACTGTTAAAATTATATTTTTGAACTCAATTTGAAATTATGTTTAGACAACTTCTAATTTTTAAATATGTTTAAAATAAGATATCGACTTATTATTGCAAATGTTCTTAACTTATTTACATTTTCTTTATAAATCATCTATTTTAAGTTTACTATAATCAATATTAAGCATTGATTCTTCTTCTTCGATCAAAAAATTAAATAAGGTCATTAAGTACTTGATATTATAAATAAAATTTTCATATCAATACATTAAAAAATACTCTAATTATGTTTACAAATTGTCACATAAACTGTTTGATCGAATAATCTAATGATAAGTTCTCTCAATTGTAGAACATTTTTACCAAATAATCTCTCTCACTCATCTATATTTTAAACTAAGAGTCTTACTAGCTACATTTTTTTTATCATAATTTATCTCTTTATAGATGATCTAACAAAACTCATTAAATATTTATAATATAATTTCATTTCATTTATCAATTTTAATTAAGCTTTATTAGAGAAAATATATTTGCAATCAATCACATCAAAATGACCACTCATAATATCAATATTTGTATATGCATCTCCATTATATAAATAATAAGAATTGAAAAAGTAAGTTGTGAAGTAGATCCTTCACTACAAGAAAAATGGAGTTTAGCGACGAACATTAACGACAGAACACCTACAGATTCCGTCAGTAAGCTAAATTAGAGACGAAATTTATCGACAGATCAAGGTGTTGCAGAAATGGTCGTAGGTAATACTTTGCGACAAATCACACATTTTTCGTAGCTAATTTACCAATGGATATTTTAAGTTACCGTCGATGAATATATTGACGGTTACTTTGTATTGTCGGTAAATTTAGCGACAGAAAGATTGCTTCAGTTGGAAAAATTACCAATGCACATATCCTATCTATCAGTGATTTAATCGACGAAATTGATTATTCCATCAGTAAGTTAACGACTAACATTATCGACATAAATTAATTATTCGTCGGTAAATTTAATAGATTTTATCGGCAAACTTTGTTTTTCTGTCAGTAAATGTACTAAAACTTTTTAAAAAAATTTCCTTACATTTAATCTTATTTGATAATCTTATGGTTGATGCATAATTTATACAATTATCAGTTATCTGTTGATAATATTGTGATTTGTTTCTATATTTAATTTGTTAAAACAGAAAGTTGATTTACGATATAAAGTAAAATTTATCTTAATTGATAATAAAAAATATTTTGTACATAATAAGTATTTAATTCATACGAAATGACTACAACTACGTTATTCATTTGGTGAACGTAGATGCCTTGATTACTACGACGAGGTGTTGCCCCTCCTCTTCAATTAATCCATCTCATTACGAAATTGGGTTATGTACTCTATTGACTGTTATAACTGAGTTGTCTATGTCTGTATTGTGTTCCAAAGCTCAGGGACTTCATTGGATGCAATCCGCTTACAAGATATTGCTATACTGGATGTGGAGGATTGCGAATAACATGTGTTCACAAATAAACCTAAATTCAAGATCCTTCCATGACAGTCCCTACCAGTCACTGTATGAAGATAAGTTTGACTCTCATCAACATTTTTAGACTATTGAGACTGTCGTTGAATGCTTTCTTGTATTTAGTCCTATTAGAAGGCAATATTATATTAATAAGTGATAATTATTAAGTATTAATATTAAAGTATAAATTTCACATACATTTTGTTCTCTACATCGGGTCTTAACGAAGGTCACATCATCATGCTTCTTAATGGAGTATGCAAAAAGAGATGACGGGATGTAGGCTTCATACCCATATATTTTTCTTGTATCAGAATAAAATGTTATAAGTGAACTACAATTTTTAAAAATTTCGACAGATTTTTCTCCATTTTTATGATATTCACCCTCTGTTGAACAAAGAAAATAACTCAACAACACAACCATATATGGCACTAGACATTTGTAACATTGTCATTCTCCATAATACAAATATTTTTATTCCAAAATTCACATATTAAATTAAATTGAAATACATCAAAGTAAAAAAAAATCAGAAGGTGTAAATTGTAGATACTTACAAGTCTCTCTGCATGCTCTTGGTAGGTAATAGATCCTCCTGTATGTATAGGAAGATTCTCTTCCCCCAATCCTTCATGTCTGTTGATAGAATTATGCTCTGAAATAGACATTGCCTCGGGTGATATCCAATACTGCTACCAACGACTCTATATTTCTTCAGAAATATAATGAGATCATACACTAGTCTTGTGTATCGTACTAACAAAGTTTTTATAATGTGTACAAGCTCGTCTCTCCCATAATTTATAAATAATCGTGTCAAATTTAAAATCCCAAAAAAAATCTTTATGAAAAAAATAAGAAAAACATACGACGAGTATTTATAACCTACAATATTTATGTAATTAATATATAAAAATTAATTAAAAATATAAAAGATACATTTTGTTATACCTCAAACTCTTAATAATAAAAATCTTTTATTGCTTGAGAGATATTATTCCATATATATCCTTCACGATCAATCTTCTCCTTGAATTTGGATGTCATGTTTCTTGAGCATAGTCTAGATGAAATCAACAAAATATAAAAAATAATTTTATATCATTTTTAAATTTAAACCTATAAGTTAATTATAAACATATAGTATTTAATGTATTTTTACTTACAGATTGTTGACAATTGTGATGTAAGTTCTTCTATCAACTCCCTGCCTTCCAGGTTGGAGGTTGTCTCCTTCATCCGCATCATTTATCCCTAATATTTCTGTCGACATAGAGGTGGTGGATAGTGTAGCAACAGGTATGGAAGGTGATACCTCATTTGCAAGTGTAGTAGCTAAAGGTATGACATCTGATTCGGTTGCAGCTACAAAATACAATGCTTCACCTGAACAGTAACTAGCTCTAAATCGTAATCTAAACCTTAGTTGCATCATATCATGTTTTCTCTTTTGGGGCATATTTTAACTTGAAATTCACATCTAATTGAATATTCCAGAAATGCAACAATTGTAATTCAATGTATTGAAAATTCAATAATTGATTTATGGAATATAATATTCTATTACAAAAACAAATTAATTGTTTACCATCACTTAATTGTAAATTGAATTCATCATCATCTTCTTTTTCTAAAGAATTAGAATCAAACTCAGGCTCCTCATCCTCTCCAAATGAAATTTCAACATATTCATTATTTGAATCATTTAAAGATTCATTTTTGTCATATGTAACAGATGCATTTATTTCATAAGCATCTTCCTGAAACGCTTTACTTTCAATTCTCTGTTTTCCTTTTCCATGTGATTCAAAAACACCTCTAAGTTTAACTTTGCAAATGACCAACCAATCTGACTTATCTCGTTGTAAGCTAAAAAAAGGGATATAATACACCTGGATCGCTTGTATTGCCAACGCGAAAGATTCAAGTTGTCTAAATCTTCTTCGCTGGTTGATTTTAACTAAATTGTATTTGCTATGCACTTTTGTACCAACATTTGGAATTAAATCAAACCAGTCACACTTAA
The DNA here is from genome assembly GCA_027568895.1 of Erythroxylum shatona. Taxonomy (NCBI): domain Eukaryota; kingdom Viridiplantae; phylum Streptophyta; class Magnoliopsida; order Malpighiales; family Erythroxylaceae; genus Erythroxylum; species Erythroxylum shatona. The sequence goes on from JAOSBK010000008.1 coordinate 7,891,842, forward strand.
ATATCACACTTCTTTTTACTGGCAATGCAGGGTACTCAATTTCAAGTATCTCAATAATTTTACTATAGTAATTCATCAATTCTCCCTATATGCAAACTCTGCTATTTACTGTTCTCATGCTATGACCATGATATTTGTATACATTAATGAAATACACTGAATATGATTTAACAGTTTGCAAAGGTCCTTTTGCAAGATCACATGTGAACTTATTCTCTATTGAATTTTCTAAAGCCTACATAAAGAAAGTTTCATATTAAACAGTATAATATCATTTGAACACTTTAATCTTATAATTCATTCATTTCAACAATTATAAGTGAAAACTTACATATTTCTCGAACCATCAAGGGAAGTGTCTTCCAACTTCTTTATTGATATCATCCTGTATTTTTCGGGCATTAGCTCAGGTAACCATTCCTCGTATAATCTAAAAATATTATTATGTATTTCAGTTGTGAAAAACACTAAATTTCAAAACCCAAACAATTGATTTCAACTTACTGCACGAAATGTTGAACCTCTTGACATTTTCATAAAATGTAACCATAGACAGCCTCAATTTCTTCCTCTATAACATTATTCTTATTGAACATCCATATGCTAGTTCAGGATATGTGAAAATGCTAAGTTGCGATCAGCATCACCCGTTCTTCTCCCATCATCATTACAAGAAAGTTTTCTTTCTTTTGTGTGGACATGCGGCTCAAAATAATATGAACAAAATATACTAGCTTCCTCCACTAAATAAGCATTACATATTGAACCTTCAACTCTAGCCTTATTTGACATTTTTTAAGTGATGTAAATGCTTACATAGGATTATTACAATTCTGTTATTAAAATATGTTATTGCTTCAATTACAATATTTTCATTAAATTATCTCTCAAAGTAATACATCCATCAATATTGAACTGGATCGACAAGTTTAGCCTTGTGTGTTAAATGCACAGGTAAATGCTTCATACAGTCAAAGAAGCTTTGAGGGTAAATCCCTTCTAATTTGCACAAAATTATTGGAATTTTCCTTTCCACTTTTTCCATTTTAGCTAACTTTATTTCAGATAGTGTTAAGCTTTTTCTATTATAACTTCCCAAACTTATTTAGTAGCAACTCACGAAATACAATTAGAATTAGTCTTTGCAAAAACACATGATAATCATAGCTTGTCATCCCAAATAATTTGTACTTCCTCATGTTTAGACACCTTGCCAAGTTTGAAACATAACCATCGGGAAACTTTAGACTTTTCAACCATTCACATAAAATTTCCTTTTATTTTTTGTCTAAAGTGTAACATGCTTTTAGATATTTATCGATGCGTAGATCTTTATGTAACTCATTCCTTCTAGAAAAAACTTTCAAATCAGCTTGTGATTTTGTATTAGCTTTTGTCCTTCCTTCAATGTTAATTATGGTATTGAACAAATTGTCAAAAATATCTTTTTTAATATGCATCACATCTAGATTATGACTACCAAATTAGTTTTTCAATATAGTAAATCTCAAAAGTTGTTTCGTTTTCTCCAACCAAATTTTTTACCAATGCTTATATTAACTTCATCAGCTTCAAATTTTGTAACATTTAGCAACTCTAATTCATCAATCTCCTACAATATCTCTTCACTAACTTTGTGAGGAGGAGGAGGTGTTTGTTCCATCCTATTCTTAATGAACTTTTGTTTATTGCATCTAAATGGATGATCTGGAGGAAGAGATTTCTTGTGATTATCAAACTAACATGTTTTTCCCCTGTTTAGAAGATAAAATTCATCAGAATCATTATCATAATAAGGACAAACCAAATTTTCCTACTATGATCCATTCAGACAATATAGCATAGGCCAGAAAATCCCTAATGATCCACATCAAAGCTGCTCTCAATACACAATTTTATTTCAGAGACACATCATATGTCTAAACATCATATTCCCAAAGATGTTGTAATTCAGATATCAATGATTGTAAGAATACATCAATTTTATGCTTTGGATTTGTAGGCCTGACATAATCGCTGTCAAGAATAGATATGCCTTATTCATACCATCCATGGAGGCAAATTATAAGGAGTAATTATGATTGGCCATAATGAATATTATTAGTCGAATTTACCAAAAAGTTAGAATCCATCTGACAATCTCAACCTAACGTTTCGACTTTTAGCTGCAAACTCATAATGGGTATTATTTAAAAGTTTCCATACTAGTGCATTTGATGGATGACTCATTATTCTATCTTCCTATTCTTGTTCATTATGTCATCTCATGTGAGATGCAGTAACATCATAAGTATATAGTCTTTGAAGTCTCGGAGTTAGTAGGAAATAAAACATCTGCTTCTAGGGTACTAATTTCTATTTCATAGAACGTTTTATAGGCTTGAACCTAGATTGACCATAAAATTTGCACTCTTGTAATTCCATATCATCTCCCCATTACAACATACATCCCAATTTGTAACAATCAATTTTTTTAACAGGCAAACTAAGACTGCTAATAAGTTTCTTCATATTGTAAAAACTATCAACTATTCTTTGATCAGGAAGCAATGATTCATTATAACTTCCAAGAATTTTATCAAAACTACGATAAGAAATATGTCTTCAAACTTTATGTTTAATATTCGATTAATTGAAGACAATCAAGTTATTGTCTCATAATTTGGCCATAATTCTTAGTCAATTGAGTGTAATAAATCAAAAAACTATTTTGCATATAGGTTTAGTTCTTCTTCAAGATTTTATATATTTTTCTAAAAGGTATAACCGGATGCATCATAAACCATTTGCATGTCAGGATTTTTAGTTGCACTCACGTTATTTGTTCTAAATCCAATCCCCCTTTAAACTCTATACACTGACAAGTTGTTGGACCCTGTTTTCGAAGTCCAACATTTGAAATCATAAACGCATGGAGGGCTCACTTCTTACAACTTACTAGGCATAATTGGGGAAATTTTATTTGGAGTCTCAGTCCGGCTTCTTCAAAACATTTGTTCCCCGTTGAATTACGTTTCTAACGACACCAAAAACACTCAATTTGGTTCAGAAATGAAGAAGTTAAGGCCAAAACACTATTGGGCTAACATTAAACCAAGACTAAATACTACATCTGAATTCACTCCAGAAATTGAAAGTCTTAGGGCCCAAACTTAAATTCAATTTCTTCAGATAAGTTGTAGCTCCATGTCTCTAGTTTAATTTGAAATAAAAATCAATCCAATCGAAGCTCTACAGATCAAGATATCGCCAAAATACTGAAGCATGTTCAGAAAAATATCCAACTCATTTTGATTCAATCCATCCTTTTTAAATTAAAAATTAAAACCTACCAATTTTTGTGGAGAGGTAGAGGAATGTCTTAGAAATCCAACGCTTCAAAAATCAGGTCAATCGGAGGTAGGATGAAAAAGTTATGGCCAAAAGAATAGAGAGAGGTTGGATTGGGGAGAAAAAAATAAAATAAAAAAATTCAAATTGGCGCTCGCACTCGCGAGCACTCGCCCTCGCGAGGGCACATGCAAATGCTGCCTTTTCCTCTTCTGACTTTCCAACTTCTAAAATTCATAACTTATGACTCAGAACTCCAAAATTTGCAAATTTGGTATCAATGGAAAGTTAAAAGAAAGAACTACAACTTCCATGCAGGATTTACAAACAATTTTGGTCTCTAGAGAGGTCAAAAGCTCACACAAAAGTGACTGGTCAAGAAGCTCGTCCTGAACAATATCATAACTTCTAAAAATCATATCTTCCTTCTCCATTGCTCACAAATTCCATACTTTATACCAACAGAAAGATAAAAAGACAACCTACAACTTTCATGAAGATCTTAAGAGCAATTTCCACCTCTATAAAGGTCAAAATTTTAATCCAAGTGACTGCCCCTAAAAATTCATCCTAAACAACATCAAGACTTCAATCGATCATAACTTCCAGCCCCGATATCTAAAAATGTCATACTTTATAGCATTAGAAAGATAGAAATATAAGCTACAACTTTCATTAAGACTACTTTGGCTGATTCTATCTAGATCAATACAGTTTTTTCATTGAATCT
>JAOSBK010000008.1:7903165-7921550 GCA_027568895.1 Erythroxylum shatona
CTATATTTTTTATTAGAGTTATAAACTTAATTTTTGTAGAATTAAATATATAAAATATAAATTCTTATAAGAATATTCATTGAAATACTAAAATATATAATATTTATATTCTTATATTTTTTTAAAGTCGTGTCCTTATAAATCATTTGACACTTAAACAGTTAATACTAAACAGCTAATTTTACCAAACATCTTTAACAAACAATTAATACAATTCGCTAGTCAAATCAGCTGATATAATCAACTATCAGCTAACAGCTGATAGAATCAGTTATCAGCTATCAGCTGATTGCCAAACAGGACCCAAATCTACTTTACAAGATGGTACCTCAAGCATATTTTTAAATAGATAATTAGACTTAAAGGTAAACTTCTAGTAGAGATAAATGGAGCCTGATCTCCATTTAGCATAACAGCTTGTAGTAAAAAGTTGAGAGCAAAGCCGAAGAGGAAGTAATGCGATATGTTGCATTGTTATCGATTATTTTTTTGAATACAAACCTGAAAAAGCATTAGTAATGATTGCCTTAGGAATAGTGGATAGAGAGGGCTCTGCTATGGATAATTATAATATTTACTTTCGGGATATAATTGACTTTCGTAACAGAAGTTTTCTTAAGTGGAATCAAGATGATGTTTGTATTGAGATTAGCCATGACAATGCTTTCTCTTAAAGGTATGTTTCCCAGGCAGTTTATTAATATAATATAATATTATTCTATTATTTAAAAAGAGGGTTTATAATAAAATGGAATAAAATGAGATGAAAAAAAGGATTTTATATTACATCTCATTTTATTCTAAACAGGAAAAATAAAAAACTTTCGATTTTGGCAGATTTAGAATGGAATGTTAAATGAAAGATAATTTTACACTATATTATATTATAAATCTTTTATCTAAACAATATTTCAGTATATTATATTATGAACTATTTTATCCCTCTTAAACAATAATTTTCTAATATTACATTTACTTACATCCAATGCGGACGGGTATGATGATGATGATGATCTATTTACGTTACATTCCATTATAAACCATTCAATTCTATTAAAAATTTTACGTCCAATTAAATATAACCTAAGGGAGCGAGAGAATAGTAATAAAACTGAGAATAAATAGAGTGAGTAATAGGAATAAATATAATCATGATGATTGGTTAAAAAGAAAAAACTATTACTATTATTATTGATAGTAATTGTTTTGTTAAAAATATTGATAAATAAAAGTTTATTAAAATTTTGTTTTATATTAAATTTTAGTATTTTTAATTAATTATATTTAATTGCTAAAAGGAAAATTATAATTAATTAATTATATTTTAATTAATTATATTATAATGTAACTAATTAACTATATTTACTTAAAAGTTAAAAAGAAGTCAGTGTCACCCGCCTGACAATTGCCTATTATTAAGGGGTGAAAGTCATTCATTTCATATATGGGATATCGATTAATCTTTTAAAAGGGGGATATCAAAAAATTATTTATATAATAATAATACTTAACCAACAAAATGTTTTTCACTGATCATTAACCAATGATGCTTTCTCTAATTCTCATTGGCCCAGAGCTCTCTTGGGTCGAGTAAATGTAAATGTCGATGGGCTCAGGAAAAACGTCTAGTTATGAGATTGTCATAATAGACAACAAGGGTTATTAATTTTTCCTCTGTTTTCGTGCTCTTATGGAGACACCAACTAAAATACTAATTAAATAAGATCAAAGTCCAGCGAATTTGATACGGCCAAGTCCGGTGGTGACTTATTATAAGTGATCTTAGCCATAGGAAGTAAAGAGGGGTTTCAGACAAAATATAATATAATATAATTTTAAGGGTATATTTGATTGGGAATTTATTAATAGAATAAAATAAAATGTAATATTATTTTATAAGAAGAGATTATAATGGAATGAAATAAAATGAAATAAAAAAGTAGGGTTTTATATTACATCTCATTTTATTCCAGACAGTAAAAATGATAAACCTTTGATCTGAATGATTTAAGATGAAATAAAAAATGATAAACAATATTTCACTATGTTAGATTATAAACCCTTCTTCCAAACAACATTTCACTATATTATATTATAAACACTTTCCTCTCTCTCAAACAACAAAATTCGAATATTACATCCATTTATATTTCATTTCATTACAAATCATTTAATTTTATTCTATTACATTAAAAATTTTACGTCTAACCAAACATGACCTAATTGACGTTCGTTTCCTCCGTAATTCACTTGAGTCGGTGACTTTTGTACATATTCAAAGAGCATCGTTGGACATAATATCAAGGGTTAATTACTAAAAAAAAGCCTGAAATTTGGTCAATTATTCAATTATATCCCAAACTTTAAAACATACAATAAGATAATTAAACTTTCAATTTTTTTTCAATTTTAACTTAAACTTCAAAAAATGGCAAAAAATATTCAAACTTTCGATTTTCTTCAATTTTAACTCGACGTTATCTGTTATTTTTTCGATGTCATCACCTATTTATTTTCTGTTTATTCTTCTTATGTCCCAAATTATTCTCGCATTACGACGTATTGCACAAGTAAGCTCTTCGTTTTTAGTGCGTTCTCTTTATACTCTTAGTATGAGGCATCAGGGCTGCATAATCTGAAAATCAAAGAATAAAGGTGTCGAGGGAATAAATTGAAAACTAAGGAAAAACTGAAATCAAAGCATAAGGTCGTCAAAGCTGCGTAATTTGATTTAAGCTATTTTTAAACAAAAGTGTCATTTTAATTATGCAATTAAAAGATATCATTTTATTAATCTTTATTTGTGTTAATTTTAGCTTATGTGTATTAGTAATTAAGGTTTCTAAAGTATGTGACAAGTTACGTCATCAAATTTAAAGTGAACATTAATGTCAGATTATAATTAAAATATTAAAAATTTGAGCATTTTATTGCTATTTTTTAAAGTTTAGGGTAAAATTGAAAAAATTGAATATTTTAGTATTTAATTAGTACTTTTTAAAGAATAAAATATAATTGAAAATGTGAAAAAGATTTATTTTTGTTGTTTCTGAAATATATAAAAGTCGTCTAACGGCCGCGTTTGTAGTCCAACGGTTAGGATAATTGCCTTCCAAGCAATAGACCCGGGTTCGACTCCCGGCAAACGCAAAAGGTTTTATATTTTTTATTTTACGTAGGCAAAGTAAAGTATCCAGAAATAGGATGGAGAAGAATCCAACGGCTTAGATCTGATCACGCACCGCAGCTTTGTCTAACCCTCTTTCACGCTCTCTCTAGTAAAATAAACTACAGCAACGAAGCCCTCGTTTTCTTTTACTACACGCCGTCGTGATATCGTAACAGCTAACAACTGAATCTGATGGCGGAGCATCTTGCGTCGATATTTGGAACGGAGAAGGACAGGGTGAACTGTCCGTTTTACTTCAAGATCGGCGCTTGCAGGCACGGAGACCGCTGCTCCAGACTCCACACCAAACCCAGTACAAGCCCTACACTTCTTCTCTCAAACATGTACCAACGCCCCGACATGATCACTCCCGGTGTCGACGCTCAGGGAAATCCCCTAGACCCGCGCAAGATCCAGGAACACTTCGAGGTTTCAATTTCCTTTTCAAATTATTTGCTTATTCTCTCTTTTTTAATTATTTATTTTAGGTTTGGGTTTTTTGATTGTTTGTTAAAAATGCTATTTTTGGCTTATTAATGATTGATTAGGGTAGATTTATGTTGGACAATCGTGATGACTATCATATCACTCGCTGTTACCGTGATTCTGATTTCAATTGCAGGAGTTCTATGAAGATCTTTTCGAGGAGCTGAGCAAATATGGTGAAATTGAGAGCTTGAATGTCTGTGACAATCTCGCTGATCACATGGTTCGTTTATTATGATAATTACCTCCATATTCAACTTTCTAAATACACGTTGCAGGATGATATATCTCTTTTTATATATAATCTTGGTGGGTAGATTTGTTTACTCTCTCTTTGATGTACATGCATAGGTGGGTAATGTGTATGTTCAGTTTAGAGAAGAAGAGCACGCAGCCAATGCTCTCCGTGCTCTCACCGGAAGATTTTATGCTGGTTTGTCTTCTTCTTTCCTTTCCTTTGTCCTTTTATGTTCAATAAACTTTGAATATGTGCTAGCCTTTTATTCTGTATCTTGGTGATGCATTATCAACTTTATGCTTGTTATTCTTTCTTAATTGTAAGTTGGATATGAAATGTATTGCAGGCCGGCCTATTATCGTTGATTTTTCTCCAGTGACTGATTTCCGTGAAGCCACCTGCAGGCAATATGAAGAAAACACTTGCAACCGTGGTGGGTACTGCAACTTCATGCATCTTAAAAGGATTAGCAGGTAAAGTCTCTCACTTCCACAACCATAATTTTTACTGGAATGCCTTTTTATGTGTCTGAATTGCTTGTTATCCTTATTCCTAGGGAATTGAGGCGCCAATTATTTGGGAGTCATCGAAGAAGGCGCAGCCGCAGCAGAAGCAGAAGCCCACAAAGGCATCGCAGCCATGAAGAGCACTATCATGGGCGTGGTTCCAGTCGAAGACATGATGATCGGGAGCACCATCATGAAAGTCGGAGTAGGAGACATAGGAGTATAAGCCCTGGCCACAGGAGAGGACGAAGTAGAACTCCTCCTGGAAGGCGCAATAGGAGCCCGGTCAGGGAAAGCAGTGAAGAGAGACGTGCCAAAATTGCACAATGGAACAAGGAAAAAGAGGAGTGTCACGATACTGCTGATACTATCAAAGCTGATGGTGGCAACCATGACAATGGAAGCGAGGATAATGGGCATGCACAAAATGATGACCAGTATCATCAATATCAACAAAGCGGCCCCCTCAGAAAGAAGAATATGGATACTGATTCATTTTAAGAATCTGGTTCGTATCTTACTAGTCTTGATTCTTTGATGATGAATTCAGACTCTCCCTGCTCACTTAGGACCTTTTTGAAACAAAGACCAAAAGTTTTATAAATATAGCTTACAACCCATTTTCCCCTGTGCAGGTGTGCAGGTTCCCAATTCTGTCATATGGGTTGTCAATTTTTCCTCCTTTTTTTCATCTGTTAATAGCAATCAAACTGCTTGACTGCATGCTTCATTGCATGATAGTTTTGGGATAAAATGCATGCAAACTTTTTAGTTATATTCAGATTTCAAAGACACCCTTGACCTTTCAGTTTCATGATTTAGTCTTTATCAATTCAATGCATTTTAATATTTCACCCTTCATTTGTCTATACTGACAGTACAACAGTTTTAAAAATGGCACTTTTTTTTTTGCAAGTTTAAAAAATGGCACTTAGTTATTTATAATTATTTCTCATAAAAAATGGCACTTAGTTTGGATTTTCCTTTTTTCCTTAAAGGAAAAGAAAAGATTACATATAATACTTATTTTAAAACCGAGTTCTTTTACCCGATTTACGTGGCAAGCTACCACAATGATTTGTCTTTGAATGAAATTTTGTTAGTGAAAAAGATGCAACAAGCTGTAGCCTTTGATGAAAACTATGAACTTACTGAAAAGTTCGGATATGTAGCTGTGGGTGTCTTTGAAATTTGAATATAGCTCAGGGGTATAAGTTTAGTTAACCCTAGCTTTTTAAATACATATACCTTAAAAAGTTTTGCCATACTTGTTTAGTATAGAAGTGATTTGATTTGATTTGCAATGAAAAGGGTCTGCACTTCCATCTCTTTTCATTGTCTTTCCCTTTTCTTGAATTTGCTGAAACTTATATTCGAACTTCTGAAAGGTCTCTGATAATTAGTTCAAAGGCAAATGATGACCATTAGCTTTTTAATTGTCACAAGGATTGTTATTTATCCCTCATCTTTTATTCAAGTTCCAAAGTTAATTGATGGTCTTGTGGAAAAAATCTCCCTAATAATATTTACCTGGACATTTCATATGCATGCATGCTTGTGATGCATTTCGTAAATTTGCTTTTAGTGAGTGCATTACAGTAAAGGATTCTGTGACCAACGCTTATTCAGCCTAGGGAACGATCAGTTTTGACGGGTTCTGTGAACTCTCTTTCCCTTTACTTTCTTTTGTATCTATTTTTCCAAAATTTAGATAGAGCTTACGTGTGTTAATGAGTTTTGCAGGTTCAGGTATCCCTGCTTCTCAAAGACCGGGCCGTTGTTTTAATCTCAGCTTACAATGAAATTTGTGTACAGGTTGTGGTGCGGTGTTGGATGATTGATTTTACAGGACTGTCAGGTTTCAGAGAGAAAAGGCATTGGATCCAGATTTTGTTCATACATCCGCACATTTGGTAATTTTAGCATTCTAGTGTTCGGTGTTTGTTTCAGGTTGATAGTGGCTGCAGCAATGTTGTGTTACTTAGTCCCCCCCTTTGCAACCCTCGTTAGACCATACATTGTTATTCTATTAAAAATTGCTGTAGTATATGCTCACATCATGAATCCTGAGTGTGCATAAAAGATACTCTCATTTAATCCTTGTTCATTTTTTGTCGTCTTGAGTTCTTCCGCATATTCTTCCCGGATATGTGCTTTTCGTGTTCCGCAACAAATTATCTTATGAGGCTCCAGGCATATGATAACTTGGCAAAAGAGTTATTAATTGCATTAAATTAGGCACCAGAAGGTAGAAGACTAAACTAAGTAGAAGTTCTAGTTACAAGCTGAGCAAAATGTCCATCCAAAATGTCGTTAAACTCGAACGGACGTCCAGGCGATGAAGAATTAGGGAAGAAATCACAAGTTTTTAAGCTGCTTAACTTTTCGTTTCAGATTTAAGCCCTTTAAACATCATACTTCAGTTTTCTTTGGGTGCCAAATCACAGCGTCATGGTACAAGTTCAGAAGTAAAAGTCACCCTCTTGGAATGTTTCGTTTTCCAAACCAATAAAACCCATTTAAAAACGTTTAGCCTGCAACCCTTTTAACAATCCAGGTTTTGCCAATATTGGTCTCCCAGATATCTTTTTAGAAGTTAGGCTGATACCAGTGTGCAAGTCCCTTGTACCAAAACCTAGTAGAAAAGGTCATTTGAATTGAATACCGCAACCCAGTAAAGGACACACAAGGTACAACAGGTTTTGCCAATATTGGTCTCCCAGATATGTTTTTAGAAGGTAGGCTGATACCAATGTGCAAGTCACTTGTACCAAAACCTAGTAGAAAAGGTCATTTGAATTGAATACTGCAACCCAGTAAAGGACACACAAGGTACACCACAATGTAAAAGTAAAGTAATACATAGCCCTTCAATGTAACAATCGAACTAAAACTGGGCATGCAAAAGATCTGTTCGAGTTGTGAATATCAAGTCAAAATTACAGAAGACACTACTAAACACATGGCACTTCCATTTTCGATGCAATGCCCTACCAAAATCTTAGAGGTTAATTACTCATTCAGATCTCATGCTAAACCCTTTACTTGCCCTCATGCTTGGCCTTTGTGTGAGACTGCAGAGCACCATCTGAACCAAATGTCCTGACCATCACATCAGTATTAGAATCAAACTGATATAGCCTGCAATAAAAACTTCTTAACGTTTCATTAAATTAAATTACCTATCACAAGATTTGCAGGAGAACTGACCACCCGACTTTGGGGTTTGCGGCTTAGAAGCCTTTGCAGCATTCTTTGCTGGGTGAGGAGTTGCAGTATGACCACCTTTCTTACCATCTGATCCACAGCAAGGAAGTCATTTATCAAACAAATGGATTTTATAGAATATCAGCTAGAATATTTAAACTGACAACATGCAATTTCCTGCGCAACAAAATGAAAAAAGAGTGAGAGCACTACCTGTCTTCTGTGGAGTAGCTGCTTTTGCCTTCTTAGAGGGCACAGGTGTCTTTATTGCAGACTCTTTGGGCCTTTTCTTGCCTTGTTCAGCCTTTAAAATGAAAATGTTTAAACTAGATCACTTAAATTGAAACTAGTGGCTGATCCTACAACCACAATATTCTGGAATTTACCTTCTTAGGAGTCTCTTCATCTTCACTTTCATCATCTTCATCATCATCATCAAGTGACATACCCTGCATATAAAACCTCATATATTTGATTGAACCCAATAAACTTCTATGGTCAGATAAGTGCAACATTGCCCATTCACAAATTCACAACTAGAAATTTCTGTCACTTAGTTGTAGGGACAGCCTCTGCTATATCAAGTCTTAGTATGACTCCCTTAACATCATATCTTTAAATCACTATTCTTACACAAAAATATATTGAATAGGCAATTTACCTCTTCATCAGAATCATCACTCTCAGATCCTTCATCATAATCATCTTCGTCTGAATCATCATCCTCATTTGATCCATCCTCAACTTTAGCTTTGCTTGGCTCTACAAGATTAACATTTGGTTTTGCTGAAGATTCAGACTTTCCAGCGGTGGCTTTCCCTGTCGCGGCCTTTGCATTCTCAACCTTTCGCTCAATTTTTCCTAGAAAGAGAAAACCAATTAAATATCATTAGTTTGCTCATTTAACAATCTAAAGAAAATAAATAAGAAAGTCAACAAACACAAGGATTGAAAGAAAAATGACAATCACCATTATCTGCATTAGTCAACGGGAGATCTTCGTCTTCAGAATCTCCATAATCTGCATACATTAATGCCTCAACATGGTAAATATAGAGTTCCCATAGCTTGAAAGTTCAAAGCATTACATAAAAGTCAATGGACTCACCAGAGAAATTTGTGCCAACGATAAGACACCAAAGTCAAGGAAAAAGCAAATGGCAATAGAAGTATATAGCATACATAGATGAACAAAAGACTATAGACTGAAACTGACATGAAAGTTGGAAAGATTAAAGTAAATGGGAAAGGATATTCATCAGGTACAGGAGCTTTGTAACCGCAGAAGAAGACACTCCCATTTTTCCAGTTATGAGATAACTCAAACTCTTTCTCAAAAACCAAGTCAAATGACAACTGAGGGATGTTTTCAGAAGAAAGAGTCCCAAGTACAAGCTTCCTTTCATCAAACTTCACAAAAAGGGGCACTGGCTCATTTCCTTTATCTTTCTTGGACTCACCAAGTGCTGCCTGAAATAAAATTTCTCATCAAACTTCACAAAGAAGTACTCAACTTATTCTATCAGAGAGATTATTTTCATGGCACTTCAAAATAAGTACATCTATAACAAATTTTACCTGAGAAAGATGAATAATAGCATCTTCGTCAGGTTTCACCTTAAGAGGCTGCCCTGCCTTGACTTCAACACCTAGCAAAAAGAATTACATCAAATTACAATTCACAAGAATTCCATAGATAAAACACAGCATATTCTACATAGAAGACCGGTTTAATGAATATGAGAACCCGTACATTAATACAGAGTACTATTTTCACACACACAAAAAAAAAAGAAACCGAATAGAACGGCATGTACTTATAATTTAACTCATCTAGAAAACAACAGTTCCATAGCTAATTTAAGAAGGTAATAGAAACGATCATGAAACTCCATATTAGGTAGACAAATGGTCCGCATGAACCAATGAAAATTACATGCTGATTGACGATTTGCAGAAGGAAACAAGTGAACATCACACATAGTTATCGGGAAAACTACACAACTGTAGGTAGAACGTAGCGTATAGCCGAGGACAATCACAAAAAGAACAAAATTTTCAACTTTGTAATCGGTAACTTTTCCCTAAATTTTACGTAAAACAACTAAGCACAAATATGAATCAAATAGCACTCACACAGACCGTAGACAGCGTATACTCCCAGAATCATTCATGTGAAAGAAAACATTAAACACTGTCCATATAACCTTTAAACCTTGCAAATGATACAAAATGAACACACAGCAAACCAAAGACAAATAAATAAATTGAAGAACTATAATATTAAAATGGCCTCAAATGTCAACGCGAACATCATACGACATAAAGATCATAAAGAGATTCAGAAACCAGACAGAGAAACAGCCGATACCAACAAAACAAAGAAAGAACAAGGGCAATACTAATGAAAAGAAAAACCGACAAAAGAAGACAGCAACAGAAGTGTCTTACCCCAGAACTCCATGGCTATAGGAGGAAATGTCGAGCTTTTCTTAGTGAAAAGAAGACGGAGATTAGAGAGTGAGAGTGGCGGAATTCAAGAGGGGTTTAGGAAGGGTTATATAAGGGATTTGCCGCTCAGCCTTTTATTCTTTAGGGTTTTTCTCCTTTCCACCGTTTAAATATAATGTTTTTTTTTCTTTTTATTATTATTTTAGACACCCAGGACTATGTTTGTGGCTTGTGAGTTGATAAGGGGTTTTCGATTTTGGACCTAACCAAAGTTCAAAAGCAGGCTTCTGTTTGCTTTTACTATACTAGGCTTTGATTTGATGCCTTCTAGCGTTAAAGAAATGGAAATTACAAAGACTCCATGTTAAGAAGCTCAATTGTAAGAATTGTTTCAACAGAGTCATAACATACAAATATGGACCAAGAGCATGACCTAGCATAGGACTAGTACATACGGTTTAACTATACTACAACCCATAATTTAGTCCATTTCCTTCTTTATCTATCATTCACTCGGAGAACTAGCAAGCAGTGCTCCTTAAACTTTGATGCTAATGTGAAAGCCTACATATGTAAATATATAGACCTACAAGATTCCGAACTCAAAGACTTCTTATATCTAAGGGAAAGAAGAATAGCACTTCATGAATCTGTATCCATATATGATTGAATTGATGACCTTTTAAAAGAAGAAATTAAGAATTACTCTAAGAGGAGGAGTTTTGGAGTAATTAGTAAGGTTACTCGTTTGAGGTTGATAGGTCACGAATTTAAGTTATGAAAACAGTCTCTTTATAAAATATAAAGAGAATATTACGTATAATTAATGACCTTTATCCGACCATCATAAAATAAAGAGTCTTGTAGATTGGGGTTGCAACAAAATTAAATGCAATAATGATAAGAAAAAGGATAAAAATTGATATTCTTTTTCTTGTCATTAAAAAAATTGTAAAAAAAGAGGGTGAAAATTGATACAGTCTTTTCCTTGTCATAAAAAAATTGTAATGTGATGTGACAGATCGGTTAGTTTTATACTTTTATTGATCTTAATTTCTATTTTTCTCTAACATTTTTTAGTTAAAATAGTCTTTTCTAGTAATTTATTTTTATTAAAATAGTCAATAATTATTAGGATAGAGTTTATCTTAATAGTTATTAAGATCAATAAACTATGATGCATTATAAAAATGTTACTTTAACAATTTTAGAAAATGTCAACCCTTTTGACGGGGATTTGCGAGGCAAACGGTTATATTCTCAACTACAGTGTACCAATATTTTAAATATTTAAGATATATCAAATTAATTTTTACAAAATTATAAGATAATAGTATACTACCAAAAAAAATTGAAGTTCAATTCAATTGGAAACAATTGACAGAATTTAATTTGATATAAATATCAAATCAAATTTATATTAATATTAGAGTTCAATTTCATTTTAATTAAAGAAGCTAATATTATAGTTTAGTCTAAATCCCTTAATAATCGTTTTAATTTACCTAAAACAGTATCACATGTGATATGCCGGATTAGAGAGGATATTGGATTGAGTAGTTGTCAATATACCTCTACATTTTTATGGCTTATGGGAATCTCCCCTCTTTATTTCCCTAAATTAAGAAATCACAAGGGTGCTCCTTCCGGGGACTCCAACATCAGCCATTCAAGAAAAGTTCATTTTAGTGAAAAACATTTTAGTGGCAAAGAATATAGTCAATTAAATAAACACTACATTTTTCGCCTTATTTTCAAAATCAATGACTTGATAAAATCCAGAGGTAGAGTTGTGCATAAACAAGACATGATTTTACATAAACCAAAACCCAAATTTGTGCGGCAAACGGCAAACTGTACAAATGTTTCCCATTGCGTAGCAACAGACATGAGAGGCAAACAATTTCCTCCGTTTGGAATTAAAATATCATCGATCTATACTATTATAATCCTTCTCAAATCCAATAAACTCCTAACCCCCAATTTCTTTTTTTCTTTCCCAAGATTACAGAAATTCACAAATCACAAGCCAAAATTCATTACCACCTATACGTTGCAGCCACTTTACCGCAGAAAATCCATGAATCTTAGCCATGGAAATCCACTCTTGTTGGCTGTGTCAACTTCTTTTGAGCAAGACCACGTCATGGTTAGCCCACCAGGACACCCTCTTGCGCCGTCGTCATCGGTTGCCGACCTTTTTCGACACATAAAAAAGTTCCTTGAACCCAACACCGCTAGTTTCTCCTCCCTATCCAAGCCTGTCAACACCACAAGTTCAACTCTCCATCAATTCACCACCTCACACGTGTCATAATCACATCGCACGTACAAAGAAGAGAAATAATAATAGAAAAGAAAAACAGATATAAACAAAATTTATCTTACTTTCCAAACTGAACTGCGAGTAATGGAGGTCGAATCTAGAAGCATCCATCTGAAGAATAGGCCGGCGACGTTCCTTGGTGTGCTGCTGAATAGCAGCGGCGATCAGGTCGCCTACCGTCGACTCCAGAGATATCAGCACCTGCAACGCACCAACGCTACCTTGGATCGTCACATTGAGTAGCAACTTCGTCAACTTCGGCTTCGCCTCAAGAAGACATCCGGCGTTGAAAATATTCACGTCGTGTAAGTTCGGTGCAGTCTTTGGCCGTCGCATCCTCGACTGCGGCATGTCCATCGGTTTTCGTCCGTGAAACGACGACGATATCTCCGTCAACCGGTTCTTTCTATTCTTTTCCGATTTCTCCGGTTCGTATCCTCTACGGTTACTCTTTGGAGTCGGCATAGTATTTTATGTATCTGATGAGAAAAAAAATCTGTAAAAGTAGTGTTCGCTGTCGATGGTCACCTCAACCGGCGGTAGCGGACGAATCGGAAGCGAGGGAAACCAAGAGCTTGTGAGCAACTGAGGCTCTCAGTTCCTGGCAAACCGGCAGCGACCATAAGAAGAATGGAAATATTGTGAATTTTCAAAATATCGAAGGCAGAAGCCTAAATATTTAGGACTAGTGATACGGTTATGGGATGTCCAATTGACAGCATGTGGATTTATAAAGAGAAGGCATTGCCGCATTGGCTTTACTGGCTAGAGCCGGTTGCTTGGTAAGGGATTGTCTGGTTTGAATCGAACTTCTTTTTGTCTCTTATGTTGGACCGCCGAAGTGGACTCTGAGTTACCGGTTATTGGCAGTGGTTTAAAGAACTTGAGAGATTTGCCTGAGACTCTGTGGTTTTAACTGCGAGGCGTAACGAGGTGCTTGCTGTTAGGGTAGCCGTGGCCGACACGTGGAGAATGGTTATCGAACGGTTTCTGCGGTGATACATTGATGAGGCGTCATGTAGACAATTATTGCCTAAGAATGGCGGCTATACATTGTTGCTGGAGGAAGGACATTTCCAGAGAAGTCGTTTGTTTGTAAGGTTCTGCGGGATGAAAAGGCCGACCATGCCAGGTGGATGAACGAAGGATTTCTTAATGAAACATGTTTTTACTAATTGATGTTATTCATGGGCATAATTAATACATCGTAACTGCAATGTGGGAACATATTTAACAACAACATCCAATATAAACATGACTTTACAAATATCATGAGATAATAAGGATATAACTTTATGGATGGATCTAGTTATATCAACTGCGTGTTTCGTACGAACTTCTAAAGGCATGTTGATTTGGTTTTCTATACTTTGTAACTGCTTTACTAACATGTAAGTTTTATTAGAATAATAAGGTTTCATATTATCTACTGATAACGAAATGAATCCTAATCAAACTGGTGCAGGTGAGTCTAGTACTGAGAAGATGCATGGCAAGTAGTAATAGCTCTATGAGTCCAATTTGGCGTCTTAACTGCTCCTAGTAGTCACCTATGAAGACTGGTTACGGTTGCGCAGCAACTCGGTTGAAGAACTGTAAACGAAACTCAAAGACTATGGTTTGGTCGTTAAGTAGGTTCAAATTTATCAGTTTGAACATCCAATTACAGAGGATCGAGAACCAGATAACTGTCAATTGCAAGTAACTTCATTTTAAATAAATTATATATTAATTTTAATAAAAAACAATTTAAAATTTTATATATTCATTTATCAAAATATGATTAAATTAATACATCAGCTTCAAGACGAAAGGACAAATAAAAAAGTTTCTTCGAGCAGTGGATGGTACGTTTACATTAATACCACTTGAGGTACTTGCACGGTGGCATATGTCGTTTCTTTCTTTTCAACCCCAAGATCCCCATACCATTTTCCTCTCTTTTCCTCACAGAATTATGACGCTATGCAAAGTTACATCCGCTCTACAACCTTTTGGAATATTCAACGAACTATTTCTGTACTTTCCCATAATTCTGGATTCTGTTTTTGTTTGGTTCGTGGTTATGGCAGCTTGTCAAACTGACTTACCTTTTGAGTGACAAATTTGAACGCATTTTCAATTGTTGTTATGACTCTTTTAAGATATTAAAAAAGTCAGTCGCTCTCTAAGTGCACTTGTCTGCAAGCGTATTGTGTGTTATTAGGAAGTTGCGCCTACTAGTCAAAAACTTAGATGTTCTAGACAACTAGGAAACCACCATCATGGGCTTAAATCAGTTTAACTTTCATGGCTAGTTTGTCTAAAGTAGATGCGAAAGGACAAATAATGGAGGCAATGAGATTGAGATGAAAATGGAGCTTCACACCTAAGAAAGAAGAGAACGTTGGGCGCATGTGTCACACGCGCTCGATGCTGCTATAGTACTGCCTTTAAGACAATACAACAGGCACATGCGTTGCAAGCGCCAACCAAACGACGACACGTGGATTGCCACTTACAGGACGTATATGACACTTGTGACAACGCGCCACACACTGCTTGAAATCCTAATGACAACGTCGTAATAGGTGTGTGCATCACAAGCTCCTGCCATTTGTCTAGACGCGTCAAGGTGAGGATGTGTGTCCAGTGCGTATGATGCACTCGCTATACGGGACGGGTGCTTCTACGCGTGAGGCACGTGCACCACACACACTGCATAATGATTCAATCACAGCCATCATATGTAGATGCACATTAGGCACGAACGCGTGCAATGCAAGCGCCTAGCAGTCATATACACCTCTGACATCACAATGTCGTCACACTGAGGTCAACACATAATGAAATGTTGACGTTAGTGCTATAGTGTTTGTTGATGTCAACAATAAAAAGAAAGAAAGATTTAAAATTCCTGTGAAGATACCTAAGGTGATTTGGGGTTAGCTTTTGGGTTAGAGGAATTCATAAAGTGATTTTTAATTTTTTTTGATTAATTACATTGGTAATTTCACTCCAAAAAAATTTAAGGCATTCTAAATCCATTTTTATTGAATTTTCATGCTTTGTACTTCACATGAGGTCGACACTTAAGATTTTTCATGTATTATGTGGTAGGTTCGGCGTTCGGTAACATATGATAGTAGCTTTGATTGAGTTTTTTTGACTGTGCATTCAGTTTTCTACACTTATTGATATTACATTTTCATATACTGTATGCTCATACAAAATGTGAGGATAACATAAGAATGCATATCATGTATTTGTGGTCCTTTTATGTACTGATAAGATTGTAGTTACTACAGTGGTCTTTTAAGTCAGTATTTAAATTGTTCTGCTTGCATATTGGCGGATATCTCTGGTCTCATGTTCAATTATTTTGCCCATAGGTGTTGGCCTTATATGAGATTTTGAAATGTGCATAAAAGTATTAGATGGAGGAAAGTCGTTGCTTGAATGATCTATTTTCCCACATGTGGTAGCGTCATGAGAGTTGATGGTGTGTACTTTGATTGATTTTATGTAGAGGTCTAATTGCATATGTTATGTATTTAGCCAACAGGTGTTTCATAATATGTGTGATCAGATTCTCGTTGAAGATACTATTTAATGTTTTGAATATCAATGTTATCTTGTAATTGTGTTGATCTTTACAATTACATTTTTTGTCAACAACAATGTTGTCACCATTGAAACCCTAACCGGTTTCAATTTTAAGAAGTAGAAGAAGGATGTTGAGTTTACCTTGGAGATGACAGACATCAACATGATTATGTTGATAGAAAGACCATCTCCACTTGTGGACATTAGCTCGAAAGATGATAAGGTGGCCTTTGCGATCTAGGAGCGATCAAATCAGATGTGTTATTTGATCATTAAGAGGTCAATCCCATATCATCCGTTGAGTGGACTACTGGATACCACTATAGCGAAGGAGTTTTTAGAGAATATTTTCCAAAAGATACAAGGCCTCCTCCAAATAAAGATATGTTCTCCATGAGATATACTGGAAAAGGAGTAGTAAGGGAATACATTATAAGAATGGTTTAACTTTAGAATAAGTTGAAGGCATCGAATGCTCTAATTCCTAATACATCAATAATGCACCAAGCTCTTAATACTCTCCCGCAAGAGTATTAAGAGCTTCTTTTTACAATAATTGCATCCATTTCTCGTCTTAAAATGAGATTGCATATGTTCAATACTATTGCAATAATGGCCAATTCTAACCATGATTAAGTAAGCAAAAAGGTTTATAACGTTAGCCGATACTATAGAGGGTTCATCAAATGGTGTGAATAAATCAATAGAACATTGACTTATTTATTGAGAACCAATGCATTTATGTGTAGCTTAGAGGAAACATAAGAATTTCAAAGTTAAAAGTGGTTATGTCAGCTCCTATTTTGTCATCATCTGATTTTAGCAAGATTTTTGTGATTGAAAATGATGTCAGCAAAGATGAAATTAGTGTTGTGTAAATTTTGGATAAACATCCTATTTTATATATTAATAAATCTCCTTATTCAAAATATATGCATTTGTCTACATACAAGAAAGAGCTATCAACATTAGTTATGGATATTAGATAATGGTCACACTCCTTGATAAGAAGGAGATTTGTGGTACGAATGGATCATAGGAGGCTAAAGATTCTAATTAAGTAAAAAATGACAACTCCATTTCAACAAAGTTAGGTAACTAAGTTCTTAGGATATGACTTTAAGATTGCGTGCATAAAAGGGCATGAATATCATATTGTGCACTCTTTAAAATGTGTAATTATAAATTATTCTCTTTATTTATATTTATTATCAATTTTGATCTTCTACGAGAGATAAAAGATAATCGGAGACATGATAGAGAGTAGAAGGAGATAACAGCTAAGCTAGAAATTGGAGATGAAAGAGTCACTGATTTTACTTTGTAACATGGAATGCTTAAATGGAAGTCTTGAGGAATGCTTTGGCTATAAGATTTTAAGCTACTTTCATGGACTTAATAGGAGGTCATTTCAAAATTTTTGAAATCTTAAACAATTACGATTAGTTTCCTTTTGGAACGGATTATATAAGGATATTAAAATGCTAAAATGAATTATTAGATTTGTTAGAGAAACAAATATGAAGTTATTATATATCATAGGTTACTCAACCTATACTTATTCCAAACCAATGTTGGATGTATGTCATTATGGATTTTATTAAAGGAAAACATGTTTTTTAGGGAAAATATGTTATTACATAAGTAATTGATAGACCGATCAAGTATGATCATTTTATATCTTTAACTTATTTATATTCAAAATGTAGGTTAACTGTTTATTGATTATGTGTTCAAATTGTATGGCATGCCATAATCAATTGTGAGTGACAGAGATTCAATTTTCACTAGCTTATTGCCATAATCAATTATGAGTGACAGAGATTCAATTTTCACTAGCTTATTTTAGTAGGAATTTTTTAAGTTTGAGGGAGTCTCTTTTGAACCTGCCCTCAACTTACCATCCTTAAACAACTGACCAAACATAGGTTGCAAATCATACTTTGGAAACAAACTTAATGTGTATGGTTTTTTAAAGTTCTAATGAATGGGATAAATGATTGGCATTTGTTGGATGGTGGTATAACATCATATTTCATTCTACAATTCAGACAATATCATTTAAGACTCTTTATGATTTTTCACTATTGACTTATATCCAATATTTTATTGGTGATTCAAAAGTCATAACATTTAATCAATTATTGTGTACTATGAAAAAATTGGTTAAGATAATAAGATTCCTAAAAGAGTAAATATGATAAGAAAATGTTATATTTTTATTATTGAAAATGTGAAGAGTTGGGAACCTTAATATGCATAATAATGATGTTGGTCGGGTCGGCTGTATTGGGTCAGAACCCAGTCTCAACGATGTATAGGCCGATCGGTCCAATCACCAAAGATCAGTCTCATACCTAACGGCTATGCCAAGCCTAGGTCCAGCCCACGTCCTCCTTGGTCCATCCATAGAAGGA
>JAOSBK010000008.1:7927453-7961357 GCA_027568895.1 Erythroxylum shatona
TACATTATTATCAATTAAAATATTATTATTAATTAAAATATAACTAATTAAAATACAATTATTCATTAATTAAAATAGTGTTATTAATTAATTAATTAAAATATAATTAATTAAAATATTGTTATTAATTAATTAATTAAAATATTATAATTAATTAATTACAATATAATTAATTAAAATAGTATAATTAATTAATTACATTATAAATAATTACAATATAATTAATTGAAATATAATTTATTTATTGATCAAAATACTCTAATTAATTAATTACAGTATTTTAATTAATTAATACATTGTAATTAATCAATTACATTATTTTTTACAAACCAACCACTATCAATGGTAATGGTAATCATTCATTTCTCTTAACCAACCATTATAATTATAATGATAATATCCATTCCCATTTCTCACTATATTTATTCCAATTCCTATTATTATTCTCCCGTACAAACCAAGTGCCCCCTTAAATGTTATTTAAATGATGATTCATATATATATATATTCTCTACTGTTTATAAGCCTCAAAAACTCATTCCCTACCGCAACAACTTAGTTAAATTATTAATCAAACGGTCATACATGCATTCGTTGAAACATCCCTAAATCTTGTCGTGGAATAAATATTATAAAACTTGTTGATCGTTACTTGCCACTATACAAAGCTGCCATTGAAGGTGATTGGACCACCGCTTCTAACTTTTTTAAGGAAGATCCTAATTTAATAACTGTCGATGTCATTGAAAAGACTACGACTGCTCTCCATGTCGCTATTGGTACTGGGATGTCCTTGAAATTTGTTCAAAACCTTGTGGGGTTAATGTCTAATCACCTCTATATGAAAGAAAAATTTTGGAACACCCCTCTTCATACAATCTTTCACAAATCACATTGATGGTGGCGGCGTCACACACTTCAAAAGAGGGTTTTGTTCAGTTATCAAAGTAAACCTAGGTTTTCTGCATTTGTTTGTTATTTGATTTGCTACCATTTCCCAACTTCTCTTTATTTTTTTATCTTTTATATTTTATTGAATGATTTTAGTTACTTTGTTTGTTGTTGATGTCTTTTCTTTATGTTTCATCTTCATTCTGAGTTGATTGTCTTTATAGTAAAGTTAGTTATTTTTGTGAAATATTAAGTTTTGGATTCAAACATGTTGAGTTCTTTTGGGGTTTTAACATGATGTCTTGGTATGTAGGACTTCAATAGTGATTTTTAATTGTTTTGGTAAAGGAATTTTAGACTAGCGATTCACTCAACTTCATAAATGTATTCTCTTTTCTTATCTTTTAGCTTTAGAAGTTGCTTAATGGGTTAATTTTTTACGTTTCCAAAGAACCTTAGATTATGGATTTTAAGTAAGTGGATTCTGTGTTCACCAATTGAAGGATAATAGCTCTAGGTACTTGTCGACCATAACCTTAGAGACAATTGTGCTTTCAAGTTTGACCCAACTGATTAGGCTTTAAGCCATTCAAACCTTGATTGAGCTTTGGGCCATTTGGACCTACCCTAGTCTATTTAAGCTTTGGACTAGGCTTGGGCCTAAAAAAATTTTAGACCTAGCCTATGCTATAGGAGACCCGAGTCCAGCCTAGCTTATTATCATCCTTAACTATAAATCTTAGTTTTGTAACTTATTCTAAGTAAATAGTAAATATTTAATTATTTTTCCTATGCAATCCCATTCATTTTATACATTTTTATGTTTGAAAATTTTATACAATAATATCAGTTAGAAATTCTCAACCAAATATCACAAAGACAGCTTAACATACTACGCATGTGTATTCAATTATTAGAGGAAAAATCCTAATATATTATAGAACATTAGAGCTATTTAGCATGTGAAAGGAGGTATGATTTCATCAAAGATCCTAATATATATTTGGGTAGTTTCTCTTAATTATGATGACAATTGGATGAAAGTTATAAGATTTAATTAGGTACTCGTTAAAGAGAATCTTGTTAAATCCTCTCACTAAATCATTATCTTAATAGTAGCATAATCTCTATATAGTGGTATAGTATAAGATATTTAAATGATTGACTTAATGCAAGTAGAAGATTATTAATTTATACTATAAAATCAATCAATTAGTTATATATTTCATCATTTTTATCTTAGGTATATTTGTTTAATTAACTAACATATAAGATGATGTCTATAAGATAATTATATTTTGCAATTGAAATTAAGATGGGATCATATTATGATGTTTATATTGCATTTATACATTACTCTTAAATTATTCATAGTTATTGATCTATTAAGATTTGACATTAATAGAGAAAAATCACATATTTTATTTCTTTCTTATGAAGAAATAGACGATTTCAAAAACTAAAGCATAAAGGTACTTAACAAATTATAAGTGCTTATTAAAGAATAAATTAACTGAACTTAGCCTAATTATAAGGATCCCAAACGAAACGACATTTAAGTGTATGTGAATTTTCTCATTTGATGGTTTTATAATTGATCCTTAAATTTGAGATTACCAAAGTATCTCATAAAGAAATTAACATCTTTTAATGCTATTTGTGACTTTTCTATTTAGGATAGCTTAGTTAAAAGTACTTAGATATAGTATGAAATATCTGAAGATAGATTAATGAGTCAATAAAAGATTTATCATCCTAAATTGTTTAGAGAAAATATTCCATTATTCTTGTTTGATAGTGATTAAGGAATTCTCTAGCTAAAATGAATTGAGAATTAAAAAGTATTCTTTCATATATCAATTATAAATAAATTACTAATTCGTAAGAATGAACGTGAAGAGACTAATTCTACACTTTATATCCAATTAAAATATTAGATAACGAAAGAATTAAATTATACATTTTAATTATAAATGGGCAAGTTAAGTCAAATCAGTTGAAATTTTTAACATTTAGATAATCATAACATATTGCTAAACCTTAATTTTGATCTATGATTATAAATTGTTTAATTAAAGAATTAATGATAAATTGAAAGAAGTTTTAGGTTATCTTAGAATTAGAATTAATAATCATTGTTAACATATTAGGAACATAATAGATCATACATAAAAAGTAGTTTAAATGAGAAATTTCAATTTAAATTAAGTTAGATTTAATTCTAAAGTTTAAAAAATTTCAGTGATTAAATATAAAATATTTGATTTTATTAAAACTAAATTATAATTATAATTCAAATATGAGATATTTAATTCTATTAAAATTAAATTATAATTATAATTAGAGTTATACTTACAGTGAAAATTTAATTACAAATAAGAATTTAATTTTAATTAGAAAAACTTTGTTATTTTTTATAAATAAGAAAAAATATTTACCGTTCATGTATTTTTTTCACCAAAAGTGTTTAAGTTCTTTTTTATTCTATAAATACCATAAAATAATTTATAATTGGCTTCTTAAAAATAAATTTTTACAAAAAATTGAATTTGATATATTTTAAATATTTTTATTTTTAATTAGTAATTTTCAAATTATTCAATTAAAGAGCTGAAAAATCGAAACTCAATTATGTTTAATTTTCAACACAATCAATTTTATAGACAAATTTGGGTGAAATAGATTATACCCCTAAGGGCCTGCTTAGTTGGATGTTAATTAATGAAATGGAATGGAGTATGATGGAACGAAATGAAATGGTTTATAATAAAATGAAATGTAATATAGTAAAAAGTTATTTGAGAGGGATGAGAAAGTTCATAATGTAATGTAATGAAATGTTGTTTGGAAGATGGATAGAATGGAATGTAATGTAATGTATAATAAATGACTATTATATCTCTTATATTAAAATGATTATTGTAGGATGTTTATTATTTTATTATTAATTATATACTGTTTATTACTAATTATATAAATATATTATTATTAATTACTTATTTTATTTTATGTGATTTATATTTAAAAATAATTTATTTATATTTTATTTATATAAAAATATATACAAAAAATTAAAGAATAATTTTTTATACATTATATATTTTCATTAATAAAATTTTATTAAAATTTTTATTTTATTATTAATTTTATACAATTTATTATTAATTATATAATTATTATTATTAATTATTTAATATATTTTATTTTATTCTATTCTATGTGATATATATATATAAATAATTTATTTTTATTTTTATGTATATAGATATATAAAAAACAATTAAAGAATAATTTTTATATATTTTATATTTTTCATTAATAAAAATTTATTTATTTATTATTTTAAATATAATTTTATCTTATTAAATATATAGAATTTATTATTAATAATATAAAAATATTATTATTAATTATTTAATAAAATTTATTATATTAAATTATTAAATTCTATTTAATATATTAATATTATAACTTAGTCATAATTGGTATTAAGAAATGTTGAGAGTATATTAGGTAGTATGTATTTATTAATTTACGTTCCATTCTAAACCTTATGAATCGGAGATTTCTTATTTTCACTGTTTAAGATAGAATGGAACGTAATATAAAACCTCTACTACCTTCTTATTTTATTATATTCTATTATAAAATCCTCAATTAAATAATAAAAATGTGTTATATTTCATCCATTTTCATCCCTAACTCAATCAAACAGGGCTAAATGTACGTCTAGTAGCTATATTAGACAGGAATCAGGCCGTACTACATGCTTTG
This sequence comes from Erythroxylum shatona, assembly GCA_027568895.1. NCBI lineage: Eukaryota > Viridiplantae > Streptophyta > Magnoliopsida > Malpighiales > Erythroxylaceae > Erythroxylum > Erythroxylum shatona. The sequence goes on from JAOSBK010000008.1 coordinate 7,932,119, forward strand.
GTTCAATGGTGGAGACATTGTAAGAGAGTTATCGCTAATATGTAGACATTCGTGACTTTTCTTTACCCGTTGAGGACGTAGGAGTTGACGGTCTTCTTTCGTCTTGTAAATTGTGAGATTGTAACAATAATTAGCTTTCTTTTCGAACCCTAAACAGTAAACACACACTCTGTATGTGCTATTAAATTTTCTCCACTTGCATTTCGTAGATCTCACTGTCTTCTTATACTCTCTCACTGCCCTGTCGGTGATTGCTATTCCTCTGAGAATCACGAGAAGGGAAGAGATGGGCTCTGTGTCTTTGAAAATTGGAGATGGAACAGCGAGATTCAAGAAAGGAACTCTTTGCTCATCTGCAGTTAATCTTCTGATGCTCTTCTCTGTAATCACCACCAACTTGTTTGCTCTCTATGCCTTCACATCTTCTCCCAAGCACCAAGAAAGTGACGTCTCGCAAAACGCTCACAAGAACCTATCTTTAGTCTCTGAGCAAGTGTCTTTAATCCTGAGGGAGATTAGTTTTTCTCAAAGAAAGCTTGCTAAGATGGAAAAAGAGCTCTTGGGATATGGAACAATTGATATTTCAAGACCCAATATTGCAAGTGAGCTCAAATTGTTTCTGCAACACCACCAGCTCCCTCTTGGTAAAGATTCAAGAACTGGGATCACTGAAATGGTGGCAGCTGTGGGGCACTCTTGTGATAAATCTGCTGATCTATTGTCTCAGTACATGACTTACAAAGTGTCTGGACCCTGTCCTGATGACTGGAGTCTTGCCCAGAAGTTGATTTTGCATCGATGTGAGCCTCTGCCTAGACGGAGATGTTTTGCGAAATCTGGTCCTAAGGTGGGTCTTTACCCTTTTCCTACTTCTCTTTGGAAACCTGTCGGTGATAAGATTGCTACTTGGAGTGGTCTTGGTTGCAAGAATTTTGAGTGCTTGAATAAAAAGAAATTGAGTAGAGAATGTGTTGGTTGCTTCGATTTGGTTAATGGATATGAGAACAAAAGATTTGTCAAAGCTAGGGGTAAGACTGATTTTCTTGTTGACGATGTTTTGGCATTGGCAAGTGGAGGAATGAGAATAGGGTTTGATATTGGTGGTGGGTCTGGCACTTTTGCTGCTAGAATGGCTGAGAGGAATGTGACGGTAATTACTAACACTCTGAATATTGATGCTCCATTTAGTGACTTTATTGCAGCACGAGGGCTTTTCCCTTTGTATTTGAGTTTAGACCATAGGTTCCCTTTCTATGATAACGCGTTTGATTTGATTCATGCGTCGAGTGGGTTAGATGATGGGGCTAAACTGGAGAAATTGGAATTCTTGATGTTTGATTTGGATCGCATTTTGAGAGCTGGTGGTTTGTTTTGGTTAGATAGTTTTTACTGTGCTAATGAAGAGGAGAAGAACACTTTGACTAGATTGATAGAGCGGTTTGGCTATAAAAAGCTCAAATGGGTGGTGGGGGAGAAAGTAGATGGGACTGCACCGGGCAAATCTGAAGTTTATTTGTCAGCGGTGCTGCAAAAACCAGTCAGATTGTGATGATAATTATAGTTCAAGACAACTGGAGGTAAGGCTACTGCTTCAAATTCAAACCTTAGCTAGATAGTGGTATACCTAGGTCACTGTCGTGAATGTCTATGAAGTCTGTAAAGAGTAAGCAGCAAGTTCATCGATGGTCTTTTTTCCTCAGTTTAAAGCCAGCAGAAGAAGAGGAATACATGATCTTCTCTTTGTCTCCTATGTCCTGCGAACATTTTTTTTCTGTGGTTTGCTAAACCTCAAAAAGTGGTTTAGGACATTGGCTAAAGGCCATATTGTACTACGTCTTGCAGATACCCATTTTTACATTCAAGCCTGTAGGCCGAGTCTAAGGGGTTATTCAATTGAGATTGTTATTTGCGTCAAAAACTTAAGGGTATGTTTGGATGTGGGTGGACGAATGGAAGAGAATGGAATGGAATAATCCAAATGACTCAGGCCATTGTTTGGGAGTCTATTTTGAAACAGGATGGAATGACAATTAATGGCTTTGGAAGCCATTCTTTGCCATCCAAAATTTAATATTTTGTGACCTCTCAAATTGGGGGGTCAGAGATGGAATGACATGACTTGCCTTCCAAACCTTTCTTATTTTATTTAAACTTCCAAACAATGGAGTGACCCATTTCATTCCATTCCATTTCACTCCATTTCATTCTGTTCCATTAATTATCATTCTATTCCATTCTATCCTAAACTCCCAAACAAGGTATGTTTGTGTGGAGGGATGGAATGGAATGATCCAAATGACTTAGGTCATTGTTTGAGAATCTATTTTGAAACAGGATGAAATGGCAATTGATGGCTTTGGAAGCCATCCTTTGCCATCCAAAATCTAATATTTTGTGACCTCCCAAATTGAGGGGTTAGGGATGGAATGATATGGCTTGTCTTCCAAACCTTTTTATTTTATTTAAACTTCCAAACAATGGAGTGACCTATTTCATTTCATTTCATTCAACTCCATTCCATTTCGTTCTATTAATTACCATTCCATCCTAAACTCTCAAACATACCCTAAGGTTTGTCTGTTCGGGTGCGACAACTGGAGTTTCGGATATCTGTTCCAACCCTTAAATTTTGCAAGGAAGGATGTGTCACGCACTATCATCTAAAGTTGGTTAAACATTTTTAATTTGCAATATTTATATGGACCTCAGTTTTATCCGAATTAAACTTGGTGAAAGGCCGAAGCAACAAGTGGGGAAGGCCGAAGCCCTTGTGGCTTGTAGTATATTTGTTCACATTTGAAAGTCTGAAAGGATATTTCGCAAAATGTTTACTCAAGTGAAAGTTGTTTCTAGCGTAAATAAAACAAAAACATTAATCGCGAAATAATCAAATCATCACTCGATATTTGGTAACGCAATTCAGCACAATTTATCTAAATGTGCGGGATTTTTACTTAGCTTAATATTTTCATTATTGACAATAGTTTTATACAAGACTTTATTGAGCTGACTTACGTAACCCTTAACATTATCCTTCTTTTTCACAACTCGTGAAAGTAAATCACACACTATAGGACTATTATCTCAGATTTTTTCAACAGCATTTGATAATAAAAGATAAAAATAAAATCACTCAAGTGATAGATACAATAATGAACTTAAACAAATATAACACTTGAGATAAAAAACAACTCTCTTAAATATGTCACTTCATCAATAAAAGAACGAGAAGTTGTCTATTAGGAATGTTGATGCAGTCTTTCGATATTATCATCGAAACATTTCACATACAACGATAGAAAATTACCAACAAATATGAATGTTTCTTCACTGAAATATTATAAACATCGGAGTTGCAAAATCCACAAAGGCTGTTAGAATTTTTTGCATACCACTACCACTAAAGACAACCACCAAGATACATACGATCAATGCCCAATCAGCCCAATAAAAAACACACCATTGACCAAGAACAACAACTGCAAAGATTACGAAAACTTTTGGAGTTTTTGTATATCATAGATCACAAATGACAATCATCAAAACTACCACTTCATCAATAGTGAATAGCCCAAAAAAATTAGCTACCAAAATTGCAAAACCTATCATCAAAAACCCCAACAATAGTTGTTCAAAAAGCAAGAAAGACATAGCTGCAAAGTTAGATGATAGTAATGTGAAATCAGCTGCTAAATAATATCCAAGATAGCCCTGAAAATTCCAACTCCCAAGTCATACATGTTAGGAAATTAAAGTATTTCCACACAACTAGAATGTCAATAGAATAACACAAAATTTGATAACGGAGTTCGGCCAAATTGTGCCTACGTCTCCAAAGCTACTGCACACTCTTTTTTATTAGGGAGAAAAAAATAACACTTACAAGTGTTTACATTCAATACTCAACTCACTAGTGTTTTGACACACTCTCAAAGCCTTACCCAAATACACCCCAAAATTATTCACAAAACTTTCTTCTCTTAGTTTTTCTCTTACTCACCAAAAGAGGAGAAAACTAAAAATAATATTTTGTTTTCTAATTTTTGATGATATAAGTGGAAGGGGGAGGGGGTTTTATTTATACTTGTTTAACCTCCCCCTCCCTCTCTCACTTTCAACACGAGACAAAGTCCCTTACCTAACAATACATTACCTATCATTTATTCCCACAAAAATCACAACAATGCAGCGCAACAATTACGTAAAACATAGCAAAATTGCCGCTGCAAAATAATCAATAATATCTTCAAAAATTAAGCTACCTTTGATGTTCATTATATCCTAAAAATAGGCTGTTAAGAAAAGCCCAAAAATTACCCAAACTCTATATATTATCTTTAAACCCCTGTGATGCTAAAAGAGCGACAAAAGAGGTGATTTACTTATTACCGATTTTATATTTCTCTATAAAAGAGATTCTCCGTTGCGATAGTTACTGTTGCTCGAGGTACTCCACCTGTCGGTGTGCTATAGTATAATCGAGGTTTTAAAACGGACCGGGCGGTCGGTCCGGTTTTTAAAACCTTGGTAATAATTGATGGAATTGCGAAATGTAACGTCAAGAACTTGTATCTACCATCGTTCGTAGGGTTCAAAGTTTGGAACAGAAACAAGACATAAGTATTAGTGTTCCTTTGGGCCTTGAGTTTGAAACTCAAATAAGAAAAGTGAGGGTGGTCTTATTGTTATTACGTAGCCCAAAATCAGACAGACCCATAAACGATCATCGGCCCCCCATTAGCATTCTTTTAAGCTTGTAGGGTTTCGCTTTTAGCTTCTTCTACAGACACAGCCGTTCACTTAGTTCTGACTTCTGAGCGTTTGGAGGCCATTTCCTTGCAGGTTCAGGCATGAGGTAGAGAGTCTCGTTCTTCTGCTTTTTTTCCATTTGTTGCTTACTGATCTCCTGAAATCGTGGAAAATAATCATTCTGTTCTTTTGTTTTTTGTTTTTGGATTTGCAGTAAGCTTCAGAGCGATGCGTTGAGAGAAGCAATCTCCATTATTATGAACAACTCCAAGGAGAAGAAGCGCAATTTCACTGAGACTATTGAGCTTCAGATTGGCCTTAAGAACTATGATCCTCAAAAGGACAAGCGTTTCAGTGGGTCTGTGAAGTTGCCCCACATCCCTCGCCCTAAAATGAAGGTCTGCATGCTTGGTGATGCCCAACATGTCGAAGAGGTACGCGTCCTCTTTCTCCCTCCACCAAGTTCTATTTTTTTTTTCCCACATATATGCTTCAATTAGTTTGCACATTCATGTAGTTGAGGTACAATGAATTATGGTTATGCTAGCTTCTGGACTTTAACCTTTTGAGACATATGAAATGGTATCTTCGTTTACTTCTAACAATCTGTTCTCTTCGGATGCTATTTTACTGTGAGTTGTTTTTTTATATTCATTTTGTTGATGCCCGTAAACAGTATTCATCAATCAAAAAGCCTCCACTTTGTAGTTATTACGTTTCACCTTTGGCAAAAAGTTTAAACTTTATGGTAGCTAGTCCCATGTAATGTGAGTTACTTTTAACAGGCAGAGGGTATAGGTTTGCAATGGATGGATGTAGAAGCATTGAAGAAGCTTAACAAGAACAAGAAATTGGTTAAGAAGCTCGCTAAGCAGTATCATGCCTTCTTGGCTTCAGAATCCGTCATCAAGCAGATTCCACGTCTTTTAGGCCCTGGTCTAAACAAGGCAGGCAAGTTTATTACAATTCCATAATCTTAGTTTTATTAACAACATTAGTTATCACCAAGATACCAAAGTGCTTTTAGTTATAGTATCTTATGGTGTTTCTCCTATCTATTATGTATCTAGGAAAGTTCCCTACTCTAGTGACACATCAGGAGTCTCTGGAGGCTAAAGTCAATGAGACGAAGGCAACTGTGAAGTTCCAATTGAAGAAAGTACTTTGCATGGGAGTTGCGGTTGGAAACTGTGCTATGGAGGAGAAGCAAATCTTCCAAAATGTGCAAATGAGTGTCAATTTCCTTGTCTCATTGTTGAAAAAGAATTGGCAAAATGTGAGTTATTATTATCTCTCCTCTTTTCTATGTGGCTAAATGAGTTGGTTTTGATTGACTGTGGCTGGTTATTTGATCTTAATTTTTCCCCCGTGAATCATTTTTGTAATCATCTAGATCGTCTGCTTGTTTTGTTACTTCCCATTTGTATATGTATACGTCAGTGTCAGCTAATAGTTCTGTTAGATTGTTTACTACTCACCCCTTGTAATGTAATTTCTGGTTATGTGTTCGAACAAATTGATCAAGGCATTGGTTCCTGCATCGCATCCATGTGGATTTTTTTTTGTCTAGACTAATACAGATGGCTTGACATAGGCTCCAGGAATGAAATGAATTCGATTTGGATCATGGAAACCGAAGAAACCGTTTGGAGTTTGTGCTATATTCATACATTTGACTGGATTCATTTTACTGCATGCATTTTCTACCTGTGAAGTCCGTTGTGCCTTTCCGTTGAGAAAATGGTTGCCCATCATGCTAGTCTCTTTGACCAATGCTTGACACCTATTTATTTGATAACCATTTAACTAGAAAACTGTTCCTTGAGACCTTGTATAAGTAGCGTTTAACTAATCTGGTGTTTATATTTTCTTAGATCATTCTGATATTACTTTTTGTGTGTGGCAAATTATACTGGTATTCTGATGGATTGTTTGATGTAAATTAGGTGAAGTGCCTGCACCTGAAGAGTACCATGGGACCACCACAACGTTTCTTCTAAGGGGAAATCTTTACGTGATAAGTTTTTGCAATTTGGACGACTGTCTCCCCCTTATTTTTGTGCTGTTGTTTTATTTTCTAGAACGTTTAGAAATGTTATTGTATTGAACTAAACAAAGAGGTGTGACCTTCATTTCTACAGCTGTCGATGAAAGTTTCTGGTTTTGCTTGATTATATGGTTTCTTCCCAAGTTCTTGAAACAGTATTTGTTAAAGATCAGTCCAGAGTCCGCGGCTTATGGAAATTGAAGTTTTAATGCATAGTGCTATTTGATTAGCATTGTACTTTTAAAAGATAAAAGGGTACTGAGTGAATTTCTATCATGTTAAAAATCATTTTTTAAATTTTATATAATTTCTTGTTAAAAATTAAAATTGAAGAATATTACAGAAATTTAATTTAATATTTCTATTTATTAAGTTAATTTTCAGCTTTTTTAAGTACAACTAAAATTATTTATTGTTGTTTACTCCATTTAATTTAATTGGCCTCTCATGATGTGATCTCTTCGTCTTCAACTAATTTTTATGGTTAGTTTAATTTGCCAAATTAGACAATGAACCGATGAAATCAATTTGTAAATAGAGTTACAGATTTAAAATTAAAATTATTTTTATTTTAATCAAAAATTAAAATTAATTATATAAAAATTGAGTAATTATTTATAATCTTTAAAAAATCTTATAACTTTTTTTTGTACTCGATTCCCAAAATATTAAAAATCAAATTAAATGTCTAAATATTTTTTATTTTAATCATAATATGATATTGAATTTAATTATATAAAATTGAAGAACTATTCTACACCGATTTCTCATATTAGTGAGTATCCATATTTCACTATACCAATACAAGTTATATTCATAATTTTGTTTAAAACCTAGTATTTATATTAAAATTTCTTATAGTTACTTTCATCATTTAATATTGTTCTTATATTTCTTTTTCAATTTTAATATTTATATTTAATTTATTTTTCAAATTTTATATTTGTTTTTTTAACATGTATATGCTTTAATTATATAACTTAAATATGTAAATTTCAATTTAATTATAGTGGACAAATCGAATAAAACTATGGCATATTGAATGCCAACCTTATTTTAAATTTTATGTTTTAGGTTTAAATTTTCATAAAAATATTTAATTAATTTCTTTATTTTAATTTATTCTTATTTTTATATCATTTAAAGTAATTTTAGTTTTTATTTATGTTTTAAAATATAATTTTATTATTACATAAATAGAATTATTTGACTATTTAATATTAACTACTATTAGGTCATTGTTAATATAATTTAATTATTTAAATTATTATTAATATTAAGTTCTTTAAAAGAATTTTACATTTAAATTATTATTAATATTAAGTTCTTTAAAAGAATTTTACATAAGTTAAATGTTCTTAAAGATAAATATTATAATTAAAGACTAATTTTAGTTATATAAATTTGATGAAATATTTTGCAATTCTAAAAATTATCTAAAACATTATTTTATATTGATTGATATTAGTATCGTGTCACATCCATACCAAAATTGCTACATTCTCTAGTGAGGTATTAACAACTTTGCAATGAATAACTTTTGAGTCTTATATGTTTTATGATGCGTGCTTCGTCAAAACAAGTCTTGAAGTTATTTTGAAATATGAAATTTAAGATAAAAGATACAAAACTCCTTTATAATTTAAGAAATTTTAGAAAAAAACTTATTAATCTTCAAATTTCTTTTAAAAATTTGTGGTTTTCAATTTTCTAAAATAATATTTTCTCTTAAGCTTTGGTTAAAAATAATAATGAAACATATGCGACATGGAATATCATATGTGGACGATTCGAATAATGGTTATTTGATTATTCACCTCAATTTTCAAATTTGAACTAAACTAATTAAATTCAATTCAGACTAATAATTTATTATAATTATCTTAAATTGTTAATTTAAGTCAAGTTTAGTTAGTTTAAATCATATGTAAGAACTTAGTTGGATTATTATATTAATAATATTTAATTAATCCTTGTATGATATTCATATTACGTATGTTTCTTTAAATTCTAAAGGAATGAGGTTTTTTTTTCTAGAAAATAAAAAAGTATGAGTTATTTCCCTAAGACTTTTAAAGATCCGAAAAAATTTCAACAGTTAAATTCAATACCTTTTACCCTAAATTTTAATAAAAACAAAGTTATTTGAAATATATATTTAACAAAACCAAATGAACATGAAGCTCTAATGAGTTCAATAAAATCTAAAAATTGTTAGAACAATAAAAGTATTTTAAAATATCAAAAATTTGTTTTTTTTTCTTTTAGCTGGTTCTAACAAAAATAAAAAGTAAAATTTAAAGTTGTCTCTTCTAATTATTACATGTTAAAATAAAGACTTATTTTTAATATTATGGAAGAGACAAATCTATAAAACAGAATTGGAATGAAATAAGAATAATTTGCACTTAAAAATTGGTTAAATTTTAAATATTTGCAATTTTAACTTATTTATTAACCATATTTATAACAAGTAATACACTTGTCAATTGAGGATTGAGTCCCTTGTCCTAATTCTTTCTAAAATAAAACTCATCTCCACTTTTAACCCCCCCAAAAAAACTTCTAAATAAGCATTTTCTTCATAATTATGTATTTAGTCCCTAAAAAAGTTCATTTTTTAGTTATTGAGAACTCTTTCAAGATGCTTTGTTTTTACAAGAATCATCGGAGAAGAAGTTGCTTTTGTCTTTTTGATATATACAATAACTTTTTTTAACTTTTGAAAAATAATGCTTATTTGTGTACTTAGTTTTTATTTCACATGACATAAAAAATAGAGCAAGAATGCTCTAAAACTTATGCATTATCTTTAAGTAACATATTATTAATGTTGATAAATCCAGGCAAGATCTTATCTTGCATGTTATAAAAGAAAAATATTTTTTTATAATTTCTCAATATCAAGGTCAATTTAATATTGGTTGGGTCGGTCGTGCTAGGCCCAAGCCCAGGCTCAGAACGGGGGATGGGCCGATCGGCCCATCCCTTGATGGTTGACCTAATTCCGGTAGATATTAGCTATATAAATTCATTACCTCGTCATGAAAAAGGTACGACTTTCGAGAACCCTAATATTCTTTATTCACTAGCCACCAAAACTCTCACAAAAGACTAACTTGAGTGTCGGAGGGGCCTACCGGCAGTCAACCCCCGGTGTGCCTTATTGTTTTGCAGGTGTTTTTATGTCAAAGTCAACCAATCCCATGGATCCTAGCAGCAGCGCCCAGCCCCATCAAAATCAGACAGAACCAAATATATTATTTGATTAATATATAAATATAATAGAACATGAAACATAAATCATACTTTATTTTAAAATTCTTTCTTTTTTATGAAACTCCCCTTAAATAAGTTTTTGAAATAGTTTAATTGTAATAACCATAATTGTGCAAGTGATTGTCCTCTAATGATACTCGCACATGCTAGTTAAGAGAACTCTATGTTAGAATGCAAACTTGTTTTGGATTTCATGTATTGAATCAAGGAAATGAGCTACTTGTGTGAGTCCAAAAGATGAGAAATACATCCCAAATTATAAACGATGTCTAGAAACATTTTTATTTAGAAGTATATTTTCTAATATCTAGACACCTTCATTAAATATGTCCCAATTATTTAGATAGTTTGTAACAATATCTAGATACTTTGTAAAAATATCTGAAGTCTTAAAAAATCTTTAAAAACTAGCGTTGGATATTAGTTATCTTGAAAGTTTCTTGAGTTGTATAAATAGGGTCCTTCCCTATTTTTATAACAATAACTTAAGTACTAGGTACAAGTGAGAGTTTCTCCTCTATTAAGAATGTCTTTTCCATCTTTAAGTTATTACTAAAGTTCTTATTAAGAATTTCAAAACCCCCTCTTAGTTTACTAGAGTGTCTACTCTAAATCTTCTTTGTCATCTTTATTAAAAGCCTGTACCTTACAACAAATTGGTATTAGACATCGAAGATCTTGTAAAAGAAGATGGTAAGCAACATGGTCGTCTAAGTTTCAAAGTTCTCTAAAGGAGGCTATGACAATTGGAGCACTAAAATGAAGGATTTACTTAGAGCATATAATCTTTGGGAGATTGTAGAGAATAACTACATTGAGCTAAAAGATAAGACTATTTTGTCTTAGACTTAAAAGGATGCTTTGAAGTGTTCAAGAAAGAGAGGCAAGAAAGCTTTCTCTATGTAGTTTTTGATCAAATAATGGGGAAACCATCACTAACATAAAAGTGAAGGAGAAAATTCTGCATTCTTTACTTCCAAAATTTGAGCATATTATAGTAACCATTAAAGAAACAAAAGATTTGGAATCTATAACCATTGAACAAATCAAAGACTCATTTGAAGCTTAAGAAGAAAGGCAAAAGAGGAAGTAAGAGGTCTTAAAGCATGTCTTTAAACCTAGCTCACTTTGAATGAGAAAGAAAGAAACTTTAGCACCCAAAGAGGCCAAAAAGAAAGAAATCGTGGAGGAGTAGAAGCATTAAGACACTACTTAATTATTATCTTAAAGAGGAAGGCATGAAAAAGAGCACTTAGTATTTGGAAACTAACTTTAGCAACCATATGTATAAGAGTAAAGATATACTTTTAGAGCTTGATGAGTTTATAAATGGTAACAATACAATTAGAGATGCTTCAAAAATACCTATTAGAGGCCAAGTTAAAATCTTAATCGTTTGAAGGATGGAAGGAATGAGTTTATTTCAAATGTATATTACGTTCCAAATATAAAAATTAATATACTAACTTTGGGTTCATTCTTAGAGAAAGGCTATGATATTTGCTTAAAGATCATAGTCTTTCAATAAGAAATCAAAGAAATAATTTCACAACTACGTTGCTAATAATAAGTAGATTTTTTTAACTGACATCCAAAATGATTGGCAAAATATATTCAAGCTTACATCAAGGACCTTTCTTAACTTCAATACCTAGGATTTAGGTATTTAAATTTTAGAGGATTAAAGTTGATGGGTGAGAAAGGAATAATGAAATGATAGCCTTTGATCATTCATTCAGATCAATTATGTGACGAATGTTTACTTAGAAAGTAGTCAAAAAAAACTTTTAGGAGGAGGCCATTAAAAGAGCCAAAGAGCTATTATAACTCATACACATTGATATGCGTGATCCAAATTCACCTTGTTTCTTGGCAAGAATAAGTCCTTCCTTTACTTCTTTGATTATTTTTAAGAAAGACGTAGATATAATTCTTAAAGGAGAAATTATAGACATGTGGTGCTTTTAAAAGATTCAAGGCACTTATTTAGAAAGAAAGTGGACGTGAGATCAAGGCTTTGAGATTTAATAAAGGAGGTGAATTCATATTAAGAGAGTTCAACAAATTGTTAAGAGCATAGAATTTGTCATCTTTAAATGACTTCAAAATCTCCCCATCAAAATGGAGTAGTAGAGAGGAAGAATATAACCGTTCTTGAAATGACTTGAAGCATGTTGAAAGTAAAAATATACGTAAGAAGTTTTGAGTTGAAGCTCTGAAATATGTGGTGCACTCGTCTAACCACCTAATAAGTAATGTACAAGGACTAACATCATAAAAGACATGGAGTGGACATAAACCCAAGATTGCACACTTAAAGATATTTGGGATTATAACATATATCAACATACCTAATTAAAGCAGATAAAAACTTGGTGAGAACTTTGTATTCATTTGTTATGATTAAAGCTTATAACTCAAAAGGCTACAAGATTTACAAGCCAAACAATGACAAAGTGGTCATTAGTAGAGATGTAAAGTTGATGAAGGCACATGGCAATCCGGTGCCCAAGAAGACAATTGTGACTTCCTTCCTCTCATGGTTGAAGATAAAGAAGAAAAGTAGCACAAGAGCCTATTACACCTCCTGCATCATTAAAGGCATCATCTTATATTGATTCTCCACCATCATTCTTAAAGGCAAGAGAGGAAGAAAGGAAAGAGATTTATAAGAAATGATTGCTATGAAAGATCATAAAAAATGACTTTATTTTGTCTCTTTATTAGTTATTGATAAATAAGTTTTCAAGAAGTGACCCAAAATAATTAATGGAGAAATGCTATGGATAAGGAGATTAATGTCATCGTAAAAAATGACCCATAAGAGCTTACCATACTTCCAAAAGGGCAAAAGGACATTAGAGTAAAGTCGATTAACAACGCAAAGAAGAGTGTTAAAAGAGTGGTAGGAAGATTAAAGGCAAAACTAGTAGTAAAAAGCTATAAGCAAAAGGTTGACAATGATTACGAAGTGGTATTTGCACCTATTAAAACTATTAGATTAACTATTTCTTTGGTAGCCCAAAATAAATGGAAGATTCATCAAATGGATGTAAATTTGAATTTTTTTATAAATGGATTTCTTGAAGATGAAGTCTATGTAGATTGTAGAGCAACCTTTGCATTATATGTTAAAAAGGTACAACGATAAAATGATAAAATTGAAGAAAACCTTATACAGCTTAACGCAAGCATTAAAGGCATGGTATAGTAGAATTAATAAATACTTCCAAGACACCAACTTTAAAAAGTGCTCATATAAAGTGGCCCTCTATGTGAAGAAGAATAAGCATGGAGATGGTTTAATTTTTTTCTTATATATAAATGATTTGATCTTCATAAGCAATAATCTAAGATTAACTGAAGAATTCAAAGATGTAATGGCAAACGAGTTTGAGATAACCAACTTTAGCCTTACGTTTTACTATTTTGGCATTGAAGGAGGAAGACATATTCATTTCTCTTTATAGGATATGCAAGGGATGTGCTCAAGAAGTTCAAGACAAATGAATGCAAGTCTATTAGGACACCTATTGAATGTGCAGTCAAATTGTCTAAACATGAAGAAGGAGAAAATGTGGATTTTACACTACTTAAGAGTTTCATTGGGAGCTTAAGCTACTTTACATGTATAAGGCCTGGCATCTTTTATGAAGTTAGATTTATTAACTGCTCTATGGAATCATCTATAACCACACATTTGAAAGCGACTAAAAGGTTCCTTCGCAATGTTAAAGGTATAATTGATTATAACTTATTCCACTCATTATCTAATGAGTTCAAACTTGTTAGTTATTATGATAGTTATTAGAATGAGATGATAATAGATTAAGCACCACTAGTTATTTATTTTGCATAGTAAATATTGCCCACAAACTTTAAATTCTTATTGATCACAAGTCCACATTAGCTTAGCAAAAAGTCCAATCTTTCATAACATGAGCAAGTATATAGAATCAAGGGAATGCATAGAGGGAAAACAATATAGATGAAATACATGAAGACTCAATACCAAGTAGCCGATATCTTCACAAAACCTTTGAACAAGGAAATTTTTATTAAGTATAGCAGTTGTCTTAGAGTTACCAAACCAAATTTAAGGGGGTGTTGGAATTAAACTTGTTTTGGATTTCATGTATTAGGTCTAGAAAATGGAGCACTTGTTTTGGTCCAAATAATAAAATGTACAACTCAAATTCTAGAAGATATTTAGAGACATCTTTATCTAGAAATACTTCTTCCAGTATCTAAATACCTTGAAAAATATCTCCTAATTATCTAGATAATTCGTAGAAATATCTAGATATTTTGTATAAATGTCTTAAGTCTAGAAATATCTTAAAAGAGTAGTGGTGGATATTAGTTATGTAGAAGGTTATTTTAGTAGTATAAATAAGATCCTCCCCCTTTTTGTAACAATAAATTAAGCTAAGTTTGGTTGAGTACTAGCTACAAGTGAAAGTTCCTCTTTTATTAAAAGTGTCTTTCTCATCTTGTTTCTAGGGTTCTTACTAAATATTTCAAAATCCTCTCCTAATTTTAATAAATTGTCTACTATAAATTTTATTTTCCATCTTCATTAAAAGTCCATCTTCTTGTAACGCTCTACAAGTAGTATAGAGAGGTGTAAGCAAAAATTGTTACTTTTTTAGAACATATGCCTGTTTGTAATAAAATTTCATTTTTGGTTATTTAATTAAATTATTTTAGTTAAATTTCAATTAATTTTAAGTACATACCGATCAGGTCTAAGTAAGATATGATATCTAATATGGGTTTTTAATATTAAATATCTTATATTGGACCTTAAAGTTTTTTAAACTTTACAATCAAGTCAAACTTGATTAAATTATCCTTTTTCTTAAATCATTCTTTGTATGTGACTCACTAGGTTTTGAAATATGTTCATAATATATAAATTATAACTCTAATTCATGTTTAGGATTAGGTAAATTAAACTTATTTAATTTATATCTAATTCCTAATTAAATAATTTATATATATTAATTATGATTGACATTTAGCAATTTATCATTACTACCTAAATATTAAGAATGTTAACATAATTTTGGCTAACGACTTTATGTGTATTTTTTCATATTAAGTCATTCTTTTTATTAAACAATATTTCTGTTAGACATAGAGTATCGAATTAAATTTCATTATATTTGATTCTAATTATATTATTTATCTAATATTAAAGTAGATTATTTTAATAATGTTTTAAAATTATTTTAAAAGTGTCATTTTATTTTATTCAAGGATTTTCCAAACCAATACTAATATAAAACATTAGAACTTTCTTTCTAATTATTTTAAGGTGAGAAATACTATATTGATCACTCAATTACTTTTATATAATTAATGTCATATCTAATGAGTACTAAGTGAGCTATCCTTCACTAGGATACATTATAAATTATATCAAAATATAGCAATTCTTATATTTGATACTTTAGAGATCTTAGGTATTATTATACATCATAAATTTGAGAATTTTTTATAGAGATATAAATAATGTTCTTTATGGAACTCTCATATTAGACCAATTCAATAAACTTGTTTTTCTAATAATCACTCACACGACTTGTTTAAATATATTTTTTATTTTTGTCCTTAAAATCTACATTTTCAATCATAAGACAAACACAAAATGTGTTAGTCTTTCCGCTCTAATAATGGCTTATCTTAACACAACAATTACTAGAAATAATTTAAGGATGATACTTAAATGTAATATGAATTTCATAGTTATGATCTCATCTTGATTTTATTTGCAAAGTATATTTATCTCATGCATTTTATCTTATACGTTAATTAATTAATTATATCTTATATATACAACCAAGAAGTTGAATATAGTACATAAACTAAATCTTTAACCTTTATTACAAAAATTTGAGAGAATTTATATTATAAATGTTAGATATCATGAAATTATTAGTCATAAAATCCTTTCTATTTGGATTAAATAGTTATTTGATAATTGCAATCAATTATAATTACACTACATATACATTTTTTTAATTGAAAAATGTTGAATAGAATCAATATTTCTGCAAATGGTGTTGAATATTAGTTATAAGATTCTTTAATATTTCTTTGATGGATTGATGTCAAATGAATATTTTTTTTTAATTTATAAGAATGGTGCTAAGTTATTAATTATAAGATTTTTTTATTGACATATTACACAATTGGGTCACATGTTGAATGTTAAATTAAAATATTTAATTAAAAACAAACATTTTCGTATTTTTAAATACATGTTTATAGAGCATCATTAGATCTTATAAGTAAAAATAGTCTTTTAAGGTCCCTCCAACATGTATGAGATATTAAGTTCTTACGCTTTTTTATCTCTTGAAACACATACTATTTTATATTGATATTAGTATATTTTTCAGTAAACTCAAATAAGCATGAATCCAATACTATGCATGTTTTAGGAGTAAGTTAAATATTCAGAATATATCATCGTATGAATTGTTTTTAAGTTTGTTTATACCTTTCTAATTTTACTCGTAGTCAAATTATATTATTTTGACATCTTAAAGTTGGACCATGGAAGGAGTTATACGAACTATAGACATCAAGGTGATGATATTAATTTATATTGTAATAATATAAGTTTTATTATAATAAATATACAATTTTATGGAGGCAACTCTTTTAATTACAAAATGAAAAGATAAAGACAATAATTATAAATATAAATGTGGAAGATAAAGCATTACTATCATTGAAAAACATTAATTGACTTAAAAATTAATATTAGGATAAATCACCTGATTCCACTGTACATTAATAGAGTTTGACTAATTGAATATTTGTCATTTAATTAAAAAATATATAGAAAAAATGGTTATAAACATAAATGTGAGAGAAATCATCGGAGAAGACCACTCAATCCTTTTCAAAAGCTAGGCTTAACAAATATAACTCAAAAGCTTGTATCGGCTCCACAGTTTGGAGGTTGCCATTATGATACATGCTATATAACGTGAAAACTACATGGGGAGGAAGTTGAAACTGCTGCATTTCTTGAAGACTCAATCAAGTGCAGCTGCTGATAATAATGTTGTGGATTATCCACCTTGCTTTCCTATATTTAGGTGGTTATGGTCACTAGTTTGCAGTTCCTTTTGTTTAGGTGGTTAAGACCACATTTTCTTTCTCCTTGTTATTTTTATATAAACCAGCAGTGATCAATGAAACGGAGAAGAGGATGAAATTTGCAAATACTCTTTCTGTCCTTTAATACTCTTTTGCATGCCTTTCCTTTCAATTTCTCTAAAAATTCTTATCAATTTGTTATCAGAGCTAAGTTTGCTCAAATGAACACTCGAAATCAGAGTAATGTAGAATTTCGCAACGAAGTTCACGAGGTCCTTGGACGCCATGAATCCATCATCGATCAGACCCACAACACCTTACAAACTATTCTTGTTGAACTCCACTCTATACTTGCAACCCAAGATTCTCAACACCAATAAATCCAACCCTTAGTAGCCTCTCAGAATTCAGAAGCTAAAATTAATCCCTTCTCTTCACCAGAATTCCTTCAACTTAGTAAAGACAAACCTTCCAGCAACAACACGCAAAACAATGCCTTTACCAACTCTCACAACCATTCTTCCTCTCCTTCCAACCGTCAAACTAATCGTCGCCACCTTAAGCTTTCTTTCCCTAATTTCAACAGAGAGGATCCTACGAGATGGATTTTTAAGGCAGAATAATACTTTGATTTCAAGAATGTCGCCCCTGAAGATCAAATGCAATTAGCTTCCTTCCACTTGGAAGGCATCACCTCACAGTGACATCGTTATTATGCAAAATTTAAAGGATCAGTCACATGGGTAGAATTTACTAAGGCAGTCCACTCTCGATTTGGTCCTACTGACTATGAGGATCCTTTCGAAGCCTTATCCAGACTCAAACAAAACACCACAATGGCTGTATATCAGGAATGTTTCGAGAGACTATCATACAAAGTTGATCACTTACTTGAAAATATTTTAGTATGATGTTTTATTGCAAGTTTGAAAGACAAAATCCACCTGGATGTGCACATCAAACAACTCAAAACTCTTTCAGATTCCATTGCTATTGCTAGGCTGATAAAGGAGCGAAACATGTTACAAAAATGGAACCATCAGCAGTGTATACATGAACTCCAGTTCCACCAGTACCAATCAAACTATTTCCAATCCTTCTCTTGGTATTGGAATCCTTGGAACTGCTCCTTCATAAAAGGAAAACATACCCGTTCTACGCTTGACAAGTCAGGAGGCACAAGAAAGAAGAGAAAAGGGACTTTGTTATTATTGTGAGGAGAAATTCACACTAGGACATCGCTGCCAACGTCCTCAATTGTTCATGATCGAGGACTGCTCTCAAGATGTGGAAGAAGAGTTGCAATAAAAAAAATAAAAAGAAGAAATTGTTCATGAGATTTCGCTCCATGCTATGTCTGGAACCTCACATCCTTAGACGTTACGAGTGATTGAGAAACTAAAAAATAGAGATGTAACGATTCTGATTGACGGGGAAAGTACTCACAATTTTATTGATAAAGCTGTGGCTACTAAATTTGGCTTATCTATTGTGAGTGACAGCTGTTTTCAGGTTATGGTAGGAAATGACGATAAATTGGAGTGGGGGCGTTGCTTGGGACTGACAACAACGATCCATAATTATTTTATAGTTACATATTTTTGTGTACTTCCAGTGGCAGCTTGTCATATGGTTTTGGGGGTTCAATGGCTCGAAACTTTAGGGCCATTCAAAACCGATTATCGTCAACTCAGAATGTCCTTTAAAAGCAATGGGTAGCAGCGGGCTTTTAAGGATTAACTCAGCCTGAAACTCCCACAGAATATGAGGAACTACCTATAGATTTAGTAGCTCTCTTGGATGAATTTGCTCCAGTCTTTGCCCCACTCATAACTCTTCCACCCAAGCGGCCACAAGATCACTGTATCATCTTAAAGGAGAATCAAATATACATTAGCGTACGCCCCTACAGATATCCTTACTACTAGAAAACAGCCATAGAAGAGATGGTTAAGGAGTTCCTCGACTCAGGTATCATACGTCCCAGTACCAGCTCATTTTCCTCACTAGTTTTGTTTGTTAAAAACCAGGATAGCTCTTGGCGTTTCTGTGTGAATTATAGGGAGTTGAATGAAGCTATAGTAAAAGATAAATATCCTATACTAGTTATTGACAAACTGTTGGACGAGCTGTATTGAGCAACTTATTTTTTTAAAATCGATCTGCGGTCAGGATATCACCAAATCCGTGTGAAAGAAGATGATATACACAAAATGGCTTTCAGAACTCACGATGATGATTACGAGTTCGTGGTCATATCATTTGGATTTACAAATGCTCCTGCCACCTTCCAGAATCTGATGAATGATCTTTTTTGACCGTTTCTGAGGAAATTTGTTCTCGTATTTTTTGATGATATACTCGTATATAGTCAAACTTGGCAGGACCATATCCACCACCTTAGGTCTGTTTTAACCATTCTTGTCAAGAATTATTTGGTCGCTAAACGATCCAAATGCAAGTTTGGGGTTACTCAGGTCGATTATTTAGGACACTTGATCTCAAGAGAAGCAGTAACTGTGGACCCCTGTAAGATTGAAGCAGTGCAGAACTGGCCGATTCCTACTACTGTAGAAAGGGTAAGAGGCTCTCTTGGGCTAGCAGGATATTACATGAAATTTATACGCAAATTTAGTAGCATAGCTGCCCCTCTCACCGACCTCACAAACGAGGATGGTTTCAAATGGAGTCCTGAAGTTGAAGAAGCCTTTAACAAGCTTAAGGCAACCCTCACATCATCTCCTGTTCTTAAATTACCTGGTTTTTGTTAGCCTTTTGTTGTTGAGTGTGACGCCTGTGGTACCAGGGTTGGTGCCATATTGTCTCAAAATAATCAATCCATTTCATTTTTTAGTGAAGCTTTGAAGGGGAGTTCACTGTCTTTATCAACATATGACAAAGAGATGTTAGCTATAATCAAGGCGATCAGAAAATAAAGATCATATTTGCTAGGCAGACCCTTCATTGTTCGTACAGATCAAAGGAGTTTAAAGTACCTTTTGGAGCATAGAATTTCAACACCAACACAAATTCGATGGCTTCCAAAATTGTTGGGATATGATTACCAAATTCAATATAAAAGAGAAGTCGACAACCAAGGGGCTAATGCTCTTTCACACCAATCAGAATTTTACTTTCATGCAGTTTCACTTGTACATACAGATTGGTGGCCCATCCTTTAGCAAGAAACGACAACACTTCCTTATTTTAAAGAGCTAAAATCAAAAAATGATTACCTAACTAAAAGTGGTGTTCTGTTTAAACAGGGAAGGATCATGATAAGTCCCCCCTCCTCCTTGATTCCAGGAATTTTTTCAGATAATCACTCCTCACCAATGGGAGGTCACTTTGGATTTCATAAAACCGTTGCACACATCAGTTCAAATTTCATGTGGCCTGGCATGAGAACTGCTATCAAAAACTACATCAAGGAATGTCTAATTTGTCAATGATGCAAGACAAAAACCCTTTGTCCAGCAGGACTGCTCCAGCCTTTGCAGTTGCCAAAAAAATAAGGTCATACATATCCATGGATTTTGTGGAATGCCTCCCTCCATCTAAAGGCTTTGATGTAATCATGGTGGTGGTTGATCACTTGAGCAAATACACACACTTTGTCTCTCTTCGACATCCCTTCATGGCAACTTTAGTGGCTAAGGAATTCATCACCCATATCATCAAGCTCTATGGGTTTCCATCCTCCATCATCAGTGACTGCGTAAGGTATTCATCATCTCTTTTTGGAAGACATTTTTTACATTACAGGGAATCTCATTATGCTTGAGTTCCAGTTATCACCCGCAAATTAATGGGCAAACGAAAGTGGTGAACCGTATCCTGGAACAATATTTGCATTGTTACACTCATGACCGGCCTCATAAGTGGGTTGACTGGCTACTTTGGGTAGAGTTTAGATACAACACTTATGTCCATTCAATCACTAAACTATCTCCATTTGAAGTTGTTTATGGCATTCCCCCTCTAAAACTTAACTCTTACATTCCTGGTACAACAAATGTGCAAGTAGTTGATGAAATCCTTCGTACTAGAGACGACATTCTTAATGAATTGTGTTTGAACTTGACTGCTGCCCTAATCAAATGAAACAACAAACTGATCTTCACCATCGAGATGTAACCTTCTAGGTAGGAGATTATGTCTATTTACGCCTATAACCTTACCGCCAAAATTCGGTTGCTTTAAGCCGATCCTTCAATCTCTCTGTCATATATTTTGGGTCATACGAAGTTATAGGCAGAGTTGGTCCTGTAGCTTACAGGCTTCATCTTTCGATAGATGCACGAATCCACAATGTCTTCCACGTAAGTCTCCTTAAGAAACATATCGGTCCTTTACCTTTATTGATCTTTCCTCCTCCAGTTTCTGAAGACTCCACTCTCTTACCATAACTAAAAGCCATCCTAGACCAACGGGTCATTCATAAAGGGCAGTACCATGCAAGGGAAGAAATATTAGTTAAATGGGAGGGGGCACGTGCAGAGGATGCGACGTGGGAGAATCGTCGACGTTTTGCTCGTACTTATCCTCATTTCAATCCTTGAGGACAAGAATTCTATGCAGCAGGAAGGAATGATATGTGCAATATAATGTGCATAATGCATGGGGAGGGAGTTGGAATTGCTGCATTTCTTGAAGACCTAATCAAGTGCAATTGCTGATTTTTCTACTTAAATAATGTTGTGGATTATCCATAATGCTTTCCTGTATTTAGGTGGTTATGCACACCAGTTTGTGGTTTCTTTTGTTGAGGTGATTGAGACCACATTTTCTTTCTCCTTATTATTTCTATATAAACCAGCAGTGATCAATGAAATGGAGAAGAGGATAAAATTTGCAAATACTCCTTCTGTCTTCTAATACTTTCCTGTATGTCTTTCCTTTCAATTTCTCTAGAAATTCTTATCACATTAGCAAGATGTCTAAAGTTCTACTTTTAAAGCAGGAGATGCCATCCAAAAACACCAACGAATATTGTGGGAATTCTTCCAATGGTCAATTTCGTGACTCGGGATATGATGCTAGGAATACTCTGGACAATGGACATCCTCAATTCTATTCCAAGCTTACCAAACGTGAATTTCCCAAATATTCCAGTGATGACCCCAACAAATGATTCACAAAGGTGGACCAATTTTTGAATATCAAAATACTTGGGAGATACAAAAAGTTTATTTGACTTCCTTCTACCTGAAGGGTGAAGCCAATCAATGATGACAATAACTTTGTCAAGCTTACAAGGAAGAAGGCAAGGAGATGATGTGGGAACTCTTTGTCGAGCAATTATGGGCTCAGTTTGGTCCTACAGATTGCGAGGGCTTCGATAAGGCCTTATACAAAATAAGACAAATTGGATCCGTACGGGATTACTAGAAAGAATTAGAGAGACTAAATAACCGAGTACATGGTTGGACACAAAAGGCGCTAGTTGGGACATTCATGGGTGGACTCAAGGTAGGAATCACGGATGACATTCTGATGTTCAAACCGAAACCTTTGAAGGAAGTAATTAACCTTGCAAGGATGAGGGATGATCAAGTGGGAAATTTACTTAGCCAATCACTTAAGCAACAACTGACTCTCTTTCTTCAACACCAATCAAGAATTCAACCCCAATGAAATGATTAACTTGGGAAAAATTCATAAAAGATGAGCACAAGGTCTTTGTTTCAATTATAACGAAAAGTTTATTCCTGCGAATAAGTGTCGAGGGCCTCAGTTTCTAGTGTTGCGAGGTAGCGATGTAACTTGAGAAAATTGTCAAGGTATGCACGATCGATTCTTAAACCTTAAAGACAAGGTTTAGCTAGAACTAGAAGGGGAGGGAAATGATTCGCCTAAGAGATCCTTAAAGGTGCCATAAAATAATCTAAATATGAGTTAATAAGGATTGTTATCATTTGTTATCTTGAGCTAAGGAAAAGTAGTAGTGTTTGTTCGGTATTTATTCTCATTCGG
This sequence comes from Erythroxylum shatona, assembly GCA_027568895.1. Taxonomy (NCBI): domain Eukaryota; kingdom Viridiplantae; phylum Streptophyta; class Magnoliopsida; order Malpighiales; family Erythroxylaceae; genus Erythroxylum; species Erythroxylum shatona. The sequence continues at coordinate 7,955,286 of JAOSBK010000008.1, forward strand.
TAGGCAAGCTTATTTAATAAAACATCTGTGGTCTTTCTCTGGTTAAGCAGAAATGTTTTTTATTTCTTAAAAATTCTGTTCGGAGTCTCTCACCAACAAACCAAAAAGACAATTGTTATAGGTCAAAATTTATTATTGTGTTCTCGCTTTTCATTGTTGGTTGGCTAATACCGCGTGGTCCAAAAGAAAGATTTGAAGTCCGTTATCAATTCTATTAGAAATTCTTTCTGCGGAAAGCATTTAATGTGGCCTAGATGAAAAATAAATAATTGTGTAGTCACATAATAAACAAGAGTTCCACTGTGGAAGCTTATGCTTATGATTATGATTATTATATGAGCATGAAAAAATATTCTGCGATCACAATTCATTATGTATGCTATGATTGTCATCCATTAACTGCAAAAACATCTGGAGTTGCATTTTATAGTTTAGAAATACCTTTCATTTGGGGGAACGTGAATGGATTCAAAAGAGTAAGGATGTTTCCTTTCCATTCTTTCTCAACGATATACTATTAAGATCAATAGTATTTCAGTAAGAACTGAAATTAGCACTATCATACAGCTGCAATTGCATTCAGGTACCATAATTCGGATTTGGTTTTCAGTATCAGAAGGTCAGCAACCTTCACTAATTCTCTCCAATTCCTTGTTAGCTTTAGGAATTGATCAGCATACTAAAGCCGTAATTCTTACCTAAAATAAACGTAACTTCAGGAGCACGTTCGTGTTCAGTCTTCAATTTGGTCCATCTTCGAACTTTGAAGCCATTTCAGCTAAGGGTATGGGGCGGATACAAAGAAGAGCATGTGCCCACAAGGCTGTTCCCAAAGAAGCTAGTGAACGAAATGAGTTAAAGGTTCTACAATAATCAACGAAGGTATCTAAGCTTAAGACCTGGGGTGCTCATTAAATAGTGATAATGCCATAAAAAACTCCGAGTACTGTTGCAACCTGTCACTGAATTTATTGAGCAGAAGTTATCAACTGTCTTATTAAATTGCTTTTATGTGTAATCTGAAACGCAACTACCAACACTTGACCACGTCAATCTGACTCCAAGGCCCTTGGCTTATATGTTTGGAACTTCTTTGATATGGTTCTTCGTTTCCTATACCTTCTTCTCTGCTTTCATTTGGGTATGGTACTAAGAGGATTGGCAATGATCACTAGACTCATCAACCCAGATAAAGATGCATAAAACAAAAGTCATACATTATGCAAATCACTTTGGTTTGTATAACAATTATAGTATCAAGGGTGAAAGAGAAGAAGATTTGTCTCCATCGTAGCTGATTTCCCATATAATTGCCATTTTGAGAACAATTTCTATAAATCTCGGCAGGCCTATTTTGATTAGTTTTGTAATCAGGGCTTTTGGTGCTCGGTGTAGACATAATCCAAGTGAGCTTCTGATGTCATTCTTCGTTTAAGGCATTCCTCGTCCCCACTTTCGCATATCTCCGACCCCATTAGTTCCTGTAATGACATTATCAAAACCAGAATCAACTACATGCTGTACTTTCTCTTCATGAAATTGCAAGGCAGAGAAAAGAAGATGCTGACCTCTATATCCACAAAAGAGTCCCCACTTCTGTTCATTTTCTCGAGGTCTAAGCTTTCATGCCCTGAAAATTTTTGGAACTTTTAGTATATGAGAAAACTCTCAAGTCTTAACTCAAAATGAGAGGACGTTTACACCGAAAGAAACAAAGAGTGAAGTGATATACCTTGTCTTGTTGCCATGAAACGCGCAGCTACCAACCTTGAGGAACAAATTAGTAAAACGAGGAGGAGCAAAGGAACACTGTAATGGAGGCTCCTCTTCATGGTTCTGAAATTCAATATATGTTCAACACTCAAAAGGGATAAAGTGATGCAAGATAAGAGAAATGCGAGAGGGTTGGTGACGGAAGACAAGCCGTACGCAAAGAAATCTATGTAAGTTACATGAAGGATAAGTGAAAGAATCTTATTCTTATCTCACCAAATGGGACTATTCACTATATACAAACACTGAGGTCTGTCATGCTTGAGTTGAGTGACAGGGTAATAACGCCACAAATAGCTTGATATGGCCAATGTATGCCATGATGGTCCTGGCAAAGTCTAGAAGACTTCAAAGACGAATGTAATCTAATGTACAAAAAAGTCAACCTTTTGGACATGCCGACAGCTGTTACCCATCTTCATAGGCTTTTAACACACACTCATATGGCATGGTTTTTGTTGTCTGGTTAAGACCTTAATGACAAGAAATTATATGAATGATGAAATCACTTCCACAACACTTTGGATCCCTTGTTCATAATCGCATCCTAATTAGGAATAGGCAGAGTCCAGATTATGCACTGCACTGCTGTAGCATAATACTAAATTTTACTGCACTTGTAAATGAGTTATGTATTTCATTGATTAAGCACTTGGTGGCAGGCAAGATCATGAAAGTTTTCGCCTTTTGTGTTCTTTAAAGGTTGAGCCTTACACCTTAGTAATTAAAGATCAACTGGCAATCATATGCGCCTGGATGATGGATTATAATGCTCTCTTAATGCACTAAAAAAGTGATGTTTTTATAGAAAACGGTGGGGAGCCACTAGTCAATGCCGGTTTGTCGTGCACGGAGTGTTGTAATTTAGACGGAGACTGTGCTTTTCTTTCGAAAGATTTGAATCTTTCAATTGGCAGTAGAAGAATATTTAACATTAAAAAAAAGGGTATATGCAATTTGCTAAGGTTGGATTCTGCGAAGGTTTTAAACTAAATAATTCTTTTATGTGAATTGGGTTTCGCATATTGATTCTTGAGCGTTCATGTCTGCAAGTCTCAGACAAATCTCTTTTCACCATAGCTTTAGTTTTGGCTGTTTGCTCGGTAAGAACTTTTATCTATTGAAAAATGTCTTGTTGACTTGTCAGTCTCTGAATGTTCGTCCTTTAGAGTCCAATCCCATGCAATGCCTATTCTAATGTGATGTGATGTGAACGGAGAAGCCGGATGATGCCATGTGAACTCCACTGTTGATGGAGGTTCCGTCAGTCAGATATTGATTACTGTGTTGACGACGTTGATTCAAGTCAATGTGATTGGGGTGCTTTGATAGTGCAGCAACTTTAAAGTTGATAAGTTACATTTTCCATATAATAACTACAAAAGCATATTGATCGAGCACGCATATTAAAAATCGTGCCAAACTAAAGGTTTTGGTCACCAATTATTGTACGTAAAAAGGTAAACATATTTCTGTTTTAAAATGTTAAATAGGTTTTTTTTAACGAAGAAATTGTATTCGTTACTTTTAGATATATATTGGGTAAATTTTTAGACTGATATAATAGTCTATAAGTTATGCCTATCGGATATTTTGGAATTGAAGGACCTTTTGATTTTAAGCCCTTTTACTTTATCAACTCAACCATCTTTAGGGGACTTAATAACGCCGATATGTGTTACTGTCATTTTCTAAACAATTATGATAGTTTGAAGTGAAGTAAATAAGTTCGTATGATTTAATAATTATATTTATAAAGTAATCTTTCAATTATTAAAATATAACTTTAACTAATTTTGTTTAAATATAATTGCGTACTAGATTTTAATGGCAATTACAATATTTTACTCATAATTTTGTGTAGTATATTATGTTTTTTATTTTATTAAATATCAAAACAAACGAAATTCTTATAACTAAATTCAAGCCGTAAGAGTAAGAGGGGTCTCAAAACCTTTAAGCAGTGCTACATAGACTTTTTTTTTGTGTTTTGTTGAGGAAAGCCACATAGACATTTTTAATAATCACCATAAAAAGAATCAGCTTTGGTAGGCCCAGCATTTTCCCTCTCCTACGTAGTGAGAGTGACCGACTTCGAGCCCTGCAATTATAAGAAAAAGAAAAGTGAAAATCAAACGGCTGTATGTAGGCATCTTCAGTAATCATCATAGAAAACTAACTTCGCATCTATTTGATAAACTAGCTGATCTACAGTTTGGTCTTTTGGCATTGCAACATTGAACTTGGGAAATCTGTTCAGTACCTTGTCTTGTTTGTTTAAATGTACATTAAGTAGAACTTTGAACATACACAATAATTTATAAATTTATGTATTGAAAATAAATTATTTAATAACCAATAAATTAAAATCAAGTAACATGTTAAACCTAAATGATCATTTAGTGCATTAAAACCCATTCCCATATCCTCTTCATTATTAATTTATCAAAAAAAGTTAAAAGTAGGGATAATATTTTTACCTAAAGTCAACCTGGTTTAAAATTAAAACGATCAATTCGAGATGACTGGTCTATAAGTTATTATCAATTTTTTATTTTTAAAATTCAGGCTATTTTGAACTCAAATTTGGACTGCCCAACTTGAAACTTAAAAATTTTAACTAAAAATAATGTCATTTTTAACAAAACAACATTATTTGTATATTTTTAATTAAAAAATTATCAGGCTTCATCCTATTCTTATGGGACTTTAAGTATCCTCAAGCCTAATTGAACTTTAGATTAAAGATGGCAACTGAGCTTAGGCATAACGTAATCCAAATTGTTCTCAAAGTATAATATTAATTACCAAAATCTTGATTAGTTCTAAAAAAGTATTCATCTGTCACAAAAATTTATCTTTACAAGCATGACTAAACCGATCTATCACATTTAAAAGTATATACAATAAAATAACCTTATTTAATTTAATCTACTGACGTACCTAAACTCTACCTTATCGATCACGTATATTAGAGTTATCAATAATCTCTCTATCCTTTGAAAAAATAACGACAAAGGGTAAGCTACTTACTCAGTAAGAGTAATTGACCGTATCTTAAAATTAAATAGCTTAATATGCATACAGACATTAGTCAAGTGATTAAAATATACATATAATACTAAAATACACAACATTACTCAGCGTATCCGAACAATTAACAAACATATAAAATTTTACCATAGCAATGATTAAGACTAATATTAAAAAAAAATACAAAGGGAATGTTGTGTACATTATAACCCTCCCCAGACTCCCATAAAGTGAGGAGGCTTGCACTGGGTACGTTGACTATTATTTTATTACTATCATTTATGTTTTATGTCATAATTAACTAAATTACCTAAGTCCTTCTTAACTTAGTAGGTTTACATTCAATGGTCTATCAACTCATCTCTACTCATCATAATTTCTTACTAACTCAAAATGTAATTAGATAAGTATAATATCGGCAAGATATCTCAATTTCTCAATCTAATTTTGTGCCCTATTATCACATCAGTACCTAGCTATTAACATAGGGATATCCCCAAGGCTTAGGATGTTTTGGTACCTAACCATCGATACAGGGCATCCTTGGGACTCAAGATGTCCTGGTACCTGCTCTACGGACAGATACTTAGTCATCACTCATATTTAACCAACTTATCAATCTATGACCATCAAATGTAACTTAAGTTAGGCAAGCCACAGATTCACGATTTACACAATTTATTATAAGTCAATCTCTATTTAATTAAGACATTTTTTGCCGAATTAACAAGTGATACACCTCATAATACATAACAAATATAAAAGTGAAACAACTTGTGCTTTGTTAATTATTTATGAAATAAATAAACATAATTCATACATGTAAATAGCAATCATTAATTTAATTAATGACTAATTTAAAATATGATTTTCTATAAAATAATTTATTAATAAAAAGTTTAAAGTTTCAATAATCGTACACTATTCTAAGAGTACAATCTAAGGTTATCCTCAAATGAATTTTATACTTAACTAATTGTTATTTTGGTTTATTCCTTAATCTGACTTTTAGACCTAGACATTACAAAATTCTGTTAGACTAATTTAAGAAAAATTTTCAATTCAGTTACACTTACGGACTGTTTGGAAACATTCGAATTGAATTCATTAACGAATTGAATTGAATTACATTAATGAAGTTGGGATTGAATTCAATTTACACTGTTTGGAACAAATCCAGTAATATTATAATTGAATTCAATTACACTGTTTGGAACAAATCCAGTAATATTAGAATTGAATTCAATTACACTGTTTGGAACAAAT
>JAOSBK010000008.1:7964512-7974789 GCA_027568895.1 Erythroxylum shatona
TAAATATCATTTGGGAGCTGTGGCCATGATACTATCAATCGTCTTTCTGGTGCAAAACAGTAGGCAGGCTATTATTACCATTGAGAGCAGCAAGATATATTCGCTTCTCGGCCAGTCCGATATCAGATGTGAATAAATTACCCTGCAACAAAAATAAAACAGAAATAGAAATCCAATTGCTACTTGCTGTAACACCAATTTGTGATTTTGTCACAACGATTGAACTTAGAATCGGCATTAACAACCTAAACTACCTGTCCAAGAATATCGATGTTAAGTCGTATCTTTCCAAGATTCTATAATTTATAAGGACAGATGCATTATGTTTGTCAGTGGCCATCTAAAATCTAAAGCTTCAAGAATTGTAAAACTGGTATATCATTCGTGCCAAGTGCTATTCCATCAATGCAACTAAGAAAATAGTTTCAGATCATATTGTAGTACTATAAAAACTCAAAAGGAAACTATCACAAGTTGATTTCTAAATTCATCAATATTCCAACTTTAAGGAAATGCACACCTCTCGAGCCATCAACTGTCTGACATTATTAGCATACAGCTTTGGGTCATCCTTCTCTTCCTGTGATGGGTAGTAAACAGGCAGCCGAATCACTTCCATGTGATTTGTGAATTGACATAGAAGAAAAATTACATGACGGACCTGCAAATAGAGAAGTTTACGTACAATAGAATCAGGTAATAAACCAATGTTAAATTCAAAGAGACTTTATCACCAAAAAAGAAAACGGTAGTTAATGTGCCATTCAAGATTATTGACAAACAAGAATTCACATACAAATTGAAAAACCTGATGTCCAGTAAGGATTGTTTGACTTGTAACATATTATGATAAAAATCAGGTGATCTTCCAAGTCTTCTTTTTCTCACATATAGTCATTTACTAGATCAAATGCAGTGTTTTAATTGTTGGGTATATTATTTATCACAAGATTGTAGGAACATCATTACCAATATCAAAATTAATAAAACAATTTAGTTGTATCTGAAACTTTTATTAAAATCAAAATTGCACAAGTACACCCACCCCAGATATGGAATCCCAAGCAAGACTGAGTCTCTGGTAAGGATATCTTAGAATAACTGGAAGCACAGGGACCCCTGCCAAGAATGCACCAGTCTTGAACGGAAGGATGTAATCCCCATTTGTAGTTGTGCCCTCTGTAGCAAAATTAGAGACCAACATATTAAGTATATTGGTAATTTATAGCAAAGTAAAAGTTCCACTAGCTTCAAATACAAAACAGTCATAGCAAAACAGTCGTAGCAAAAAGACATCCGGTCATAAGACCTTAACTAAACGCACAACAGTGCATCTTGACACGGGTACAGAAAGTGAAATTGCCAACATTGAGTAACAGGCAGAATCAAAAGAAGAAGTGCTGAAGCATTTTTAAGAAAAATAAGGCTACCAGCATGCAACAAGAAGTAAAAAGGTAATTCATTAATGTGGTCAAGTTACTAACCAGGAAAAAGCATCATCATAGGAGAAGATCTACATTCATGAGCTTCCTTAACTCTTGCAGTCACAATACCTGCAAATAGTATTCCTATCATAGGTGGGTGTTGAAATTTCAAACAACAAATGTTTCACTGTCATGAGATAGCACCAATAAGGAATTGGCCACAAGCAAGCATTCGTATCATAAACCTAATAAGTTAATTCAGTTGACTTTTCAAATGAGGCTGTACAGTTTTCACATGCTTATTTACGTTACAATGCCACATATGTTCACCATAGATTACAAAATATCTCTCCTGTTGTTAGTTTCCCTCTCTTGGTATTGGTCTTCTATTTTTCTGTCAATGTTGATCTTTAGGAGCACGTGAGTTTTTCTTTCCAGCAATGACTGACTCCATTGCAAGATAGATTACACGATATCTATATCAATACTAAATTAAGCAGTAAGATGTGTAAGTCTGAAAAAGAAGGCAACACTTGATGCATCCAATGATGGTAAAGGAAATCCAAATGCCAACTGGTTATATTACCTGAAACACCCTTGAAGTCAGATGACTTTGATTCCCGCTGAACAAATACACAACCCAAGCACTTGCTGTAATTCAGACCTCAAGGCTTAACATTACCAATGAATATGGACCATTATTAACTAATCAATATTGCACATTATTGTTTACGTCAATCAACAGCAGATGATAATGCAAGAACGAAACCTACTATCTAAAGAATGTAATACCATCTAACAAAGCATTGTCATGATATGCATCGTCACATTATCTAATCACAAAGCAGACACAGCAGAAAAAGTAAACAGTAGTTCTAAGAGTAGAAGAACTTGAATACGAAAAAGAAACCTGCTCAAAGGCCTGAATTTCAATAAAAGAATCACGGGCTTAAAATGAAGATAACAGAAAATTATCTACGTAACAAATAGAAAACAGTACAGGGACGATGGTGTGAAGTAACTGACCTGATGAGACCAACTAGAGGAAGTTTAACCACTGATCTCTTCGGCCAAGAAATTCAGAATCAATAACACATGCAAGCGTCAGTTTCACTACCAAAAGGTATAAAAATTCCAAGAAACTTACAAGAAAGTAACAAGCCACTCTGACGGGGTACAAACCTTGGCGACAAAGCTTGGGAAAGAAGAAGACATATGATACAAAATGTCCAAGTATGAAACATGGTTTGATACTATTGCCCCAGGTCTCTCAGGTTCTTCAGATTGACCTTTCCCCTTATCAAATGTCAAGCCGAATAACGTAGAAAGAAGGGAAAAGGAAAACAAGCGTTAGATAAATCCATCCTTGAAGACCAAAACTTGGACGATTTTGAGGGAAATCGACGTTTGAACTCATGCACAAAGCAGTCTTATAAGCTTTAATGCATTTGAAGTCAAAACTTAAGATAAAGTCAAACGAAGCGAAGACTCCAATTCAAGTCAGACCGAACATTAATGCAGATCAAATCGGAACAAGCCAGAAATGGAAAAACCCTACATAGCCTCAGAATTATCTAATTTCACATCCATAAGCGCATGGGACAGAGATTAGAAACGAATACCTGAGTAGAGTTGTTGTTTTGAGGCAGTTGTAGATCTCTATAGCTCTCGCTAATCCAATAAAACCCTAACAAGAAAAGCATGAACCTCGAAAGAAGCTTCCCGCACGTCACAATAACCGCCCTCCGCCACCCTCCCATGTGCGCGAAGTCCTCTTGGCCCTCCTCCTCGTCGCGATTCGGCGCCGAGAACAGCGTACAAACGCGACAGATCACGTAGTACAAAACCAGCACGAACATCGCGAGAACTACTCGTATAGGCACGAACGTCACCAACGCGATGGCCAACAGAACCTTCTCCGGCAGCGGGAGCTCGCCGCGTCCCATGGGACCGTACACGTCGTTGCGCACAAACGCCGAGTACTTCTTCTCAAGCTCCTCGATGTTGACAGGGGAGCCGCGGCTGGAGTCCGACTTGAGGAGCGGTCGGTCGTCGTTGTTGAAGCCGCCGTCACGCGCCGTCTCGGCGGCGCGTGGCTTCGGTGGTTCAGCTTTAATGTCCTTCGGCTCCGTCTCCATTATTAATTATGCTTAATAATCCAAAATTGTCGAAGCTTAATTACGGATAGGAGAGGATTAAATTTAGATATATAGGCATCTTTGATTACTTAATAATTAAGCGAGAAAAAGAGAAAGAAAGAACAGAGGATGTGAGAAAGGGAAGTGAAAGTGCAGGGTGGTTGGCGTGGTTGAATCACCGTCTCTGGGAGTGCTAGTTTCCTAATATTCGCACCACCGTACGGGCAGGGATATTACAGATTCGCCACTTCTCCGCCGTAAGATTGATCTGAACATGCGTCCGTGGATTAGATAGATGACAGATAGAACAGAAGTTAACAAACAACAACAGTTTCGTAAATAATCCGTGATTGTAATTAAGTTTACCGAAGATGAAGATGAAGATGAAGATGAAGCTGATTGTTTGATTGAACTGTATAATTATCTGCTTCTGTCACACTCAGGTAGTAGCCATAGTGGCATGACGTGTGTGTGTTGCACCTTAGGCTTCCAAATCAAATTTCTCGTCTTATATGCTTACTTGTACGTTTAAGCTGTGGATTTGATTAAGCTTTGATCCATCACATAGAATTATTGTGATTTAGTGATCCAAGTATTGAGATTAAAATGAACCTATAAATACTAATTAGACTCAATTTTTGAATTTATTATTAATTATTAGTTTAATTAAAAATTAAGCAAAAAATTAAAAACAAGAAGAATCGAGCATATCAAAATTTAAATAAATCATTATATTTTTTTTATAAACTTATACTCTCATATGTATTCTTATCTTATTATTTATTGTTAATCTTTGAAATGTTTTATATTTATGTTATTGTTTCTACTTATCATTTATTTGTATTTATGTATTTAGTTATTTTATTACTTTTTTAATATTTATTTGACTTATTTATTTATTTAGTTATTTTATTTTATTTTATTATTTCATTTGGCGTATGTATGCATATTTATTTTTAATTTTGTAATATCTTTGTAATATATTACATGTAGATCTATCATAAATAATCTCTCTATTAGATAGAAATAAGATTGCGTACTATAAAACATGGTTTTAAGATCTATCATAAATAATCTCTCTATTAGATAGAAATAAGATTGCGTACTATAAAACATCTTCAAACACTATACTTCAGCAAAACTTTAACTACGTGTTGGTGTTGATGATGACCTTTGCCATAGTTAAAAGAAAATTTAATAAATTAAAAAAGACCTCTTAATGGAATCAAGGCATATATAATTAGTCATAATCAAAAAACAACAACAACAATACCACTCAGTATAAGTCTTGCTGTCATGTAGAATTTGAAAAGGTTAAATAATACACAGCCTTATTCTTAACTTATTCTTGACTAATAGAAAATCTGTTCTCAATTAACTCATAAAAAGAAGAAGAAGAAAAGAGAAAACATATCAATTACAACAACAGCAACAATAATAATAATAATAATAATAGTAATAATAATAATAATCTTTGTCATGTTTAAGACAAAATTTGAACATTTAAGAAATTTGGTTGATAAGCCTTTAAATATACGAAGAAAAGTATCACACTCTGTGAAGAAAAAAACACATCCCATGGTGGAAACCAAGAAAACCATTTCATGATCAAAGGTACTAGCAAACGTACAGAAATATCATTTCTTGACAGTTTAAAGATAAGAATTATGAACATGGAGCTGATAGATCATACCGTTGCATGGATGATTCAGGCAATCAATCAAAACCCATAAAGTCTTCCATGGCCTACAGATTCTGTAAATCTACCCATCCTACAACATCCAAAGACCGCTGAAGCTCAAATAAACAGATTGTTCATACGGATGATCAAGTTCTATGGAAAAGGAAATCCTGTATCATGCATGCTTTATTTAAGATCAATGTCAAATAATAGCATCAATGAGTTTTCAATGTATCCCCTAAGCATCAGCAATGGAGTCATTTCAATCCTTTTATCCGAATTTACCAACAACAACAACAATCATCCCCAGACCCGGCGCCTCAGCGGACTTCATGATGAACCATACCAACCTTTCTCAGCAGGAGACCCAGTTCTTATGAGTACTGATAATGGCAGACAAAAGCCCAGCAGAGGACACCACCAACGGCGCCGATAAAAACCCATTCCCATCTCGAAGATCAGCAATTGCCATCAACCCATCAGCGAAATCCTGAACAATCGAAAGCTTCTTCATCAAAATCTTCTGCTTTAGCTTTCTCAATCGAGATTCTTCCTCTACGCGCCCATTCCCTCTCGAAACCGCAACCTCAATGCTTGACAATAAACACGTCTCGTCCTCGCTCAGCTTCTTCAAATCCCTAAACTTCAAACAAATACTCCCCGCGTACCCAACGAACTCCGCCCACGCGCTCACTCTTCCAAATGTCCGCGCGTGTCGCCCGTCAATCAAGCCCGATTTCGCGAGCCAAACCAATTGCTCCACGAAGTAATACAATCCCTCGCCGCCGTACGCGATTAAGGCGAGGGCGATCTCTTCTTTGGAGTCCAAATGCGAGGCTCGCAGAGCGTTGACGTCTTGGACGAATTTTCCGAGACGGAACGCTTTGCGACTTAGCCCTACGCTTGACTCGAAGCTCTTGAGCCGTTTGGTTAAGGGTGACGACTCTGGAAGAGCCGAAGTGGCTAAGATGATCTTGGTCGCGTATCGCGAGATTTTGAGGAGTTTATCGACGCCATCGCGTTTGGCGAGATAGATTTCGAGGTGGCTCAGGAAGTCTATCTCATCCGGCGACGTTGGGGAAGTGGACTTCTGCGGTGGAGCCGCGGTGACTAGAGGTTTTTCCGACTTCGAATCCATGGAGTCGTAGCGGGAGAGGGAAAGAGACGCGGGGAGATATACATTGGGGTCATTCCAAAAATAGAAAATAATTTGGATGAGTTAAAACGACGTCGTGTTAACTCATGTTTGTTCTCTTTCAAACTCTGCCTTTTTTTCATAGACGTGCGTGCCACATCTTTGCTCTCATTTTCACGAATGTAATCTTTCTTGTTTTTTTAGATTGGGGAACGCGTTAATGCTATTCTTAAAATACGCATACTGGATTGACACATGGTAAATTAAAAAAAAAAAATTTAAGTACAAATAATAACATACATGTTATGATTTAAGATTTTTTCGAGTTACATTTATGAATTTAGTATTAGATTTGGATTTTGCATCATGTAAAGTTAGATTTAGATCTGAATTTTGCGTCATTACTTATATTTAACATTAGATCTTAATTTTGTGTTTTGTGTTCTTTCTTTATGTTCGCTATCGTCATAGTTTTCTTCCATCGCCTGCCATCATCATCGTCGTTGGTTAAGGTATGTATTTCTTTCTCTTTTAATGATAATGTTGTTGTATTTGGGTCTTGTTTTCTAAGGGGTTATTATTATTATTATTATTATTATTATTATTATTATTATTATTATTATTATTATTATTATTATTATTATTATGATACATTGGTCATTATTATTATTATTATTATTATTATTATTATTATTATTATTATTATTATTATTATTATTATTATTATTATTATTATCCTTTGGTATGATAATAATAATATAAACTTTTATATAAACTTAAAAATAAATTATTTTAATTAATTAAATTTATTTTAATCTCTTATATAATATTTATTAATAATTAATTAATTAAAGAAAATAAAATATTTTAAAAATTAACTTTTTATCTAAAACTTATTATTTATTTAAATTATTTTTAATTATTAAATCAAATATAAATTGAAGTTTATATTATTTTCTTGCAATAAAATGTAAAAATTGAAAAATAAAAAGAGACGCAAATGTTTAAAAGTTTGTGAGTATTCAATTCCTGGGTTGGTTGTGAGAAGCAACGTTGAGTTGAATTCACGTGGTTTTTAATGTGAATTCAACCCCTTAAGAAAGTGGGATTTGAATCCTAGTTGAATTGAATTCATGCTCTTTTTTAAGTTTCAAACAGATGAATTGAATTTAATCTCAAGATTGAATTCAATTCATCACATTCCAAATAGGGTGTTAATAATCAACATTATTCTCTTTTCCACTTTATTCTTAACTATAAAAACATCTTACTTAAGTTAACCACTATAATTACTAAAATACCCTTAACTATTAACAATCCTATTTTACTCTCATTTATTTTTATTAATACAAAAATTCCCTTCTTGGAATTAAATTCTAATTTTACCATTAAATTTTTGCATTTTTTATTTTGCCCTTTAATACAACTTAAATTTTCAAACTTGCCTTCTTCTTCAACCTCTCCTTTTCTCCTACCTCTGTTTTTTTTTCTCATTTTCCAGCACCTTTTTCCATTGTTATTTTTCTCATAACTTTAATCTGTTATCCCAAACAATCACAATATACAATATAACTATAAAACAATCACAATATACAATATAACTATAAACTAGTGTACGGTGACTAAAACTCAAAGAGGCATATAATTGCTTCTGAAATTTTACCTAGGCGAAGTCTATGTCTTTCTAATGAATCCTAAGGTTGTTAACTCCTTCAATTTTCAAACAATTTACTTCAAAACAAACAAAATGAAGGAATATGCGAGAAAAGTTTCACATGCAGGAAAATGATGGCGTATTAAACACCTACCAGCCGGAAAATTTGAGAAGAATATGAAGAAGATAACTTGTTTTGGTCGGACGTTTAATTTCTCAATTATTGGCTTCTATTTATACTCCTCAGTTTAATTATTTTATGGATTGAATTAGTTGTTACGTTAGGCTGTTTGTTTTCCCTTTTTTGTGGGCTTTACACCATCCTCACTAAAGATTGTATTAGTCTACTTCAAATTAAAGTCTAGGAACAAATATTCTTCTTCCCTTATAAAACTATTTTGAATGAGGAGGATGACCACGTTCTATACCAGTGACGAATGAGCACGAATGAGAAAGCCGAGAAAGTAAAGAGATAATGGTGGTTGCAATAGATGACTCGATACCAGTGACCTTATTAATAAGGTTCACCTTTTTCTTCTTTCTTTCCCCGGAAGATCATGTTGGCAGGCCTCTGTAATTGCTTGCCTTAACTTTGTCTAGCATCTTCATAATATTCACGGTTGGCACAATACAGCATAGATGTTAGTAAGATACTTAAAATCATTAAATGACAAAAAAAGAAAAGCTAGAATCAGGCTTTATTTGCTCAAAAGTTTCTCTTAGGGTCCTTAAATCTACAAGTTTATAGGATAAGAAATTTAAGGATGTGATGAACTTCTCCTTCTAGATTTATAGTCGCTTTAGAATGGTAAGCATCTGATACACATACCCTGTGCTTTAGTGTTTTACTACTCACTTTGAGTCCCCACATATATAAAATGATGCAGACACTTGAACAATTTAAGGCTTTAGGGAACGTTTTTGATATGGCAAGTGACGATGAACCTAATTAACAAAATTCAAAGCATGCAAGTGTAATAGGGTGGGAATCGGGCTTATCGCATGTAATATCTTCTTCTCAATAGTAGGGTAAAGAGGGAGCTGAAGACCATATAAACTTGAAGGCCTCATAATAAAACCTCACCTCTCTTAGCTTGGGGTAACATGCTCACTCGTCATCCTCGGGAATCCTGTGTGAGATAAAACTTAAGGATGTGAAACTTGTCCCTCATCTCCTTGAATTTAAATTATTTAATCCTGCATAACTTATTAGGATGCAGCGTACTTTAAAATTCTCGAAGTAAGTCTCTAAGCTTGGAATCTAACGATGAGTTTTAGATTTAGAGCCTCTTACCAAACCTAACTGAATCAGACTTAGATGACACTTGGAAAGAAGGGGTAACTAGTAATACTATAGGTGATGAGAGACATATGGTTGTGGTTCATACAATTGAAGGTTACCGATCCTATATGTCTGTAACTACCTGAACCAGAACTGTTATAACTACTTATTTCTATCCTTAAACTACTCGTGTTATCCCTGCTACGCTTTATAACGTAGAAAATTCAGAATTATATTGACCTAATTACCTGCTAAAAAAAAAGATAGGTTTGTTGATCCCTTTTAACATTGAAATTGTCTCATGAAGACAAGCATGCATGGAATAACAACTCTCTAAGATGGCAAAAGTGAGCATCCTATACACATATTCCCTTGTACAGTGGGATTGATGGATGAGACTGGCCTAAACCAAAGGTTAGGATAACATGAACGTCTTTGTGTGACAATTGCATTCCACACAAAATATTACTAGAGAATATTCCTAGTAAAGTTTATGACGAAAGATTCCTATCAAATCCTTATCCTTCCTTATATAGGCCTGTTAAACATGGAAATGGGTGAAGTTTTGAAGAGACGATTCTTGGTAAATCTATAGTTTGCCTCAGGCAGGCTTGTCAAAGGAAGTCAAAGATGAGTTAGTAGAAGCTGTTGTCACTCTTGACTCTACCATAAGTATAAATGTTAGAGATAAGGTTATCGAATATGTTAACAATTTGTGTCGGTATTTATCATTAGTATTCGAGAACCTCTTTGACTTAGTAGAAGCTGTTGTCACTCTACCATAAGTATAAATGTTAGAGATAAGGTTATCGAATATGTTAACAATTTGTGTCGGTATTTATCATTAGTATTCGAGAACCTCTTTGACTTAGTAGAAGCTGTTGTCACTCTACCATAAGTATAAATGTTAGAGATAAGGTTATCGAATATGTTAACAATTTGTGTCGGTATTTATCATTAGTA
>JAOSBK010000008.1:7975205-7990782 GCA_027568895.1 Erythroxylum shatona
AATTTGTGTGTTTTATGAGTTAGTTGATTGAAGTTTGGGAGTTGATGTATGTAGATTGGTATTTGAATGGTTAGGGAATTGGAATGTGAATTAGGTATGGATGATGAGTTAAGACTTGAGAAGTTTATGTTGTATGATTATGTTTATTTAAAGTTTGAATATGATGTATGTGGTTATCTTTGGTTGAGATTGCCAATGGTTGTTAATGTTAGAAGAACATGTTGATATTGGGTTGAATGTATGTGATGAATGATTTGGAGTTGAATTCAATGTTGTTTGATGTTGTTGGATGTGTTTGGAGTGGTTTTTATGGTATTAGAAAAGGTTTTAAGGTATGGAAATGTTAGATGGGGTTTAGGAGCTTGAAAGGGGGACTTTTAGGGTGAAAATTAGGTGAGGGCCGAGAGTCACACGGTCAGCCCGTGTGAATTCACACGGACCGTGTGAATCCCAGCCCTCGCACCATTTCCACCCGAGAGTCACACGGGCAGACCGTGTGATTTCACACGGCCCGTGTGATTTGACCCCCTTAACGTCCGAATTTCAATTTTTGTTCTTCTTCAAAGTTGTATATCTAGATGAGTACATATAAATTGGTATAAAGATCAAGTCAATCCGACATTTGTAGCAAAAGTTATGGCGTTTTTACTAAAGTATGTTCAATAGGAATCCGGTTATGAACCCGTTGTACTTATTAGGTCATAACTCCTTCGTCCGACCTCCGATTGAGGCGATTCTTGTGAAGTTAGTTTTCTAACATATTTTTATACCTTCCATTAAAATTTCATGGTCATTGGGTTCTAATCATAGAAGTTTGATCTTTTGGAAGCGAATGGTCGGGTTGGACAACTTAATCGGGTTATGAACCGACTTTAGATTTTTACGCATATCTTGAGCTATAGAGCTCCAAATGAGGTAATTCTTGAGCCATTATATTTATGAGACACATATCTATCTCTCCATGAAAAATTATGTCGTTGGAGTTAAATTGAGAAAGTTTGCATTAGAGCAAGTAAGAGGTTGGGTGAGAGAGTATGTTTGGGGAATGAGCACCTTTTGGTATTTTGATGATATCTTGAGTTATAAAACTCCGATTGAAGTGATTCTTGGCCCAATTTAAACAAGAGAGTTAGGACTATGATTTATATGAAGAAGTCAAATGGAAATTTTGATTTAAAGGTTTCCAAATTCTATTCGCAAATAGGAGAATTGAGATCCAGCATAGTGACTGTGATGTATGATAACATCTTTGAGTAAGTGGTGAGCGAATTTCGGGATGTTATGAAAAAAAAATACATATATATAGTAACGAATATGATTGATAATTGTCCAATAAGGGTTCAATGAATGAACCATTCGGGTAATAGCCACGCTTAAGGTTTCATGTTTGCAAAAGGGTTGAGTTCCGGAAACGATGCCCAACAATACAAACAAAACCAATTGGAACAACGGCGTAGTAAGAACAACACCGTTGCTTATCCAAGGTAAGTCGACTGTAAAGGAGGTAAAAGACCTCTCCCATTTACACATCGAAGATGCTAGTATTTTCAAATTAGGGCTATGAGAATAGAGGTAATCTATAAGCATCCCGACTCGCTCCCATCATCATATTACAAGATGACGAACCAACTCCTTAAGTACGACAGTATTTGTCCACAAGAATAATCAACTATAAACATCATTTATACTTCATCTTTATAGAAAGATTTGACTGGACATTGCATTTCAAGATATATTTTCTTGTTTATGAGGGTTGTTTAATCCCCTATTGTTTTGTAGTTTTTAACTGCGCACAAAAATCTCTTGAAATGTCAGGGATTTGGTCTGCAACTGATGGAGAATCACAATCCTCTGTTGTCAAATCTAGATTGCTTTTCTGAGGGGAAACTATTTTCTATTATGCATTTTAAGAGATGATATTCCTAGTGCCCCGACTTGCCAAACCATCACTAGAGTTTATCATTGTTGTCTGTTCTTCATACTCCAACCTAACCTTAGAATTTTCATTTTGCTCAATAGTTGCTAATGGAGTCAACATATTGGCCCAATCTATCTGACAATGCTCGAAATATTACAAGGTGAAGTGATGCACTTTATTTTTCAGACAATTGGGAGAGGTGTGCCTAGGTGCTATATTGGGCTTCCAACCTTCAGTATATGGGGTTTCAATTGTTGAGTTATCTGGAATCTCATTAGCAACAATTTGTACTCCTACAACTTTATTGTTATCCGCCGAAGAAGAATCAGCCCCCAATAATTCATCTCACCATCCAATTTGAAAAAGTTTCCCTGTAGGAATCCATTTCTTAGTTGAATTATGAGGTTTTCAAGAATACGTCACCTTCTCCCTTGTTTCACTCAATTTTAGAATTGGTAAATGATCAGGTAATATAACATTCCTTTTAACCTTTACACAGATTTTTGCATACCTAATTCGCTTCATTCTAGATGTTTGGGTATTCATACTAAGTGATTGTTTGGATGAGCTTTTGGAAGGTCAATAAGCGCTTTTCTCCACCACAAAAGCCTTTTTTAAGAAAAATGGATGTTTGACTGTAAAATAAAAAAAATACTTCTTTAATAGATATAGCTTTTTTTACAACCAAATTTAATAAGCTTAAATTTAAAGTTTTTCAAAAAAACCTGTCAAATGACTTTTTTGGGTAGATTTTTTAGATCAATTAACGAGCCCATTTTTAGTCCCTTTTATCTTTGTGTTTTATATATAATTCTCACAATACCCACAAACTCAACTTCACGTTTATCTTACAAACATGTCTTCTCT
Source organism: Erythroxylum shatona (assembly GCA_027568895.1). Classification (NCBI taxonomy): domain Eukaryota; kingdom Viridiplantae; phylum Streptophyta; class Magnoliopsida; order Malpighiales; family Erythroxylaceae; genus Erythroxylum; species Erythroxylum shatona. The sequence continues at coordinate 7,977,991 of JAOSBK010000008.1, forward strand.
AATCTCTTACGCAGCTGTTTTGTAACGTACAGTTTGGTGTTGTAAATCTTCTTGTATTACAATAAAATTTATAATTTATTATGTATTTAACTATTTACTCAACTTGAATATTTATTTTGGAATATATATAATATTATTTGGTTTTTTTATATGTTTTAATATTTATTTTTTATATTAGTTTTACTTACGTTATGATCCATATGAAAGATTTGATTAGATATATTTTCATTTATGTTTCATATAGTTTAAAATTATATAATAATTAATTATTGTGTTTGTGTATTGTTTAATATACTTTAAATAATATTTATATGCATTAATAATTTTTATTATAAAATAAAATATAGTTTAAATTAAAAGTGCGCTTTATTTTTATGTTGTTAAACAGTTTACTATATGAAGCTTTTTCAAAAAAACTTTTTTTAAATGACAACCAAATTATCAACTGACTTTTTAGAAAAGTTCTTCTAAAAATAGATCAACAGAAAAAAGTTTTACTTACAAAAACTTCATTGGTATAAGCCCAACCAAATAGAGGCTAAGAGGCTTTCCTAAAGAGCTTGCTAAAAAGCTCAATCCTTCAATTGTCCACAATTCTAGTGGCAAATAGAGTTGGTATTCGTACATCAATCAAAGAAACATTCCCTGTAAATAAAAGGAAGTCATTCCAATGTGAGTTCTTATAACCTTCCCTTAAACATAATTAGTATTTTTCCTAAATATATTGTCAAAATAACTAGAATTAGCCATTTGGATAGTTGACCCTTACCATTTATAAACTCTTTAATATTTTCCTTAATATTTTCCTGTTTAGTCAATATGAAATATTCTAACACTTCTCCTTAAGAGCAACTGAGACTGAATATTTAGTTGTCACTTGAAATAAACGCAATGGTAACCAAACCGGGCCTTTGGTACTAAACATCCAGACGAACAACAAGGAAATTAATAATCCAAACCAAACCTGTTCTGATACCATATTAAAATTTTTAATATCAACAGAATGTAGAGTCCACTAATAAAGATTAAACTTGGGTCAACTATTGTCAAAATGACTATAATTAGTTATTTGAATAATTGGTCCTTACCACTTATAAACATTTTAACATTTTCATGTTTAGTCAATTTGAGATACTGTAACACTTATTAATCTTCAGCTTTACTAACTTGAGTCTCATATTGTCTCTACTAAAACCCTTTGACTTAATGGTTTTTTTTGTTGCAAGCTTATCCATTTGAGACTAGTCCAACATACCCACCACAAATCTAGCCAACATCACACGTTAAATAATTAATTATACTTTTTGATATAAGTAATGATATCTAAATATGATAAATCAATAAAATAATAATATTTTATAATTTTATTTATTAACAATAAAAATCGATAAAGTATTAGTTACTTATCAAAATATGGATCGTAAACACAAATGAGAAAATGTTCATTTTATTTATTAGTATTATTATATAATAAATAAAATATTTAATTTACTATCATATTAAATTAGTAAATATATTGTTAATAATTAATAAGTATATTTTTATTCTTTAATATTAAATATTACTATATTCTTAATATAAATACAGTTATATTTAAACTAATAAAATAAAAATTAATATCTTAACATATATTATCTTTGTGGTTGTCTACATAAAATATTATATGTACAAAATTTTTTATATCACTCTGAATTAATGATACTTTCTACGAAAATTTTAAAATATAAAATTTTTAAATAAAATTAAATAGAAAATTGATTCCTGTTACCCTATATTTTACAAACTAACTCGAAATCTAGTCATTACAGGCTAGTTTGAGTTTTTTTTTCCAAGAAACAGAGAGAGCATTATCATCTCATAGCTGATCCAAGTGAAACAGTGTCAACGGTTTGAGCTATTCCCTTTAATCTTATCTTATGCAAATCAGGATTATATTGACGGGGCCGATAAGCTTATGGATAAGAAAGCAGCAAGCCTGAATTCATTATGTGGTTTGTTGAGGTTTAAACCTTGGGCCATAAGCTCATTCCTTATTCCTGTCTAAAGTTTGGCTTTAATTATTAGACCACTAAACCAGAAGTCTTGTTTTTTAGGCACATTGACTGAGCCATTACAAAATTTCTGCCTGCGTTACGAAACCTACCTAAAATACTTGTTCAGAAGGCCTAACTATTTTTTAATCTAATTAAATGTAGTAATACAACGTTAATTCTCACTTTAGTGTGTTGACTGTCTAAAAGGATGACGTCCGAGAAGTAACGAGGAAGCTTGTGGGAACATGTGTTCCATACTATGAAAAAGATTCGAAGAGAAAGGGTCTACTTGATCCTTTCTTCCCCAAAAGTCTGAAGAGCTTTAGCTCAAATACAACCATCAGAAGTTGGTGAAAGGCTAATGTGGTCAGGACTTTGAATAGTATTTGGCATTCATTTCCTTGTTCGTCTCACATTCTCCTTATCCCCTTCCCATTTAGGGATGGTGTTTTAAATCTACTCACCAACTTTTCCCATTTCAGTTCTTCCTTTTAAAATTACATATAGTTGAATTGCTTGTTATACACAATTAATAATCGGTCTTTCGAGTCACGACCGACTAGGATTAGGTACCTTCAAGGCTTTAACTAAGTCTAGATTTTATGTTTCAGGAAAAAGAGAGAAATCTGTTGACAAATTAAATTAGTTTCCGTTGTTGCACGCGGGGATCCCCCAAGCCCTTAAGGACGTGATAATGATGTCAGATCTTCTTGTATTTGTTTCGATCCTATTTTACTTAAAAAATAACGTCATTTTATACCTGTTTATACTCAAAATGATATTCTTTATAGCACAAAATTAGGTTGGAGGGGAGTATTAGATTCAGAGAATCTGATACCGTGTTCATGTTGTTGAATGATGATGTGCGTCAACCAAAGACACGTGTAGCAATTATGTTCTATGTCTCAATATGTTCTTATGGTTTCAAAAATAATATATGATGCTATAATTGAAATTTTCTTGCATAAATGAACAAGCGGACATAATAAAACAACTATGTTGTTAACTTTTGAAAGCTGTAATCAGATTTTAAAAAGATAATTAAAAAAATAACTGACTTACTTAAAATATGTGGTTTAAGGGTATTAGTCATATCCTAAAATCTGTCCACTCTACTTCAATAGACTTTAATTGAGTGACGGTGATGAAGTCAGCATTCCAAAATCTGTTCCATACACTTAAGAAGTGATAATTATTGGTTGACAAATTATTTAAAAAGAATTCTCCAATATTCTGATGTTTCACATATTTAAATTAGTTCATCAAGAAAAGTCTTTTCGTTGACAAATTTGTACAAATGAGTTGAGATGCGCAAAAATGAAGAATCGATAAATGTAGTTTAGTTTAAACTACACCATGTTTATTAATTAACCCTACGTTGTTTACTTTCAACCGATTGTGTTTTACGTAACCATTGTGATAAATACGTGACTTGGGAGTGTTGGTGGGATGGAATGTTTGATACAGAAAGAGCATTCGATATGTACTTATAATAAGCCCATTATCAATACTGTATGGTGCTAATATTCAAATCTCAATTCCGTTTTTTCTTTTTTATGAATCCTTTTATTTTTCATTCTTTGAGTATTTTATTAAGAGTTTAGATTTATACGTTTTTAATGGATTATTAATCCATAGTTCAAATCTAGGCTCCGCCAGCTCGAGACCTAATTATTATAAACAAAAGAGTTAAGCTTCGAAATGGCACGTGAGAAGATAACCTAAGCTTAGTTCACTGTAGATGCAAATAGAGGAAATACAAAAACTGATGCCTAAGAGATGAGTGGGGTCAGAGAAATGTTCCAACAACATGTATTTATACAGCCAGTAAAAGGGATAAATGGAAACTGTGATGAATCAGTGAAATTTCTTATGTTGGATGGAAACAATATCCATAGTTAGATTTATTTTGCAGAATAATTCTTTGATATTGGTCACACACCTCCATAAATGGAGGTTAGAATTATTATTGAGGGGAACACAGCAAAATAACATCAACTATATATATAGAGTAGTGGAGCCAACTTTGGGCGAATATATAGTCATATTATCACAGAGATTTGAGGATCTTGTTAGAACAATTAAAGTATACTACAAAGTACAAACTCCTTGACATGTATTGTAATAACTATAAATTCCTGATTGAAACTTTTTTTCAAAAAAGAGAATGAAACTTAAAATCGAAGTACCTTTTAAACTTGTAAGTCCCCACATACACTACAACATGCAAATCTATTAACCAATAAATAAGCTTTTGTTTGTTATGATCCTAATAGATTAGGATCCCGAGACAACTTTTAGGACCTATGAATTCTTAGTTAGTTCATTTGGACTTATCAATCTATATTTCATATTTTGATGAAGGAAATACATAAGCCACACTTGGGGAAGTTTAACCTTCTCTTCTAGGAAGGCTCATCTATAATGGATCTTCCGATGAACATATGAAACACCTTAGAACAACTTAGGAAATCTTGAAACAATATCATTTCCTTGAAAAAATTTTGAAATATTATTGAAAGAAAATGTCCTCACAAATCAAAGAATTTGTAAATTTAGAATTAGATCTGATTTTTGCATCATATGAATTTAGAATTAGATCTAGTTTTTGCGTCATTACCTATGTTTGGCATTAGATCTGAATTGTGTTTTGTGTTCTCTCCTTACGTCCGCCATCGTCATCGTTTTCTTCCATCGCTCGCCATCGTCATTGTCGTTGGTTGCGATATGTATTCCTTTCTCTTCTAATAGTGATGTTGCATTTAGGTCTTATTTTCTGCGGAGTTTTATGTTAAATCGTGTGTATTGTAGTTTTCTTTATTGAATGTATATTGTTATAATAATGAAGATTGTGAGATAGGAAGGGCATCTAGGATGGTTGTTTGTAGCTTAAAATCAAATTTGAAAATTGTTTGAGTACTGACCTATTAAGTGTTCGATAAAAGTTCCATTAGAATTTGTTATTAAATGATTCTTAGGGATGAAAGTGTCATAGTTTTTGTTTGAGTTTTCAGCTAGGATTCCGCCATTAGGATCGCTCTTCTTCTACTAGCTCTTATTACAGCTGTGTTTTTGCTTATTTTATTCTCCTCTTCGAAAATAGTTAATTCTTGAGGTAACTTTTATTGAGGTAACAACAAATTTCTCTGTGTTGCTCTCTCTTTTTTGGCGCTCTCACTCTCATCATTCGGTTGGCATTACTGTTTTTATTTTATTTATTATTATTATTATCCTTTCATTGAGTTTATTATTAGTAGTAGTTTATTATTATTATTATTATTATTATTATTATTATTATTATTATTATCCTTATGTATTTATTATAATTTTATTTACTTAAATATTTTGCGTACCATTTTTACGTATTTACTTTTTTAACCTACATCAATATTTTCTTGTCACATTTACATGTGGGTTTACTAGAAACAGCCTAAGGCTGTGTACTATTAGACCTCCCCAGACTCCGCTTTATTGCGGGATTTCGAACTGGGTGTGATGATGATGATTATGATTATGATTTAGTATATTTTATAGCAATCTAATTCTGATTCAACCTTTTATATCTTAAATCTCTTACTTTACATGTGTCACTTTCGATCCAATTTTTAAAACATTAGTTAAAACATTGATATCACATACCTTATATGAGATGCAACCTTTTTCTTATATAATAATTAAGGTTAATTACTAAAAAATCCAAACTTTATTAAATTTTACAATTTTAACTCAAATTTTAAAAACAACAATAAAATCTTCAAATTTTTATTTTTTAATAAAATAACCCTCCGTTAGATCCTTTGTCAACACTTGGAATATATTTTTCGTGTGGATGATGAGTTAATTATAAATTCCACGTAAGACTATACATTTCTTTTCATATCTCTGTCGTGTTGTTGTTGGCTCAAGCACCCTGCTAATTCTGAGATCGAGGAGGCCTATGTAAATAATGATTAGCGTGGTTCCCATACAAAACAACGAACTTGATTTCGGAGAAGAAATGGTTACAAGCGATAAACACTAGTATTAACATAGAAAAGCCTGCTTCTTTTCTGAAAACGTTAACTCAATCTGATGCGATTATGTCATTGTTCTCCAATAACGATACTATACACAAAGTTGTTTAATTGTTATTGGCATTCAACTTTTGAGTCATAATTGATAAAATAGCAAATTCTAAATTAAGCAAGCCAGTAATTATGAAAAGGTTCATATGTTGAACCCAATGAACTAATGATGGAGCTAAGCCATCTCGCTGATGTTTTCATTGCTATAAATCACCAACGATTTATGGGAAGAAGACGCTGTTTGTTGTCAAGGTTGCCGTTGGTGATATGGATAACTTAGGCAGATTATTTTTATAAAAATTAAAAATTAGACATTTTATTATCGCTTTTTAAAATCTAAACTATATTTATAAAATTCAATAATTTTTAAATAATTAATTATAAATTCGATTGAAAATATACTGGTGTCTAGATCTTAAAAGCCTGAACTATGGGTATAACGAGGAGATTTGATCACTCGGCTTCTAGCTCTTGGTTGCTAGTCTCGGCTGGGAGATTCAACAAAAATTATATTTGAATAACCTCATTCAAACTTGTAAAGAAGTTTTAAGTTCACAGATGCAGTCGAAGGGAGGTCCAGGCTGACAATACATAAATTCCCACAGCTACCGTCTATCTACATATGGATGAATTCTGATGGTGCTCATACACCCAATTAAATGGACTAGCTTGATAGGTTCAATTTCAAATATGGTCCCGGACAAGTCCTTTTACACTCAAATCTCTTCTCATTTTTGGTATTTAATGCAAAGATTCAGCTGCATCCTTTAATATTGTTAGGTAGGTTTTTGTTTGAAGGATGAGGAGTGGAAGGTCTTATCAGGACGGACGCAATGCTGGAAATGTGTATACTTCATAAATTCTTCAAGTTCCTAATCACCAGAATAGAAGTAAAACTTATGCTATTTGTCTTATTTTAGGGGGAAACAAGTCATCACCTGAAAACACGTCCACCTGTTCCACTCTCTCTGGTACAGTACACAGGAGTGACTGACACATCGAAATTCACCGCCAATCAAACTGAAAAGGGTATGGAATTGAAATTGAAATTGGAAGTATGCCAAAATTAGGGGTTGCTAGTTGATGGTTTTAGGAAGGGATTAATAGGTAAGGAATAAAAAGTGAATGGTTAGTTATTGATTATCATTATTAGGAGCAATAGTTTGATATCTCATTTTTTAAGAATCCTCCGTACCTTCTATTTAGTAGAGAAATGAAAATATAAAACTCATTTTTTAGTAGTGACTTTTTCTTTTAAATTTTAATTCATTTCTCTACTAAATGGAGAGTATGGAGGATTCCTCAAAATTAATTAAAATATAATTAATTACGATATAATTAATTAAAATATAATTAATTAATTAATTAATATATTTTAATTATATTTTAATTAATTAATTACAATATATTAATTAATTAAAATATAATTCATTATAAATAATTAGTTTAAATATTATTTTTAATAATTAATTAAAATATTATTATTAACTAATTAATTACATTATAATTAATTAAAATATAACTATTTAAAATATAATTCATTAATTAATTAAAATATTATAATATAATTAATTACAATATAATTAATTAAAATTTATTATTAATTAATTATTACATTATAATTAATTAATTAGTTACAATATAATTAATTAAAATATAATTTATTCGTTAATTAATATATTGCAACAGATTAATTAAAATATAATTAATTAATTAAAATATAATAAAATTTTATTTCTTAATATTTTTTACAAATCAACCACTATCAATGATAATGATAATCATTAATTCCTCTTAATAAACCATAATAATAATAATAATATTCATTATAATTCTTCGCTATATTCATTGTTATTCCTATTACCATTTTTCCATACGAACTAACCGTCCCCTTAGTATTTTGAACATTAACCTTTTATAACATAATATACAACAAACTCTAATATTTTCAAATGTTCAAATTAAATCTCATCATTTTAAAATATTTAAGAAAGATGTTAACTGGATAGAAAATTTAACAAAATTAACTTTTCATCAATGTTAGTATTTTTTTAAATTTCTTAAATGTAATGTAATTCATTATTACATAGAAAGTGAGAATTATTATCTAAAATATGTAAATATGGGTCCATTGTTACTTGACAAGTGAGAGTTATTGTTTGAAATTTATAAATAGCGACTCTGCAATAACTTTACTGTTAAACCTACTTTCTAATTAATTTAAAAAGTAATTATAAGATAGTGGAATTTATTTTTATTTAAAAATATTTCAAAAATAATGTTAGTATGAACATGATATAAAACTAATATGGAGTTTATTTATTCTAAATATTTTTAAAAGGAGATATTTGTTATGGTCACCAGTGCCGATAATTTAAAATTTTGGGCCCTATCTACTTTTTAAATGTAGTGTTACAAATCATGTGAGGTAGGACAGTTTAACCATGTGATGTCAGAGAGTGGAATTTCTTATATGATCATACGTTGCAGTACCATAGAACCATTCTGGGGCAGAGATCAATTAGATTGATTATTTTTCTTGGTACAAGTTATAGCTGAATCGGAATTTGTGAAATTTATTTTAACTATAAGTAAAAATCACACTATAGAAAGTCCAAGTCTGATGATTAACATGGTAATTAATAATACTCAAATTAGTTGAAAGGAGAACGAGTTACATAGCTCATGACACTACTCTACCCGAATTTTACATATAAAATGTAATGCGAAAGGTTAAAGTATGATTAAATAATTCAACACCAACCTTCTTCTTAATAAACAGTGAACGACGCACGTAAGCAAATATTCCACGCGCTCAAGTTGTGCGGAGGAATGCACGGAAAAGGCAAAAGAACTGAATTTTGAAACAAGCGCACAAAATTTATGACTGGCTGGGAAATGCCGACGTGCGTCATGGAGAGGTCTGATATATGTCACCTAATAAATTAACAGTGACCAACAAATGAAGAAAACGGTAGCTTTCAACCACTAATTCGCAGCATATCTTCACCTACCGCAACACAGTCACACACAAACTAGCCTCCCCAACTCTTCTCTTCATCCACCAAACCCTTTTTCTCCTCCTAACAGCACAAGCATTTGCTCAAGTGCTACCACCGTTTTTAACCCAAAACCAAACATATCCTCCCCCTTTTAAATTAGAGAATCTCTCTCTTTAAGTCTTAACCTAATTGGGTTGGTAGGTGGGGAAAATTCAGAAGTGAAGGTGATAAGAGTTGCAGCTCTTATTATGGGAACATGTAGAGCTCGATCAATTGGTTGGTGGGCAGGTGTAAGATTCCACTTTAGCTAATACCTTCTCTAATGGTAATGGCCACATGCCTGACAATCTTAGCATCTCCGTACCTTACCTCGTCTCAGTTGCACAACCCGAAGTTCCTTGGCTTGTTTGATCCAAATCAACTCGTTATGGATCCAAATCAAATAGCGAGACAGAGGCAGCATAATTAATTGTTATGGATGACAACTGTTTCACCAAATAAATATTAATTAGCTGTTTTAAAATGGATTCTTTGTGTTAAACTAGCATCTTAACCTTAAAAATAAAGTTTTAATTGAAAACGTGTTTTTAGTTCTTTTCTTTAACACATTCAAAGAATTTAACTGGAACCAAGTGCAGTGTCGAGCTTTGATTCGAGTCTATAATTGTCTGACATTTTGGTCTCCATCTCGACACATGGGTGAAGTTTGCAATTGGTCAGTAAACTTTTCTTACTCATTCTAGTCAGTAAAGACAAGGCGTTATGTACCCCAAGTGTTATATTAATATTGTAGCTTTCTTTTGTAATTAAAAAAAGACAAACTATACTTTTAAAAGTCACAAGTTGGGACATCCACCACGTGATTATATTATACATTTATGTAAAGTTGATACTATCACACAAGGGAAGCTTTTGCACGTGCCATTTAAGTATGTTGCCAGATGTGAAAGGCAAAAAGCAAGCATATTTATGTATCATCAATAGTCAATGCAGTTTGCCAAAGCAAAGCCTGGTGAGGTTTTGTTTCTCCGAATCAACAATTATGAAGATTAAAGAGCAAACTGAAAGCAAAGAAAACGTGACACTAACATATGTGAAAGAGATATTTACCTTCACCATCCATAAAAATTATAACCAACAACAACACCGTCGTCGTCAACAACAGAAGTTAACAGTTACAAATTGGCAGTCTCTGTTTGTGCAATTAATATTCCCAATTAAGAAAAATAAAAGCAAAAGTAAAACAAGAAGAAAAATAATTTTTAAAAAATAATAAAGCGCCCCATTAACACTTTTGTAAGTGGGATTATTTTTTGGAATAATAATGATATTATTATTGTTGTTTTGTCTTTTTCTAGTCTCCTCTGGAAGGGCACCAGGGAGTCATGTCCATAGGATAGCTACCCAATACCCTCAAGAACGACGTGAACTCCTGCACCTCGGCCAACGCGTTCTGAGCCCTAACCTCCGCCATGGACGCCTCAAAATCCACGTAAAACATGTATTCGAAGTGCTTTGCCGTCCCAACGTTCGCGTCGTCCACCAGTCTGATCGGCCTGTTCCGGTGCGGCCGCGACTCTATCTTCGTCAAGCTTATGTTCCTAAAGGCGAAGGCCGACAACACCTTGAACAGCACGCTCGTCCCCTTGTCGTGCGCGAATACGATGCTCGTCTTGAACGGCCGGTCCGTCCTCGGGATTATTGGTTCACGGGCCAGCATCACGAAACGCGTCACGTTGCTTGAGTCGTCCTGAATCCCGTCCGCCAGGATTTGCAGTCCATAGAGCTCCGCCGCGCGTGCGCTCGCTATTGCCGCCGTGTCACGGAGGTTGTTCGCTGCTATGTACTCCGCCGCTCCCGCCGTGTCGTCCACAGCTTCCCGGGCGGCTTGGAGGCCCATCTTCGTGAGAGTCAGCTCGCACTGAGCGAGTGCCTGAGGGTGCGAGATGACGCGGGTAATGTACTCCTTGCGTACACCTGGGAGTGCTAGGAGGCAGTGGTGAACCGGTAACTGTACTTCTCCGACGATGTGGAGACGGTGGCGGAGGAGCAAGTCGTAGTTCCGGTGAATAGATCCACCGAGAGAGTTCTCCACTGGCAAAACCGCCCGATCTGCGATCCAGAGCTCGACAGCTTGGAAAGCGACCTCGAATTGGTCACAAGGAATTGCTTCGCAGTTCGGATACGCCTTTCCGGCGGCCGCCTCGGAGTATGCACCGGGAACTCCCTGATAAGCCACGCGCAGTTGAGATCCATGCATCGGCGCCGGAGAAAGGTCGGTGATGGTGAGTGGTTTCTGTATCTTACCATTGTTAGTGCCCTCAGTTACCTCTGTTTTTATGGGAACGAGACTGAGGTCAATAGCGCTCTTGTGGCCGTTGACTGAAGCGACATGATCGGCGCCACTGGCGTCTCCACTGGTATGATCGGTGGGTTGCTGGTGAGACAGAACTTTGCTGGCAAGGATAGCGCAGGAACTTTGCCAGTCGGCTCGAGTGTAGCCGACGCCGTTGAGGAATTGGACTGAGTCTGGTCGATGAATACAGTGAATAACAGTGACTCTATGCGGAGAGAGTCGGGCGAGTGGTGGCCGAGTCTGGTGAAAAGACGACTTAAGCGAAGGGGGAGGGAATAGAGTGTGAACAGCCATAAACCCTGCTTCTTCTTGACCTCCGGAAGCGATCCGTTTTGGAACCAAACAGAAAAACTGAAGATGACAACAGGAAAATCAGGTAAAACAAATGCAAACAAAAGTGTGTAAAATAGGCTAATTAAGTGGGTAGTGAAAAGCTTGGTGTTCTCTATCGAAGGGAACGTCAAGCTGAGGAAAGAAGGTGGGGGTGTTTGAGGGGTTTTATACCATGGAGTAGACAAGTCTTTTCTGGGAGGTGGTTCGGTCAATCTCACACCTAACCCCCTCTCTCTAATTTTTTGAGTTTCTTTTTCTTTCTTAATCCTGATTAATTTATTTTTAAACAAACAATAAATTGGAATAAATAAATCTGGCGCTGGCCTCCTCTCGTAGAAATTAGAATTAAAGAGAAAATGGGATGGGCAGGACCAGCCAAACCCACTGTACGAACAGTTTCCACGTTGTCATTTTTGTTTTCTCTGTTGTACGCATCATCATTGGCCCCCAGCCCTATGCCACTTGCCTTGCACATATTTTTGTATTTCACTTGCTTAATTTTCATTTCATGCCATCTTATTAGCTTGTTTTGGATATTAACTAATGCCCGTTATTCCAGTTCTCGTGTCGTAGTCGTATTATTAACTTGTACAGTATTACTGATCGTGTAAGGGATTACTCTTGCCTTATACTGTTGCTTACGCCTTTTGCAGTCGATATTAACATTACGACTCTGTAATGTTGCAAGTGCCCAAAGCTTCTACGCATCACTGTTTCCTTCTAACTTCATAGATGTTGACAACAAAACATTTTGGATTTTATTCTATTCTTAGTAAAGGTAGACCTGAACTTATTATGATAACCTATAATTGTAAGTGGTTCTGCCGAATTTTGGCGGAACGGAACGTTACCGTTTGGATCCATGGATGGACTGCCTTTTGTAGTGACTTTGACGTTGAGATCCCTGCAAAACAAAGAAAGCACGTTGGGGGTTGTGTCCCGATTAGCCCCTCCGACGCTCAAATCAGTCTTTTGGTGAAGGTGAGGCAGCTGAATGCAGAGAA
>JAOSBK010000008.1:7992485-8002864 GCA_027568895.1 Erythroxylum shatona
AAGCCCGATATGGAAGCTATATATAGGTTAGGTCTCCTGCAGTTACTCAGAAGAGAACGTTCACGAGCATAAGGTTCTTGACCCTTTAAGGAAGCTCGGAACTTGAGGAAACTGTAGAAAGGCCTAGCCCGTGAGTCGATGATCGCTTTCCACTAAAAGCCCCGGGAGATTCGAAGACGTTTGGAGCTCAAAATCGGCATCGGAATCAGAAATGAAACCGAATTCAGGTATTCCGCATTACCTTCGTTTTTGATCATTTCACGTGATCCTGGGGTACGTAATAAGGTCCCCTCTACGTATTTACACCAACCATACAACATATGCATTCATTATTAGTTGCTGTTGCTGAACTAACTTTATTTTGAGAGTTTTTGTTATGCTAGAATTGCGACAAAACACTATAATCATCTTGAATTTTGAAGACGACCGATGTTTATTTGGAAATGTTGCAGTTAAAATTTGTAAATATGATTATAGATAGACTGTAAGAAATCCAACAACTTATCTAATGAGAACAAAACAGTGGCTCACCATTATCGAAGAAAAACATATGCATTCAAAGAAACCTCCTGGTCGTCTGAATACACCACTTGTTTTAAGATGACACGTAAGTAAGCTTCCAGGACTAGTTTTCGCATTCGCTACAACTTTTCACGTTTTTCTATCCATACATACCTCGTCTTGTGGTACCAACAAGAGGTTAGGAAGCCCGAGCTATAACGTGTTTCTTCTCTCTTAAAGCCAAGTTTGGGACCAGCATATACAAAATGAATATGGAAAACAGAACCAATCGTCGTCAATTGATTGATCAAAATCTGTCATTGAGGATCGTCAAATTAGTGTTGACCACACACTAAATATAAAGATTAAATTGTGTTGTTTGGTAGGTCGGACATGCACATAAACCTGCGAGTGAATGGTCGCATTCACTGACTCCTGTTTGTATTCGAGTCATTGAAACCACGCATGGTCTTCTCATTAAGAATTACGTTTCAACACGTTTGTTTTCGTCACATGTGAAGCATACTTCCTCTTCATTTCCTCAAAACCGTGTTATGTCAAAGGGGTTCAAGTCATCTTCCACATTTCTTTTAACAGTCTAAACTTATGTTGTTTTCATTAGACCAGTTTGAGCCTCTTGCTGGAAATATGTAAACCAACCTTCTGACTCTATTTTCCCTTTCTAATGTGAATCATATAATGCAAGAGCTTTCCTCCGCATGCATAAGGAAGAATAATTCTGAACTTGAATCTGATGCATTCGGGTCAATATACAGTAAACTGTGTCAAAACTAATTTACTTATACCTCGATTACTGATCTTGAGATCGCATGTTACAGTTTACCTGTTCCATCCCTTCCATTTACATGTTTTACGATAAAATAAATGGGACAATGTAAAACATGGGATGGCACGGGAACACACCATCTCCTTAATTCCTTCCGGTAATTAAGGATAGAGAATTCACGAGGACACATTTCTTTATAAATGACGTTATTAATTTTAAAAATGCATGTTATTTTAGTAAAATGAATGTTTAAAAATAATTATTTAATATTAAAAATACGAAATCTAATACAAAATTAACCAAGTCATTATATTTCTAGTGGACCTAGTTACCAACTCTTATCCCAACCAATCTGCTTGCTACACAATAACCTAACGTGACACGCATGCTCTAACGGACTAAAACACCACGTTTTGTGTTGGGATGCTTTAATTGTTGACCAACTTTTTCTCCAGTCTTCTCTCAGTCTTCTCTTTGCGTTGTTGGTTCTGCGTCTTCTTTTCACACACTTTAATTTCATCTCTAATGCCAAAAATTTCTACTCAATTCATTAAATCTCTTACATACTATTAAGACCAACTCATGTCAAATTAACTTCTGAATAACTAATAAACAATTTCACACGTTGCAAATATCGTGTAACGCAACTTTGGATAACTAATAAACAAGCAGCTGTGATATAATATAACACACATTTTTACCTAATTAACTGTCTCCTCATCAACTATAAGTTAGTTTGCAGTTTTTCGGTATATAGACAAAAAGGTCTTCATCACGATTTGAAGACTTATAAAGGGCAAGGTATTTAAAATCTTCAAAGTCAACGATCATCGGCTGTGTTGCTGAAACTGCTCCGTTTTTTTACCATAACTAAAAGTGATTCCTCTCTTTCCAGGTCAAGCGAATGCGGAGTTTGTTTTGACATGACTCCATCAAATTGCTGATTTTACATACAGCTGTGCTGAGTACTCACAATCACGAATTAATTACAACAAACTAGCATTTTGAATATAATTATGTGATCAACCCTTCTAGATTCCTGGCCTGTCGTCATTTGTTTGGGAAGACAATGACCAGGTAATGGTTAAGCGAAGAATTAATTAGTCTTTATCTTTTTCTAAACCAGGTAATGGTAGATTGCTTTGCTTCACTGATTGTGAATCTCAAATGGTCATAAAATATTTACATCAATCACCAGTACTTGTGGAGCAAATAAGATTGAGATGTCTGATATTACCTTTACATTAGGTCAGAATAGTTGAAGGCATTTTGCAAACAGACAATTGCCAATTTGGGTCAATAACTGTTGCGCTAGCTCTTTAATTATCTAATCAAGGTTACACAGGCTACTATGCTTGGCAAGAAAAAAGGAGGGGAAAAAATCCCTGCTAAGTAGGGGTATCTGGTGAAGTAATTATGAACTTGCAGTTGGTAGGGTTCTGCAACTGACCTGAAAATCTTGTTCAATTCGTCCATTTTCGGTCTTGTTGGCTTGAGTTTTGAGTGGAATGTTGAATTTCACACGCAATAAGCAAGTGCTCATGAGCACGGGGGAATAGGATCCTTTGTCTAATACTATGTTATCTTATTCTGTCCCATAAATCTCAGCTATTTATTTATGCGAGACCCACGCGGGACTCACATAAATAAATGGTTAAGATTTGTAGAACAGAATAAAACATCATAAAATTAAAAAAAGGATCCGAACTCGAGCACGAGTCAGAGAACATATCAATGCCATTGCTTTCACACCAAACAACCAAACTTCTTGCCTTTGAATCAGCCTCCGAACAATTGTTGATAATAAGCCCTTTGCTGATATTCACTTAATTCCGATAAATTCAAAATGTCTTGTTATTACAACTTTACAAAACTAAAATATTCGATTGTTGATATTATAAAATATGATACTGTTCATTCAATGATTAGGACACTAATCCATAGAAACCTACTAGTTCATAACTATATGGCGCTAGATAGCATCAGGCGATTTCAGGTAGATTGGATACTATACAATTATGATGCTGTCTATTCAATTGTCAGGCTAACCAACCAAACTTGTATCCCCTGTGCCAAGATCTGTAAAGAGTGGCTGTGAATCAAATGGAGAAAGGTGCACGCTCTTATCATCGCCAAAACGAACAGGTTAGACTGACACGGATCATTAACTAACCAAGCCAGATCGAGCCCCGTTAATGGAGAGAGCAAACCCTTTGGCATCAACTAGTCTAGATAAAGAATACAAGCGTCAAATTTAGCAGCAGCCATCTAAGTTGTTCCAATATTTTAACGTCATAAAAGTTGCATTCTAGATAAACTCTGACTAAAACAAGTCCAAAAGTATGAACAATATCATAAGGTCTTACTCCTCTGCCCTCTTTTTCTTCAATAGTTATTGCTGCTCTTTTTTATATTGTATTGAATTTTTTTGCCAACCCCACTTGTTTAATTTTATGAACTCCACGTCTAACATAAACAAGTTTTTTCAACTTTTGTTCATGTCACACGGCAGTAGTAGGTAATCAGAAATGAACCCGTTACTAACATTTTATATGTATGACAAAATAAAAAGAAAAGTCCTAATAAGTTAACAATATATAAATACGTAAATTTAAAATTATTAAATTTTAATATTTATAATTTAGTGATTCAAATCATAATTCAAATTATCTAACAAAATACTAATGGTTATAATAAACGTACAAATAATTATATCAACAATTTGGACCTAGGCTTTCATGATGGGTCTTCATGTGGTTTCTACTATGGGCTTTTTCATTTGGGCTCTTTTTCACTTCTACTACGGAATTTTTTGAGCAGCTAAACCCATCCCCCTCCACCTTTTCATCCTCCACAACTTTGAAAAAAGATTTTGAAAAAAAAGAAAGATGAGGGTAGTAGGAGAGGGAAAAAATTTTAAAATTTTGCTAATAAGTCCATTTATTTTTCAAAATTTTTAATACTAGCTAACATATGACCAATATTATAAATACCAATCAGTACCAACCGATATTTACATTTGATATATAAAACTTTTTTATTTGGTTCAATTCTTTGGCCGGTACAATGGTAGGACTTAAACTACATTACATTAGAAACACGCATTTTTAGCCCAATATATCATATTATTTATATAACATTTATCTCAGAGAAATTGATTAGGTGTGTGACATTTAGCACCATATATTTAAATAATGTAACATAGTTTAGTAAGAATAATATCTATTTTACTTTAAAAAATGAGATTTTAATTTTATTCTTGTACTTAAAGATCATTATATCACATTTTGATTTATAATATTGACACATTAAAATGGAGGTTGGATCCATAATATAAATTGGAATAAATATATATGATGAAGGTGGGATCAAAGTACAAGGACAAAATCCTTCCTCAGTGACTCAAAAACTGAAAACTACATACATTGTCCATAATACAAAATTACAACAATCAGAATCACATCCTCCAATATACACATTTTCAGAATCAGCTGGTGTTTTCCCAATATTAGATGCTCAAAGTCAAAGGCCAACCCATTTTACACATCTGAAAATTCGGCCGACTCTGAAAGGCAACTCGTAGTCCTTAGTAACAGCAGGCTCACTCCTTGCTGCCTCACGTTCTGACCACTCGTATACCCCACGTTCTTGCCTGCTACCAGGTACAGTGTTGTCCAGGATAACAGCCACAAGAAATGCGATCACCATGTTCAGTGATAGTAATGTGTTGAGAACGTAGTTCAACTGTTAAAACACAACAACCACGTTTAGTAACCAAAAGTAATCTTCCATGCATAAAGGAGAGCAGGCACACAAGAAGATATAGGAATTTATATTTAAAGAAGCTTCTCAGTTACATCAATCTTAGAACTAGCCAAGAAACAAGCTGAAACAATATAAGAGCAAAATGCATACCCCTCCGAATTTGCTGCGGATTGGTCCATGAGAAGCAAGAATGTAAGGCTGAAAGTAACTTGGAACAGACAAGTTGCTATTTGCAGAGATGCCATATTGTTGAAAGTACGCAGGTATTGAAAGGGAAAAGAACAATGACAAGCCGACTATAATGATATTTCTAGAGCTTCCAGCCTCACTGTACCGCAGGTTTGACAACCCTAATGCTGTTAGCATTGCCCACATGAAACAGAGGAGTGCGGCTACCATGACTTCAGGAATTGAAGCTATACAACCTCCAACTTTGCCTGTATGTATATCCGAAACATGATCATGCAAAAACTATTACAAAATAGCACAAGGTAGAAAATAAAGATGATGTCTACCAAACAGTGTTCGCTTCTATCATTAGATATAGTACCCTCAAAGCAAATTGCTCCAGAAGAATTCAAACAGGAACTCTTAGAGGACCTTGTGTGATCAACAGGATCAGGAGCAAGCAAACTGTTCACACCATGGTACCAACTATCCAATCAAAGCACACCATGACAGAAGCATCTCCACAAACCCATAAAGAATGAATTCAGAGAAGAGAGAGGAGATAAGAGAGAAATACATGTCAAACATCAGAGAAAGAAAAAGAAACCAGAAAATTTTGACCCCAAACAAGAGTTGCAACAATTTGTTCAAAGATCAGGACCTAAACTGCAAAATTCTGATTAAAATTACAACCAGAGTATCTGGGAAGTAGTGCACTTCTATTACTTTAGTTGCATTTGATAAGTGGAGTTAGTGGACAAAGCTCGTACATGTAAGTCTAATGTCCTTGGCTCTGTTAATCCACAAGCCTTATAAAGAAAAAGCTAGATATAGTCATCTTACACATTAAGACACAAATTCACTCCTTCCCGAATAAAAGAGAGGCCATATCAGCATTTAATCCCATTACCACCCAAAAAAAAAAAAAAAAAAGAAAAGAAAGAAAGGACCCAAGTAAGTGTCAGATGCAGATGCACTGACTAATGAATAAATATGTACACTCCTGCTGCATTTCTTTTTTGCTTAAATTCTTAATAAACGATAAGAAATGATAACAAATAGCATGAGCACAAGCCACACACATCATCAGCTGGAAGACATCAAACTTAGCCATCAATATGGAAGTTCCAATATGATAGAACTCACCCAAGTATGATTGTATTACTAGAATAAATGAATCAGATGGATCAAAACAATCTCATCGATTCAGTATTGTATATTGATATTCTTTAGTAATATGCTATTACAACTGAAATAAGGATCAGCCTATATGAGGGGCTGTACCACCCTAACAACACTCTCAGTGCAGAATTCACGCATACGCCCTTACATGTCATTCCCCTCCTTTTATATCCCATCCTACCCTAATTATTAGGCGACACCTGTCACTTATTTGTAACTAACTCACGTGCTAGGATTCTCCAACTTCTTCTGACACCTACTGTATACTAATGGCCTTCTAGCTCTACCAAAATATCATAAAGATAAGCAGATTATGTTAATTCAGTTAATAAACCTACTAAAAAAGAAACACTTAATTAGTCAAAATCAAGTGATCTCAAGCCAAGCATGTTACCTATGAATGAAGGGTTACTTGTGCTTTCATCAAACTGCAACTATCAATAATATTTTCCATTTATGATCATTAGAAGTCCATTCTATTGTTAGTTGTTGACCTCTGTGTTCAATTAATCTGAAAATGATTGTTTTAACAGCATTTGCAGGCATGAAAGATTGAAGTTGGTAATCACTGGTAGCAACAATTCAGCACAAGGGGCTTTTCTTCCTGACAGAAACAATGGGGACAATATCCTCCGGCTACTAGAACTGCTGGAGTATAATTCACATAAGAAACTCAAAAACTGCTAAATCAAAATTGACTTTTTCAAAGCTTTTGATACAATTAGCTGGAAGTTTATCAGAATATGTCTTGAAGCATTACAACTGCCCCATAGATTTGTGAATTGGATAATGACTTGCATTCAAAATCCTACTCTAAGTATGCCAGTGAATGGTTTTCCGACTAAACCTTTCAAGAGTGCAAAGGAAATAAGACAGGGAGATCACTTATCTCCTTACTTATTCACCCTTGTTATGGAAGGATTGTCTAGGCTATTAACAAGCTAATCCCTTGTAATGGAAGATTCCAATACCACTACAAATGCAGTGCAATTGACCTCCCCCATCTTATGGATCCTGATGATCTGATAGTATTATGTGGAGCTGACCCTCAGTCCATAAGCATTATGATACAAGTGTTGTAAATATTTGCAGAATGGTCGGGATTAAAGCATAATATTGAGGAGAGCAACCTATATCTATCAGATGATGTGAGGAATCTAGTTCAATTAAGTAGAATTGCTGGGCTTAATGTGAATTCACTCCTTTCTGCTACCTTGGGGGTCCTATTACTTATTCCAAACCAAAGTTCAATGATTGTTTGCCTCTCATTGAAAGGATAAAATCAAGAGTTAATGCTTCGCAAAACAGGTTTCTCTCATATGCTGCCAGAATCATCCTTATTACCTCAGTTCCGAGCAGCTTGCATCTACATTGGACAATACACATAGCATTGCCAAGGAAGGTTACTAAAGAGATTAAAAGAATAATGAAAGCTTTCTTATGGACAGGCGGAACTGAAAAAGCTAAAAAAATGCAAAGATCAAATGGAGTGAGGTTACTATTCTAAATAAACATGGAGGGCTTGGGATCATTTCCATTACCACTATGCAAAAAGTTATAATGTGTAAAAGGCTTTGGAGACTCTATACAGATCATAAAGCACTCTGGACCAAATGGATTCACGAGTATCACCTTAAAAGCATGAACTTCTGGCAGGCATTTTCACAAGAGATGTCTCTTGGATCTTTAGACGAATGATGAAGTTGAGAGACACTGTTTATCCGTGCAACAAGCATAAGATTGGTAATGGAAAAAAAAACATGATTTTGGTTTGACAATTGGCTCGATTCGAGTACTATAATTCACAACCCTAATATTCTGCACTTGAGAAATAGAATCCCACTGAACCTTAGTCTCATCTCTGATATGGAATGGTGAATGGAGGGGAAACTTTAGAGGCTTTAATTCTCTAATGGAATACTTTCCTCAATTGAGTGATGTAGAGAATGACGATGAAATCACTTGGATTCTCAGTTCGAATGGAAAATTCACAAATAAGTCTTGCTACCAGTTACTCGTAAACAAATCATCTGCGGTTCCTTGTTCAATCTTCTATGGAGGAACCCCTTGAATCCTAAAGCCTCTCTAATCACTAGGATAGCGATTCAAAACAGGCTTAAGACTAAAAGCCAATGGCATGGCAATGTAGACTCTAGTTGTGTATCACGGCAAATGGCAATGAAGGATAGAGATCATCTCTTTTTTCTTTTCAGATTCTCTAAAGCAATGCAAGATACCACATTTGATTGTAGGAGAAAACTACATGTATGACTGGGATCAAACACTGAGTTGGGTTATTAGACACTCCAAGCAAGGTATGCCTAATGAAATACTTCTTAAGATTGCTTTCACGAATACTGTCTACACACTTTGGAAGGAAAGGAATAGCAGAATGTTTACAAATGCAGAAGGGAAGTACCAAATAGTAGATAAGATTGTCAACTGGAATAGATCAGCTATTTTTGCAAAGAATATGCAAAACACTCTCTCATAGGACATGAAATGCAGATGGAAGCTTCAATCAGTTTAGAATGTTGATATAGTTCTGCCTATTGTAATGTTTATATATTTTGACATTACAATCTCACTGTAATTAAATTAAGGCTTATACACTAGAACTCACTGGAACGTTGTATCAGCTTTGCCTATAGTTAATGCAATTTATTCATTTTTCAAAAAAAAAAACAATACCATTTCCTACTTACGAAAAACCATAGAAAACTACAGCTTATTATCCTTCATATCAGGGACAGATCTAGAGTTTGATTATAGTGGCCTATGACAAAATAATTACATGAATATGAAAAAGTTCCAAGTACCTTCCAACTCTTTCATGAAACAAAAACAAAATTTGACAAATAATATGGTAGTGAAATCAAAATATTTCCATTCCTTAGTGAGGGCGAAATAAAAGTCAAATAAAGTAGCATTAAAAAAAATTAGATTTTTTTATTCATCCATGTTCATAGTATAAATTCTTTAACTAGTAACACCATATCCCAATTTTTATTTTCATATTCAAGCATTCCTTAAATTTCAATTAATTTGCATTTGTAAAATAGGAGATTCCTATAAATATGCCACAAAGAACAGGTAGCCATCAACTAAGTCTTCCTTGGCTCTCTCAGAACCATCTAGAAAGAACCCTACATGTTATCCATTTTACCCCTGTACCTCAATAGTTCTCATTGTAGCAGGCAAGGAACAAATAAAATGTCTGTTATGCATTTTGCATTATCAAAAAGGAGATTTTTGGTTCAATTATTACCAATAGCAGTTCATTAACACTTACCTATAAGTGATAGAAGAATCAAAATACAGGCACCAACTTCAATTGCTCTGCGGCTCCCAATTTTTGTCACCGCAATAGTGTGCACATTCTCAGTTAGAGTTGTGGAGCCAGTTCCAGTCCCCCAGAGGCCAGCCAAGATGCTCGAAAGGCCTTCAAGACCAATACCTCGACTGAGAACACCTGGAGTTGGAGGCCTTGATGCCACCAACAATGATGTCGCATGATATGAGCCAACCTACCACCAAATTAAAAGCAAATAATGAAAACATTCTAGACATCTTGCTAGAAGTTCTATGGAACAAAACTGAAAAATAAATGACAGGAGGCTGATTCTAATAGTACTAACTTATTTTTTTATCTCAAAACTATAGTGAAAAGCCAGATATCACTTTATTTATTCTTCAACAAGTAGAACTTAGATTCACAAACTTTCCAGTGGTGAAGGTGTAAACTTGTAGCACTCTACTTATAACAAAATCGTTGATACTATTGAAAATGAATGGTAACAGAGAAAGCTCGAGAAAACCAATGCGGATGGAATCTCTGGTGAACAGCATTTCATCCACAGGCAAGTATTTCTCAGATCACATTTTGAAGCGAAATTGAGGCAGGAGCATTTAGTTTAGATTCCTAGTTAATATTGGATTTCTTACTATTTAGTACTTCTTAAGTTATTTGGATTCC
>JAOSBK010000008.1:8002964-8014209 GCA_027568895.1 Erythroxylum shatona
TCCAGCTACAATCTACATCAATTATAGCCTATTCTATTCTACTTATCTTTGTTTTTCCTTCCCACACTACGTCAGAAATGCATATCCTACCATAATGTCACAAAGGACCCTGTTGTTATTATAAGAACAGTCCAAATTCAACAAACAATTAAAAACAAAAATCGCATTTTTCTTCCAGTTCTATCAGTGGGACTTCAAACCACTTCAAATCCTTAATGTCATTACTCCAACTTGTACTCTATTAAAAGTCAGAAACTTAGCCAAGATAAGATGAACTTAATAGTTATAACTATAAGTTGGAAACTACCCAAATCCTTAATGTCATTATTCCAGCTTGTAGTCTACTAAAAATTATAAACTTAACTAAGGTAAGATGAAAGTGTGGATAACCATTGCTCTTCCACACAAGCCTAAGACTCCTATTGTCAAATCTTGGAAATTAATAGAGACAATGAATAACTAAACGGTACGAAAGAACTCAATAGATATAAGTTGGAAACTAACCGAATCCACAGATGAGATGATGGACACAACACACATCACAAGAGCCATTTTCCAGTTGAAGATGGGAGTACCCCATTGCAGTGGGTAAGGAAACCTAAACCATGGGGATGATCTCAAGGCATGAGAAGTATCAACTCGACAATGCTTCATCCTGGAGACATGTTTTCTGCAGTGTCCAGATATAATATCTGATGCAGGAATGTTTACATCACAACCTTTGTAACTGTAGGCTCCTGCTTCAGTTAGGAGGAAGGCAGCTGCCCATGTGATCCCCAGACCCAGTGGAACCTGATAATGATATATAAATAGCCATATGAGCTCAGAAAGTGGCAGGCAAAAACATTATTATGAATCAACAAACTGGACCTAAGACAAGATAAAGGAAGTTTCAGTATCACACCTAAGAAGACCTCCTATATTTCTGCTCATTAGTCTCATTTCCCATGGCAAAAGGAAAAAAGTAAACATGGACACGCAAAATTGATCCCTAGATCAGAGGAGTTATTATTTAATATTATGTTGTATTGAAACCATGGGAAAGCATTAGATAAGGACACCAACTTTTGGTGGGACAATTGGCATCAATTTTGCGTGTTTATAATAATTAATCATTCATCTAAGACAACACTGACGTAAATAGCATCAAAAGCTGAATATTAAGGCCTAGTCACCCAATGTTGACCTATTCTGCTTCTTTGTATATCATCAGGTTTGTCCATCTCCTCGTGAGAGAGAGAAACGAGAATTGGGCCAGGGATGGAGGGGTTGCTACTTGCTAGGATGTAAAGAACTTTAAGTCGCTCAGAAAATCCAAATAGTTTCTATGTTGAAGTACTCAAACTTCTAATTCTCACTATAAGAATCTAGAAAGTAATAGGCAGGACAATGTTCAAGTATTCATATAGGCATGGCCATGGCAGAATAGGCAACATGAAAACTTGAATTTACCGCATAAATAAGGAATACCCGATGACCAAGAACATACACCTTACGAAGGTACTGCAAGAATATCAAGACAATATAAGAATTTTTATTTGTAATATAAGATATAAGAAACATGGGCAATGGATATAAAACATCAAAACAAACAAAAATTTATATATTTAATTGAAGATCATTTCTAAAAGGAAAAGGAAATTGAATTTAGCTGTCATCCAACTTACAAGAGAAAAGATAATAACTAAAAGTATTTGACCCGCACCAATCTCAATGCAGTTACCAACAAGTGGGAAACCATAACTATAAAAAGAAAGGCCAACAGCAGCAATAGTTGGTGCAACAACCACAGGATTGATTAACCTGGAAAAGAAAGAAAGGTAAACATGAAAATGAGTTTTTAGTCATGAGCTGTCAAAAACTCTTACTGAACAAAAAGGTCATTACCGTATTAACAACAGCAGTCAATCACATTGAGGCGGAAAAAAAATCCCAAATTTTCAACAGCTTAACAAGGGTCAACTTAAGACAAAGACAAAGAAGATAGACTGAACCATAAGAGAAGAGATTTCAATCATCATATCTCAAAATTAATTAATTGCAAGCTCATTTGGTTGAGCCATCAAATTGTAATTTATCGCAAGATAGCACAATCAGTAGCTTCAACAACGACAAACAATTGTAATGATAGAAACCATATAAACAGATAATAGCAATAAGCACTCTCGAAAGTACTTTGGTTAAGGACTAAAGCAAATTAACTTTAAAACCATACCTCTTAAAACCCAAGTAATTTGCACATCAAGCTAATAAGAGTTAGCCATCCATGTTCTTGGTATTAACAGGAGATATGAAAACCATCCCCTTACAGATAAATAGTATTTTTCTGTCTTATGCTCATTCATACTATTCTGAAACACAACTAAACTTCTTTTTATTTTTTAAAATTAACATAATAATAGCTATTAATCAATCCTTAACTAACTTAATTCTACAATAAATAGATACAAACAGCTGTATACTTTTTCTTTGATTGCATCCCCCTAACAATGAAATGGCACAACTAAAAGGGTGTACATGCAATATAAAGAAGCATCTCATGGACAATGTAAGGATACAACTCATATGTAAACCTCCTGTAACAATATTCCTTTGGAATCAAGTGGACAGAATTATAGCTATTGAGTAGCTGATCATGCCCTGAGTTCTGTCAATCATTCTTAAGCCTCGCATGTATTATCGCAATAAAATCATTTGTGAATATATTCAAACAAGGATATTAAAGAAGAAATACTATTAATCAACTATGCATAAAAGATTGTAACAATCAAGAAAATTCTAGTTGAGGAACTGAAATGTAATATGTTTAGTTTCAACTGTATACAATCCAAACTCAAATGTTGCAAACTTCATGAAATGACAGTTTATAACACAAACTCTGAGAGAAGAAGTTGAAAGGGTACCTTACAAACACTGACATCAGTCCGCTGTATCCAAGTAATGCTTGAAAAGTAGAAGCTATGATTATAGCCCCTTGTAGCTCCTTCATGATATGCTTGAATTTCTGCTATTGGGAATGATTTCTTACAGGATTTTCCAACAATTATAATTATGTTGAAAAAGAAATTCTCATAATTCAAAATTATACTTAGTGCGTTGAACTTGCTTTTGAACTTGCTTAACAAGTTTCATGTATTTGTAAACTTAAAACCAATAATCAGTCTATAATATTCAAAGACAACCAAATTCCGTTTTTGTATTATTATTAAATGGCATTACCAAACTTGATGCTCTAGAAGAAGTTCAAATAACCACTCCCAAACATCCTAGAAGTTTTTAGAGGTCTCAACAGTCAATCAAGAAAGTTCAACCATTTGGCTCTAAAATGGCTGGTTTAACGCTAGTAGGATAATTACTGTAAAGAGCAACCAGTCGATCATGTTAAGCACCAGCACTAGCAATTCACTTGTCATGTATCATACGAGAATGCCAAATAACAAGTAAAAGGAATACTGAGTTGCCTCATGTTTTCAAAGTCTTCTCATTTATAGACATACGATAAATTATCATGGGATGCAATGTTATGGTGGCTTTAATCCATTTGTATATCTGTATCTTTTCCAACCTTTCCTCAAAAGATTACTTTCAATCTTTCTTGATTTAGTCAAGTAATCTTAAACCTTCACATAAAATAGTGAATTATCAATTCAAATCTGAAAAGCCTGTTAGTAAAGATCAGTACCATTCATCCAGTCCATCTTTCTTGTTTTCTCTCTTTTTATAATTACGCTCCAAACTTGGAAGATGGAAAGCATGTGAAAAAGATTTAACATTACTAATTTTGAGATTGCCTTGTGCCGACAGTTCAAGTAATTTAAACCATGAAATATCGAACTACAAGAACCTGAGCCTTAAAAATACTATCTGCACCCTTCCGCAATTCAAGCTATCCAATGTTTGAATAAGCCAAATAGAGTAACTTATTTAACCACAATAAAATAATTAATTTAGGATATAGTAACTAAGAGGAATAAGATGCAAGTTTAACTTCTAATTCATATGCGGCATGCCAAACAGGAAAGGACAACTAATTGCCTATTCAATTAACCAAAATCTGAGAAAAAAAAATAGAACTTACATTTCCATTTAGTCCTAGAAACTCTGGGGAGTTGATTATTGCCAATGCTGGTGCAAGGTAAACAAATGAAGGGCCTTGTATCAAAGGCAACCTGGACCCGAATGATGTATGCAAAAGTGTGGTCACTCCTGAAACAAATAGGACAGTCGAGACAGCCATTGCGGTGTCCTCCTACACCAACTAAATCAAATCAGATCAAGCTATGGTGCACCATCTCCAAGCAAGCAAGAATTATAGTAAATAAAACATGTAACATAAATCATAATAATTCGCCAAGTACTCACATAAGAGCCACCCATTGCTGGAACTATAACCAGTGGAATGAGAATCAACGAACCTAATATTGAAAGGTAATGTTGAAATCCATACAGCCCTATGGGTACTGTAACATTACACAAACAAACATAAGCACACTTAAATTATCAATTAAACAGACAAAAACGAGGAATAACAATTTATGTACACCAGACTAACTGGTCATAACAATAGGTAATGAAAGCTTAATTTAAACAGCCAATCCAAACAAATAATAGAATCCCAATTATACTCGAAAGCCCTGAAACATCAAACAATTTGAAATTGCTTAAAGCCAATTTAATACCGCATCTAAATATCATTTTTCATCCACTGATATCCATTAACCACAATAAACAAATATAAGACTACCATAGAATTAAACCAACAGTTTTACAATCCTTAGCACATACCCAAGAGGGAATCAATTACATACCTCAAAATAAGCAATAAAAAAAGTCAAATTTCGAGTCCATCCATAACATAATCCCAATCTTAACTCTATAAACACAATAAATAATTGCAAAAGGACACGTTTTTACCACAGGTACAAACAACATCAAAAACCAAGGACCAGCTTAAACAACCAGTAATAGAGTTTCTTTCTTTATCTTTCAAACTCTTTTCTTTTAATATTCCAAGTAACCAAAACGTAACCCAAAGAAGAAAAAAAAAGAAGGAAGAAGAAGAAGACACACCAAGACCAGGTGAGTCTCTGAGTTCATACTTCATATGGGAAGGTCTGCCCACAAACCCATCATCCTCCAAACTTTGTGGCAACATATCAACTACTTCGGCATTTCCCGTAACACCTCTTCTCGGAGCATCCGTTGCACTTGTAGGACCCTGCCCGTTTGCTCCACGACCAGATTCCTTCTTCGGAGCGCCGCCACCATCAGACTCCCTTCTCTTCTTCACACTCTGCTCTTTGTTCCCCGTAGCTTCGGTCCCATTGGTCGCCGCCGGTGGTGGAGGTGGCGTAGCTGGCACCTTACCAGATTCGAGATCAGGCTGGGCATCCGGCTGCTGCTCTCTAGGCTTCGGTGGAAGAGCAATCTGACCGGAGTTACTGGCATTGGTCTCGCCGGAGAATTTGGGCCGGAAGCCAGTTCTCTTAGCCCAGGAAGACGGCGGCATTGGGGAGGATTCCGGCGGAGGTAGCCATGGACCTGGCTTGCGTCGGGTTTTCGGGTCGGAGTTGGACATCGAGTTCACTCCTCTCCTACAAATGCATTAACAACACACCGAATGCAGTTAAGATCTGCGAAATGGGATCAGGGTTTTGGATGTATTTGACGGGTTTTGTAGCAGGTTACGGAAAATGTGGAGTCTTTAGAGGGAGAAAGATACAATCTTGAAGTTTTAAACTGAGAAACAGAGACACAATGTCGTTCTCTTTAGGAGTAGGACTTTAGAGCTGAGTGTGAAGTGACGGAGGAGCTAAGCCAACGTCTTTTCTTTTTTCTTTTCTTTTTTTAAATATTTTGATATTAAATGAATTTTAATTGTGGTCATTAAGGGGACTATTAACAATATTATTAAATAAAGTTAGTTACTTGTTAATTGGCCTTTGGAGAGACAATAGGCATTCTTGATGAATATGATTAGTGCATGCTTAGCAAGTAATGATAATTTCCATATCCTTTATTAGCCTAAAGGTAATTGACTTAGTTACCATTAAAATCAATGGTGTAATTAAGTGATTGCTAAAAACCACAATCAAATCTTCACTTTAATGAAATAGTTGTGTAATTCTAACAAACAAATTTAAGTTATGGAATGAGGGAGTAAGAAAAGGCATGACTTCGGGTATATCGGATGTGGTGGGTCTTGCGGGAAGTGACAAGAACATGGTTTTCTGGTGACAAAAGTTAATCACAGAAATTGACGTTTTTGAGTTGATAGCTCAATAGGATAGGAAACCAAACCACGTCATAAAAACGTGGCATTCAACCCAGGTTGTCCAGAACTGAGGCTGATGAGCCGGGCGGATTCGGCCCAGACAGCCCCAGCCCAGTAGTATTACTAAGTGTAATGGCGCGGGATTGATGTAATAAAAGCTGCACTGCACGAGAAAAAGTGTTACGTTGCGTTAGCTATTTCTGGATCCATTGTCTCTAAATAGAACAAACAAAATGATTAAAGTAAAAACAAGTTACAGCTGGATCCTGTAGTACAAGCTGCTTCATCATCATTATGTGAAAGCAACGTTTATTTTTCATTTTAAGTGTAATTCTAAATTTGAAGGCGAAAGAAAAGAACTGACATCCCGTCTAGCCAGGACCAGCCGTTTTGAAAGTGAAAGCCTGGATAGTGTGGACGACACCATATCTAGTGTAATCAAGCTCAGCTCAGCCTCAGATATAGCTGTTATTGCTTTTTAGCTGAGCTATAGTTAGTGAAGCCCCAGTTTTGATTTTTATTGGGTAAACGTAAACTGTAAAAGTAAAACAGCAAAGCAGATGTGATTAGTTTGGCCGTGCTACGTGCCACTCGCACTTTGAAGTTTGCGGACCGCAAAAGAAACAAACAACGGTAATCATTAACCACCACCACCGAGAGTAACGAACCAACCAGCCGCTAAATGTCCGCTGTCGTCGTTGCCGCTACTCTCCCTCCGTACAACCAACGATCTATCCTCCTCCTCCGTCGCCGGAACTCTACCCGGTCCTCTCTGAGCCTTCAGGAGACCCAGAAGCCACCGTCCGGTGAGAGAGAGCTGAGCTCGGAGCCATCTGCTTCTGCCCCGTTTCCCTCCCTCCAGGCGGCGAAAAGAGTGGTTTTGGTCCGGCACGGTCAGAGCACGTGGAACAAAGAGGGAAGGATCCAAGGCAGCTCCGACTTCTCTGTTCTTACTAAGAAAGGCGAGTCTCAGGCCGAGACCTCTCGCTATATGCTTATAGATGAGTCCTTCGACGTCTGCTTCAGTAGGTCAGTTCGGTCTCACTAGCTTAGGTTGGCTCTAATTACTATTTAGTTAACAGAGTTTACTGACCTTCTCATTGATTTTGAATTTCCTTTGGTTTTAGTCCTCTAATTCGATCCAGAAGAACGGCCGAGATCATTTGGGGTTCTCGCGAGGAGGAGATTCTTACCGATAGTGATTTAAGAGAAATTGACCTTTATTCATTTCAAGTAATATCTTTTCTTTTCTTTTCTATATATATATATATATAGATTGAAGTTAAGGGATGATGTTATTTTGACTGTTGAATGGGTGGGCTTCAGGGTCTTTTGAAACATGAGGGGAAGGCCAAATTTGGTGCAACTTATCGTCAGTGGCAAGTAGATGCTCCCAATTTTAACATTGACGGTCATTATCCAGTGAGGGAGTTGTGGGCACGAGCTAGAAACTGCTGGAACAAAATCTTGACCCATGAAAGCAGGTCTATTCTTGTGGTAGCACACAATGCTGTTAATCAGGCTCTTGTTGCAACAGCCATTGGTACGATTTTCTTTCTCTGTTTTGGTTTAGAGTTCACATTGTTCTATTTGTATTTACTCTGCGTTCCTATCCAATTAGGATTGGGAACAGAGTACTTCCGGATTTTGCTTCAGAGCAATTGCGGTGTAAGCGTGCTAGATTTCACCCCACGAGCTGAGGGTGGGTCTCCTTTTATACGTCTCAATCGTTTAAATCAGGTATATGATATCATTTATCTGTTTTCAGAAGTGAGATAGTGCTGGATCTTTTTCATTTCTTTGTTGCTTCTGTCAGACTTAAATGACCAAAACTTGTGTCCGTGACCATGAGCTGCATTATGTTTCTGCTAGAAGTAGGATAGTTATTTAAATTTATGGATTTGTACTAAATTATGTACTAAATTAGAAACACAGAATATTAGTGGAAGCCTGCTAGTATTGAGCTCTTTTGTGCATTCCTATGTGAATAAAACTTAAATTGTTCTCCGTCACATGTTAGAACTTAACTTCTGTTCTTTGTCTAAACAACTAAAATTGCACAGCAGCTTTTATAGGGTGTAATAAGTTTTCTTCTCTTGCGAGAACAAATTTATGTCTAGGCTTTTAGAGTCTGATATGAAACTACATTACAGTAAAGTAGTTCTGGCATTTCTGAATATTTAAAACTCTTTTTCTAAATTTTTAAGCTGTTACACGCTGCTGTCAGTTTAATAACATGCTGTTTTTGTCAATCAAAGGCTTATTTCTTGCACTCTGTAATTCACAATGGTAAATGCTAATTTGAAGTCCTTTTAAAACGTCCTACTTAGTTGTGGACAATGAGAAGGTAAGCTCGATTAGCCTGTCTTTATCAGTGCTTGCAATATCCTTGGCATAAATGGTAGTTTTATAAGTGACTGGTGAAACCTAATTAAAATTCCCCTTAGCTTTTATTAGGACCATGTTATGATGCTTTTAATCTTCAATAACTACTTTTACAGACACCCAATTCACCTGTTGCTGCTGGAAGTAGTGGGGGCAGAAAAACCAGTAAGCGGATCATACTCGTTTGTCATGGAACCACACAGGGTGATGTAGAGGTTTGAAGCCATCTCATACCAATGTCTGTTTGTATCTTGTCTGTACCATATCCAAAAGCTTCCTTAATATGTTTCCATTTTTGTGCTTATGGAACCGGTTCACTTGAATTTGTTATGCATTCTGGTGAAAAGGTTTATCAGAATTTTTGTTTGCGATAATAGAATTGGTTTGAATAAATGCAATGATATGGAGGATCTTCTAAAAAATTTATAATTATGTGTCTATTATATTGCTTGGAGTTATTTGATGCCCACGTAGCTTCATAAATTCCCATGGAAATTTATACCTTCTGGATCCAAAATGAGCATTGCTGCTGAAGCTTCTAAGCAAACATGTTGCCTAACGAGGGAGCTAAGTTTTCCATATTATTTTTTTTAATCTCACTCACATACTCTGCAACCATCCAGTTTATGAATTTATACTCAGTTTGGCCATAACTGAACTTCTTCTGCACAGGCTGGTGTTCCTAATGCCGGGGATGAGCCAATGAACATGCTTGGCATAATACAGGTACATTGTCCTTATAGAAGTGCGAGTTCTTATGGTGATAAAGCTATAACCTAAAGTTCTCTTATGATACTTGACAGTCACAAAAAACTGCAGAATTGCTCCTTGATCAAAAGGTGAGCACCATCGTCAGCAGCTTTAAAAGTTCTTGTTTGGGGACAGCAATGGCTATATCCCGAGTAAGTTCATTATCTTTTACCCAAAAATGTCTTCGCTATGTGCTTATTGAAGTGGAAGGACGGGGCAACTGAAGAAAATGAAGTGGAGGAAAGGGACTACAGCGCTTACTATCTTGGATGAATTGCAATATGACTGGTCCCTTCTCCCTCCTAATTCAAGATGGCTAACTTTGTAGGTGCAAGAGGCTGCAGATTGCTTGGGTGCCGACTGTGTGCCACGATATGTAGAGTTGAAACAAGTGAAGGACCTTGATGTGGACGACATCCTTCAGCAATCCAGTGAGGCAAGTTTTCGTGTATTGCCAAAATATTTTTGTTGCAAGCCGGAAAGAGTAAGGCCACCTTTCAACTTGTTTTTCTTGAGTATATAATTTTCTCTGTGATACACAGGACGGCAATCAGGGTGAAGTAGTTCAGCCTGGCATTTTAAACAGATTCGGTGACGAAGCACTATCAACATTGTGGGATGAGTCTGGAAATGCTTGGCAGTTTCTGCTAAATGAACTGTCTGATGAATCTAACCTAGAAAAGATTGTTGTTGTAGTTGGTCATCCTGCAATTCACGTAGCATTGATGAGCCACTGCATCAATCTCACCAAAGACTGGATGCCATCATTTCACCTTGATGCCGGGAGCGTCAGTGTTTTGGACTTTCCAGATGGACCAACTGGAAGGGGTATTATTCGTTGCATTAATTACACAGCTCATTTAGGAAGATGGTCTATACCCATCACAAGATCTGCAGTAGATGACGAGGAGTTCTATTGATTAACATGTATATTTGCTGTATAAATTTACGTATAGGAATTTTGAAACAAGCTTTAATTGTGATGTATACGGAAAATTTTTGTATAGTCTGCTTCTGTGTATAAAGTTTGCCTTTTGGCAACATCCAATTTGCCATGTATTTTTGTAAAAGGAAATAGAATTTGATGGGCCGGACCTCATGAGAAAAGAAGAGTGTAGTCTTGATGTTTATCTTTTATGGTTGTTGTGGTCCACTTCTTCTGTTGATCTATTTCGAGAAGGATGGAAACAAGAGGAAGGATCCTTCTGGTTTGCTTAGGGTACTTGTTCTGTTGTTCATTGATTTTACAGTCAACCTAAACATTTCAATGCTCTTCTGTGGAAGGCGCTTATTTCACACATGAATCCTACTTATTATTTATTATACTTGTCTTATTTTACGTCCCCCAAATTATTAAAGTTCCTGTGAAAGAAAACGAAACGAGAGGAGATCACCATCACCCACCTTGATGCCAAGACAAAAATTGTGCTCGTCGCTCAAGTTTCTGAATGGTGTCTTTATTGGACCGTGGACCAGGAGATGACATTTATGGCATGCTCTTGGTAATTTTTGTCTCATCTAAGTTGGTCACCCATTGCTTGTACCTGCATTATTTTCCATCTTCAGTTTTAGTTTCTGTAACGTTTTTCTGGAGTGGGAAGTTTGGATTACGATATATAAAAAGTACCGAAGGCTTTAGCAAGTTCTATGTTTAACACTAATGGCCTGTTTGATTGAACAGCTGGAATAGATAAGGAATAGAATAGTTATTCTTATGAATAGAAAAGATGAGGAATAGAATAGAATAGGTATTACTTTGTTTGGTTTACCGCTAAAGAATTTCTATGTTAGTGTTTGATTTGAAAATATAAAATTAGAATGAGAAAGGAATAAGTA
>JAOSBK010000008.1:8014309-8027211 GCA_027568895.1 Erythroxylum shatona
TTTTTCACAATATATTTCATTTTACATTTAATTAGACATAATCATAATTTTAATTTAATATATAAAATTAATGTAATAATTATTAATTAATAGAGTTAAATTTAAAATATATTTTTAAAATATATAAATTTCAAATAAATTTTGATTTAAAAATTAAAAATATATAAAATAAATATTAGTTTATAAATAATAATTTTAAATTATTAATTTTTAAAAATAAACTATTTTTATTAATAAATATTATATATAATATTAATATAATATTTGTCATTTGTCCATGTTTTCTCGTTAAGAAGAAATGGAAATCCTTGGACTCAAAAGGTGAAACGCCCATCTTCAACGTCCCTACACTCCGGCCCGACATTATATAAGGGAGGTAAATCACGATTTGATCTCAGCTAGCTTCTCGAAAAGGCGATCCAATGTTTAATGTGCTTAGTGCGCACAAAGAGTCACTATATGGGATGAACTCTCTTTTCAACGCGGGAATCCTGATTATACGAGACAACGAGCAATCTTTTCAACGTGGCCTTCGGAAAAAAATAAAAGGTACTCCTGATTATACAAGATAACAAGCAATCTTTTCAACGTGGCATTCGGAAAAAAAAATAAAAGGGATCCTGATTATACAAGGCAACAAGCAATCTTTTCAACTTGGCATTCATCAATCATCATCCAACTTTGATGGACATAGAACGAACGATGAGAAAATGAAGTAACGCATCCGCATGCTTAGAAAGAAAAGAAACTTAAATTAAACATACAATTTTTTTTTTTCTTACAGTGCGCGAGCAAAATCCGTCGGAAGTTTTTCCAAGCAATTGCACGCGGTCCAATCCAATATGAACTGTAGTCATCAAACATAGATTGTACTTGTTGATTTGCACACTAAATCAAAATCAGTTGCGGGCCTTTGTCCTAACATTGACGTTTGATTTCCTTGCACTTGCTTGCTCAACCACAGACATCAGAAAAATTCAATATATCAACGTTTCTAATCAAACGTTTCGAGGTTTGTTTCGTTATTTATGTCATGCTTACAATATCTTAATTAAAAACTCAGCCTTATCCAACCTTTGCACGCGTGTTCTTGTTTACGGCAGGGTAGTGTTGCTTAAAGATTTTATTTTTCATTAAAATAAAATAATATAGTTTGAATAATTTTTCAATACTTTTGTTATATACTTTAAAATATTAATATTTTGTTAAATGAATAAATCATTTTTATTAAATTTCCTTCAATTTTTTATAAAACTAATAATTTATAAAAATTACTTACCTTTTACCATTTTAATAATAAAATAATGTTCAAATCAATTTATACACACCTTGATTAATTTATTTCTTTTCAGGTTTTAAAAGAATTATAAGTCCCTATTTCCCTCTTCAATCCGCATCCAGTAAGATTTGTTTGAACTTTGAATGATGGCCTCCGTTATCAGGCGGCAGATTCTGCTCTTCGGTGATTTCTGCTCTGTACTCCGTAACTTGGTGGGGACACGGAACGACATTTATAGGGATTTAATTAGGAGAAGGAGCTGAGGACAGCAATCGTCAGTGCGCACACTGCTCCAACCAGCGCTGTCCCCGCTTGGTTTCGTGCATAAGTAACTGATTAGAACATGTTCAAGCACTCAACACGCACCTGATCTATATCTATCTTACAATGCAATAGTGATTATTAGAACAGACCGCCTAAGCGTTCCTTTACAGTCCGTATGGTTGTTGTCTCCAGTAGGTGGAGATGGAGACAGAAGAGATAGTGGAGACGGAACGGAACAAAAAGTGAAGACAGTGAGCTGTTTAGTTGTGGTTGACAAAACAGAAAAAAAAACTGTCTCCGTCTCGGGGACAATGTGTTTAGTTGACCTTCATTCTATAATAAAAACTTTTGATGCCTTCTGACTTCTAAATTTATATATAGAAAAAGGGTTAATCATTGAGTGGCTTATGTTGCAACTTGCATGCTGCAATGATTTTGTCCCCTACGTGGAAAGCAGGTTTCGTTTTCGACAGAGATGCTCTTTCATTTAAATTTACCATGAAAAAGTTGAAAGCCTTAAGCACCTCGATGCCACTAAAATTATTATTGGCATGGGCACTCGTCCTAGCAAGCCTTTGTACAAGGTTTCGGATACTTTCTTTAATTTAATTCATTATTTTAAAAATTATTATTTAATATTTTAAAAAAGTTTCATTGATATACACATCTCTATTAATTTTTTTTATAGAATTTACATGTAGCATATTTTAAATAATCTCATTTATTAATTATGTCAATTTCTTAATAAAAGGGTGTCTATCTATTTAATTAAATATAAATAATTTTTTTATATAATATTAATTCACAAGAAGTTTTTAAAAATAAATGAAATTACAGAAGAGATGTATATCACCACTCCATTTCTGCAAAATTGTACATAATATGTGAGTGAGCCGTTGGCTGTGTTACAGCTTAAAGCACTATGTAATGAAGCTTTAACTCCAGTTAAACGGTTCCTGATTTTTTGTTATAAATGCCCCGGTGACTCGATTGGTTATAATGGAAGTTGAATGTAAGGATTTTAGGTTTGAGTTCTGGCAGTTATAATGTAAGAGTTCATTTAATGTGGTGATTCCTTATATACACCAGATATTGGGCTACCTTTATGAGAAGTTAAAAATAAGATCAAACCATAATTTATCCCCTCATTATTTTATTGGGCTGAAATATGGGGATACTTGGGGCAGGCGATTTCACCTTTTAAGTGTATGATTTCTGTTTTACAGATCCTGACTTTTTCACAACTTCCTAGAAGCAACAACATTAATGACAGATTCACAAATACTGGAATAATTAATCTTATCATTGACTTAGCTTCACTTAATTATTCTCATGCATTAATAATATGTCCTATTTTTAAAGAAGCAGTAGCTTGGAGAAACGAAATTGCACATGCAATTAGTAGGTAGCTAAGATGCCATTTTACTAGTTTATCAAAAACAAAAGAAAAGCACAGCTTGTGAAATTACTCAAGGGTTTTGTACTATAAACTGTTGCAAGCAGTTGATGCTTCTTGTTCACTTGTTTGGTGTGTTTTTGGGATCATAAATCACATTACTTTTCTATAAAACTCTTATAATGACGATTTAGAAGCAATTTAGGTTGGTAACTTGAGTTTGCTTCCTCATCAAACATTACATCCCTTAGTTTAAGGGAGTGGTCTGTAGTTGAGCAGTACAGTCAAACCATAATTAGTCCTGTAACCAGAACTGCATTTCTGTTAGTCAGTTCTGACTCCATCTTCATTGACCTTGTGCCAACTCTTAGTTCCTTACAAATATCCCGAGAAATGTGAATAATTTCCTAGGTCAAAACTCTGTGCATCTTGTTGTTGTTGATAGTTGAACATCATTAAGCTACAGATCCTAAAGATACGGTCTTGCAACTGAAACTGCTCAATTACACGACAAACTCTATTTGCAATGATTAACGATAACAATTACAGACACCAAAAGAAGTTTGGTTAATAATCTGCCACTGTTTTTCAACTCTTTTAATATCATCTCTCTATTTAGGATTAGGGTCTGATGGGCTAACTGTCTTCCAAGAAACAGTTGGCCCCAACAGATTACGACATCTTCTATCTTATACCTTACCAGCGAGGAATGACATGGATTACATAATTTATGCTTTCCAACCAAGAAGATTATCATTTTACTGTAAAAGGCCTCACTGACTAAGAAAAACTGAACTATTGAGCTGGCTACTAAGAAAAGCCAAGAATATTAAAATTATTCCTACCGTGTCTATTTCTGCGTAGTTTCCAAACAACAGGGATCCAATTTTAAAGGTTTGAGTTAAGAGGGCATGTGAAGAAAGTTGAGTCTATGGGGCTTTGCGTTGCATCTGTTTTTTGGAATGGACTAATTCTTTATATTGCCAAGGAAAGATTCCAAAATGTCATCCGGGTTGGTGGGAATTTCTTGGATTCAAGTAAAGCCAAAAGGGAAGAATTTCTCTTCCAGTGGGATTCTCTTTTCTTTTTTAAATCTCAGGTTTCGTGCTTTATTGTGCTTTTCGACAATCAACTTTTGAACGTATCAACTTTATCTCAGGTTAATGTTAACATGGGCAGCAATTAAACAAGATTCTAGGTGTCCAAACAAGGAATAAAGTTACATTACACCCTGAAAACCATTAGAAAAGAAGGAGAAAAGGGATTAGCCACGCATATGTTTATTAGTTAATGATGACATATCAATCAGATTTTGGTTACTAATTAATCAGCAAACTATCTTTTCCAGCGTGAGGAACATACAATGGACTTGTGGGATAATACTGTCTGTCACTTCTGTTTCAGGGTTATAGTTTAGGGACCTTTTACAATGCTTCTTTACACTTTAGGTACCTTTTCTAGGTGTTGTCTTTCCTTTTTGGTGTTCTTATTTTAAATTACGTTATAGTAACTTTTTCCATTATTATTTTCCTTGATTGTGGGAATTTTAATAGCAGATTTATTCGCCTATGCGCAGAGGAACTTGATATAAAAGGCTTAAGAAGACCAGAACTTATTATCTTATTGCAAACAACATTATTTCAATCCTCAAAATCATTTGTGTTCTGAAAATTTTGCAACCATATGAATGATGACCACTTTCACTTTCTCTGAAAAGAGGAAGAAAGAAAGAAAGAAAAGGAACTGAAGCAAACTGATATTGATAGTCTCTTTTGAAACCAAGAACAGTCACTGACTATTCCTTGACAAGATCAGAGGAATGTCTGCTACTTGAAGGCCTACAATCTGTATTATAAGAACGGTCTATATTGATTATGAATTGTCACAATCCGAAAGAAGCAGTTTTGTGAAGATATTATTGGTGGGTTTGAGGCCTCCATATTAAAATCATATCCTTTTCTCTATACAGTCTCCTCCAACTCATTTACTGGACAATGACGGAGGAACATGCCCTTCCAGTACAGGTAGGACCTAACCACCTGAGTCTCCATAACACACAAAACAACATAAACCCATTACCCATCTCTTGGTTGCTACGGCATTAATAATGCTCAACTAAGAAGACTGGCCTCTGAAAACTATTCCACCATGCTCCCTCCGTTTCATCTTTCTGATTCGATTAACAATCATGTTGGCGTAGGTCGGATGCCATGCAGTTTGTTTTCTCCATATGTTGATTGATTAAGGTTAAAGTCCAAGAAACATAATCATGTTTCTTTAACTACTAATCATAACACTAACCAAACCCTTGCCTGTTTGCTTCAGGGGATAACCATATTAAGTTTTTCTCTTATACAAGTTAATCCTCAGTTCCTGGAATGGAATTATGAACATAAAATTTTCTTAAGGACGCAGGATGGGCTGGAAATATGTGTTGAACTTAATGTCCCTTCTTCCCAACTGCTGGCTGCTGCCACAAAATTTCTGGTATTCAAGGTTGTGAACTGTCAGAGCACTCTCACCAGCACATTATTTATGACTATAGCAGCATTTATTTTTCATTTTCATACATCTAGACACTTACAATAAGGGGAAACGAAGGAAGCTCTGTAGCTCACAGTATGAGTATGTCTTAGTTTAATAAAAGGAGTTGGTGGGTCTACACAACAAAATTTATTTTGTCTCTTTATCATTATCATCCTCCATTTCAAATCTACTGCAGTAAAACTTTTATACCTTTCACGTACCACTCAGAGTCGGACCATCTTGTTCCTTCCACTTGTGGTTTAACTACCCACATTAATTTGTCTTAATGGGCCATAGGCATAATTCTTTATTGCCCTTAGCCCAACAATTAGTCAACTTTCCGTAATTAAAAAGGCAAGAGTCGATTATTCTGTAAATCCCCAATCCAGCAGTTAGAGTCCGATTTCCTTATTCCATTTTCTTTTTCTAAATTATTCTCTCAAGTCAAGAAACGGAATTAAAATCAAACCATTATCATGTCACCGATGCTGCCAGGAGTAATACTAATATATGCTCATCCTGCTTTCTTTCCTTTTGGTTTCCAAATGAACTGGCCAAGGGATTTTTTTTTTTTCCTTCCCCTGTTTTGGTGGTAAGGTCAATCCTATATTCTTCTTTTCTTTCTTTTTTTCATTATGTTTTATCAATACAAAGAATTGTATTATAATACAAATGGACTCTGTGCATTCCTTCCCTGCTTACACATTTATTTCCTTGGAGGCTAATGGGATAGAAAGCACCCATCTTTCTTGGCCTCGCCCAACATTTTTCTTCCTACTATAAGCCAAAAGAGAAACAGTCTTCTCTTCATACCTTCAGATCTCTCCTGTCTCCCCTCCTTCTATCTCTCTGTCCATATTGAAGAATACAACTGCACTTCAAGCTGTCACCTCTAAGATTTGATCTCTTTCTTTTCCAAAAATGAGAGATATTGTTTCCTGTTTTACTGAAAACGCTGTTGATGTGTCTCATTCTTCATGTTCTAGTTATTCAAAAAGCGCTTGTATCTCTCCAACCCTGATCCCGTCTATCCAGGATTCAGTCTCTAGCTTGTACAAAATCCTCCTCTCCACTAAAAAGCAAGTCTTGGTGTCAGTCACTTGGTGCAAGAACCAAACTTCACAAGGCCTCACCATCAACTTTGGAAATGACCCTTCTTCATCTTTCAAGCTCAACAATGCGAGGATGTTTAGGAAGAAGAAAGGCAGCAAACTGATGGAATTCGATAAATCCAAGATTGAAGTCTTCTGGGATCTCTCTTCTGCTAAATACGACAGAGGACCTGAACCTGTCGATAATTTCTATGTACTGGTCATGGTTGACTCAGAGATTGGCCTTGTTATGGGTGACATAGGAGAGGAAACTATCACAAAAAGGTTCAAAACTAGCATGACAGTTGCTAAAGTAAGTCTCATCTCAAGGCAAGAGCATTGTTCAGGCAACACCTTGTATGCAACCAAGGCACAGTTTTGTGATTCAGGAATTCAACATGATATAGTCATCAAATGCTGTGGAGAAAACGAAGGCCTAAAATACCCTGTTTTGTCAGTATATGTCGACAAAAAGATGGTGATTCGTGTGAAGAGGCTTCAGTGGAACTTCAGAGGGAACCAGTCCATATTTCTTGACGGTTTGCTTGTGGATATGATGTGGGATGTACACGACTGGTTTTTCAATCCTGCTTCTGGATTTGCAGTATTCATGTTCAGGACAAGAAGTGGAATGGATAATAGGCTGTGGCTTGAGGAGAAGATAGTTCAGAAAGAACAAGAAACGGTTGACTTCTCCTTGTTGATCTATGCCTGTAAGAGTCTATGAAAACATAGTTCTGTTTTTTTTTTTAAAAATGTTTTTTCTGTTTCTGTGTTCTGTTAATCTTCTTCTTTTGATCTCCTTGGATTTTAGGAATTTTCCTTTCTTCTTGAAGGGGGCATATATAGAAATTTAGATTCTTTGGACACCATATGAGA
This sequence comes from Erythroxylum shatona, assembly GCA_027568895.1. NCBI lineage: Eukaryota > Viridiplantae > Streptophyta > Magnoliopsida > Malpighiales > Erythroxylaceae > Erythroxylum > Erythroxylum shatona. The sequence continues at coordinate 8,021,745 of JAOSBK010000008.1, forward strand.
AGAGAAATAATTTAATTGTGAAATGAAAATATCAATTAGTTCTTACTTAGTGCTGAATCTTTTAACATCTTTGTCTCTGAGTCTTTTCAGTTTAGAGTTAGACTTAGACAACCGTTAACCTGTACGGAAATGAATGATGGGAAAAACAAATGATGCCCAATGGGCCTCGGTTCCTCTTCCCATCGTAACATTTATATTTACTGCATGTTTGGAAGAAGTTTTGTCAATTGAATTTTTGGTAATAGAATTAAATTTTTTTTAAGAAGTTAATTAACTATTTAACTATTATTTAAAAAAGAGTTTTTTGAAAGAGCTACGTATAATAAACCGTTTGATAATAAAAAAATAAAAATATTTTTAATTTTAACTATATTTTATTTTAAATAAAAATTATTTAAAATATATTAAACAATATATTAATTATTATATAATTTTAAAACATATAAAACATAAATAAAAATATATATAACCAAATCTTTTATATGGATGATAGTATAAGTAAAACTAATATAAAAATAAAATAAATAAATATAAATCAAATAATATTATATAAATCTCAAAATAAACGTGAAGATGTGTTTGTGGATATTGTGAAAATTATGTGTAAAACATAAACGTAAATGGACTAAAAAATAGGTTCATTAATTGATCTAAAAATTTTACCTAAAAAATACTTTTTTGAAAAGCTTTAAATTTGAGGTTTTCAAAAAGCTGTATTTTAACTTCTAAAAAAGTCATTTCTGTGAAAAAAAACTTTTGAATTTTACAGCTAAACACTAAGTTTTTTTAAAAACAGCTTTTGTTGTAAAAAAAAGTGTTTATTTATCCTCTAAAAACTGAACCAAACAGGGACAAGTTACATATTGAATAAGGGACATCAGTTACCGATATAAAAATAAATAAGAGGCATTCGGCTCGGTTCTTTTATTTATATTAGATAAATAATTCAAATCTAAATATAAAATTATATCTGAAATTGCAAATATAAAGATAATTTATTACTAGTCTTTTATATAATATAATTCATTGATTTTATGTTTTCGATATTTATAGAAGAAAAATTGTGATCAATTACAAGATTTAAAATAATTGTGATCAATTACAAGATTTAAAATAATCTTTTTAGCAATATCAATATCTAATTATGATTCAGTTAACAACATACATAATATAATACTTTTTATTGTTATTAAAATATAAATTTAAAATTATTGTTGACCTTTAGAAGACTTTATTTTTAATGTTTTATTGGAAAATGAGGATTTAAATTTGATAAAAAAAGTACTTAAAACTTTGAAAAAATATATGATAAAATCATATATTTATAATTTCTCAACTCTACTTATAATTATTAGAAAATCAGAAACTTTATTGAAATGAGATGAAAAGTTAAAACTTGGATATCTTAGTCGTAATTACGGTGTCGTAAAACCACTGTAACGTAATTCTTTTGTCCCATACGCAATTAAAAGAAGAAGGAAGGCATTGATGATTGACCTCTACCCCTTCTAAGCTTGCACCTACAAAAGATTGGACTCTCGCCTTAATAGAAACATAAAAAATGGCATTCATAATTTAAAGCTCATGTTGTGATTGCGTGATGTTTATTTCTGCTGTTTCATAGCCCATACAAGGTAAAATAAAATTGATAAGACGCAGCTAAGTTCAGTTTGAACAGAGCAATAATGGTTGTAACTTATGGGTCCCTGGAAGTTGCCGTTACACAAAGCGACTTAAGACATTCCTTGTACTAAAATTTATTTCATCGAAGTCGAAATCCGTGGCACACCATGTCGTCGTCCTGCCAGCACCGGTGTAGGCCATTATTGACATTAGAATTGCAGATGCAGGTTAACATCAATGGACCTGCCAAACTCAAGCATGCTTTTTCCCTGCCACATGTCCCAATCTTTTTTTTTTTCAACTGTAAGGTAGTTCTTAGATTCACGAACTTGCATATATTCTGACTAATTCACGTATTTGAATTGATTTAAGGGTGAGAAATCTAGATCAAAATTTACAACTTCGGTAGTTCCTTCACGTCACTGTTATTGGAAAAATACACCTCAGTTAGGTATTTTTCCATGTATTGAATTTTTTAGATTTATCTTCTTCGGTGAGTCCGTGGTCATGCTAGCACAAGATTGACACTTTTGTCAATTTTTTGTTAGGAACTAAAGCACTAGCCAGTCTACGAAGTGCACGATCGAGTCTCTCTTCAAAAGTTATGATTGGGTGAAGAAAATGAGAACTTGAGAAATTTGAAGCCATCTAAGAACCCATGACCGAAAAGTGAAGCTGTAAGTCCAGGTCAAATTTAAGGCATGCGTAGGTTATCATCCCCTCTATCTTAGCCTAACCATTCCTCCTAGTCCTGGACCATTAAGACCAACCCACCTTTTTATTTCAATGGCTTTCTTTTCTTTTCTCTTGCCCAGGACCACTTCCCCAATATCTTCACCTCCACGACTTCTTCATTTCTGTTCTCTTCACTTTTTTTCCCGTTTGTAACTGTATGTTCCAAGTCCTCCAACAAACAACTTCCACATGTGGGTTTACGATATAAAGAATGTTCTGTTTTTCTTAGACGTGTCTTATATTTGACTTCTGTTATTGAGCTTGGTATAAGTATGATGGATGATTCCAAACCTACAGCATTTCAACACCTTATACCTATTTTCGTTAGATAAAACGGCATAATATGAATAATTCAGACTTATAGTTCAGAACCATGGTGCTCCTCTCCCAACTTTAATTTTGATGGTGGAAGTATCGTGGTTGGGGATTTGTCTACTATTTTAAGAACAAATAAATTAAGTAGTAAAACATAAGGATAAGACAAAATTCGACAGATACATAAAAGACTCCACAGGCCCATAATTGCTTCTTTCTTCTTCCAAGTTTTCATTCCCACTGATTGACATAATAACATTACTGATTTGTGGCTGGCTACCAATTCGATATTTAAATCAGATGCCTACTTGCTCCTTATAATAGTATTCCAACCAAGTGCAGAAGTTTGAATTTCGTAACTGGCAACCGTTGGCTAACTCCTTGGATTTGGTACCGTGTTGACAAAATTTGCCATTAATCTTTGCAGGACAGTTCCAGTTCGTGACAATTATTTCAAATGCAGAACAGTACTTATACTATAGCTCAACTTTCCTTGCGTTGGATGTTACGATCGAATCAGAACTTAGAGTTTTCATTTGAAAAAAATCTAGAAATTGGGAATTGAGAAGAGAGATTTGAGAGGAAAGAGGAAACGTTTACAGTTATTGACTCAGTGACTTTCCTTAGTTCCAACTGAAAAGCCAAAAGTGTAATTCTTTCACAAACTTTACAATTTTATCGTGGACATTTCTAGCACAAACAAAAACAAAAATAATCAAAAACAAAATAATAAAAAGTACAAAAAATGTGGTAACGCAGTTTAACACATCTTGTTTACCTATACAGGGCCCTCACCTGACTAGATACTTTCATCGAAGTACAATATATTTACCCAATGCTTTATTGAGCCGACACCACTCAACCCTTGACATTATCTCTCAACCTCACTTCCTATAAAAAAGTCACACCCAATAATATGACCAACTCGTGTTAACCTCAACAGATAATTTTTTCAATACTCTTTCTAATTAAAAGACAATTAATAAAAGTTAACTCAAGTGATGAATAAACTAAGGATAAAAACAGAAAACACTTAGAGATAAAAGAGAAGAACAACTTTCCTAAAGGTTAAGCTTCACTGAAATAGATATGAAAATCGTCGTAATAACAATCAGTTGATTCACATAAACACCAACACAAAGTCACGCTTCATAAAGCACGGTAAGAAAGTGGGTACTGAAATAACAATGAAAGCTAGAGATTTGACAAGGTTGATGAAGCAATCGGGGGACTTCCAACAGTGAAGGCGCAGAAGTGAGTTTTGAAGTGTGACAAATATCACATATACTCCAACAAATTCAACTCAGATACTACAAGAATGCAAGAAGAATGAAGAACAGAAGAAATATATGTTTGTGTCTGAAGAGCTGTCGAAGAGAGAAGAAGAACTTGTGAGCTGAAGATGAAAATTAAAGCCAAAACACGTGGGGGACATAAGACAATAACATGTCTGAAGTCAGTGATCTTAATACACAGTCGTTTATACAAAGGCAAAGGCAGAAACAACTCATCAAACTCTGTCATACAACGTTGTTACAAGCTCAAGACGCTGTTGTGTTATTTGCAAATGAAACAAAACTCAAAACGCAACAACATCTAAAAGCAAGTTAAAGGACAGATTCAAAACGCACAGCATAGGGAGTTAATTAATCACTCACATGGAAGTCACATGAAGGCTGGCTGATTCAAGCAATACACATCCAAAAGCTTTCCTCTTCTACAGCAACTACAAAAAGAAAACAGAAGCTTCAGTCACAACACAACACAACATAGAAAAACTTCAGTTTCCATACTCATTGTATTTCAGTCTTTGAGAGTGCAAAAATAGTGAGAAGAAAAGAGATCAAAGAGTGCTAGAGTACTAATCTGTTTAGGCACTGGTGAGTTTGAGTGAGACTTGCTGCAGGTGTTCTAAAGAATACTCAATCTTTGTATCTTGTTCTTCCTTTTTCTTCTTCTGCATTAGTGAAAATCTTACCATCATAGGTGGGAACCTTGGATGTAGATAGTTCTTGACTATTGAACCAAGTAAAATTCCTGTCTTCTTATTTTTCCTGCAAGTTTACATCTGCAAAATAACTAAGTTTTTCAAAGTTTTGTTTTGGGAAGATAGCAGATTCAGTTCTTGAAGTTTTAAAGATAACAAAAAGCAGTAGAAAACCCAACAGAAAGTGGTATCAGAGCATCAAGACCTCCTGGGCCAATTCTTGGACACTTTAAGCAGTAAAGATTCATCAAGTTTCATCAAGAAAGTCAGTGAGTTAAAGTCTTTAGATTCTTTATTTTACAGCAAGCATGATAGGCAAGGAAATGGACATATTTTCTGTTAAAGAAGACTTTACCATCTGGAAACTCCAGATGCAAGCTCTTCTTGAATCCTATGACTGCTATGGTGCAATAGATGATGAATATGACCTTAAAACTGACCCTATAAAGAAGTTGAAAATGCAAAGACTTGCACATTGCAAGTTAATGCTTCATTTATCACCTACTGTGATAAGGAAAGTGCAGAATTGCAATACTGCACAGAATCTTTGGGTGAAACTAGATGAGCTGTATGCCAAGAAGTGTCTTCCTAACAAGATAACACTTTTCCACAACCTTGCAAACTATAAAATGAACACTTCAGTATCCTTAGATGATAACCTATATTATTTCTTCAAGCTAGTACAAGATTTAGAAGCTACATATGAGAAAATAAGTGAGGAACATCAAGTTGTAGTAATCCTAAAGGCATTACCTCCTGAATTTAATGCATTCAAGAAGGTAATTAAGCATGCTAGTGGAGAATCAC
>JAOSBK010000008.1:8037956-8050953 GCA_027568895.1 Erythroxylum shatona
GAATAATTATATTTTAATTACTTAATTAATTACAATATTTTAATTAATTATAGTGTAATAATAATATTTTAATTAATGAATAGTTATATTTTAATTAATAATAATATTTTAATTAAATATATGGTAATTAATTAAATAATATTAATATTTTAATTAATTATATTGTAATTAATTAATTACAATATTTTAATTAATTATAGTATAATTAATTAATTAATTAATTAATTAATTAATTAATTACTCTCATTTTTTCCATTCTTCTCTCTCATTCCTCTAGATTATGAGAGGAATGGAGGATTGCCCAAAACTAAGGAATGAAACTTTTAGGTCTTTAATGATAGGTTCATACCAAGCATCAATTTTTATTCCATACTCATACCCCTTTTTTCATACCCCTCAAATAAGCACCCCCTAAATGTATTTAATTGACCAGTATTTAAAATATTTTTAAAAAGAGCCACTACTAAGGAATGAGTTTTATTCGTCTACTAAATAGAGGGTATGAAGGATTTTTCAACGGCGAGATATCAAATTATTGCCCCTATAATGATAATAAATAATTAATTACTCACTTTTCATTCCTTAATCGTTGACTCCTTCCTAAATCCATCAATCAAATACTCCTTTACTTTATTTCAAGTTATAGAATCATAATTTATTTTAGTTTAATGGTATTTTCGAATTATATCAAACTATTCTACTTTTTTAATATCAAGAAAACTCATCAATCATTACTTTTCATATTATATATAATATTTTAAGGAAATTATTTAATGAATCTATAATTTTAAATTAAATAATAATTTATACAATTACATATAACAAATAATTATGGAAGTCTAAAATTAAAAACTTAAATTTCATAACTTCTAATATTAATTTTTTTTTAAAAATTATTATTAATTGTACCAACCCATAAAAATCAAATTACATCACATGTTATCGTCCTCTTCTTATTTATTGATGGAATAACAAATAAAAGTCTACTTATTCTATTTTGGCACTAGAGACTATTACGTAGGGTTTTTATTTTTTATTTTAATCTTTAAATATAATAAAAAATCTGTCTAATTAAGTTTTTAGTTTTTGTTTCTTTTAGTTTTTAAAATTTAAGGAAATTATAAAAGAAATTATTTTTTTCTATTTCTATTTTTTTCATAATTTAATATCAGCTAAATATATAATATAATCAATATATAACATCCATAGTTCAATAATCTACAAGGGGCACTGATATTGATTCTGTTGCATAAACATAATGCGTGTTCCGTCCAAGCAATATTTGAAGACCACGAGTAAGGCTTCTGTTGTATTTCTCTGAAAAGAATGTTTACTCTATTTGATTTATTTAAGGTATAAATAATCCTAGACAAAGAAAACAAGTTTTTTTTTTTTTTGAGGGAAAAAAGAAAACAAGTTTTAAAACTTGGCAAGTTTGACCTCGTAACAAAACGAGATTTTCCTTATTTCTAACGGATCAAATGTGGTAAGTGCCAGCTGTTCTTTTTTTAAATAATAATAACAAATATCTTATTTTGAATTTTAGTACATTGAAAGGAAAAAATATCTATATTTGAGCTTTTAAATTTGTCATTTTTTTCATTACGGATTTTAAATAAAATTTAATTACTATTCAATTGTAAAGCTTGTGGTAAGTTTCTAAGACTTTCCATAGAAAGAAAGGAAATGATAGACATCAGCTTTTTACGAATTTGACTGAAAATATACATTCAAAAATCAAAACTCGTTTATCAGTTTAGAGCCACAAAGACCCAAAAGAAAGCCCATTTATTTGTCCTGTCGCCGGTACAAGAGACGGTCCCGACGGTGGTCACAGCCCACCACCTTTTAACATCCATAGTGCCGTTAAATTGCGACTTCTGCACTCCCCAATAGCTGATTGGAGTGCCAATTCCTTGAAAGAAGACCCCAGAAATAGCGTTTGAGGAGACTGGAAACTCGTATTTGAATTTTGAAGCGTCCGGAGAGTGTTTGGACACTTGAAAGTCAAGGGGACTATTTATTAGTTGTTAATTGAGGTATCGATGGGTGAACTTGTTAATGATTTTCTCTGTGGACTTGTTCGGGATTTTTTCCCCCCTTTTGGTGACGATTTAGGTCTAGATGGAGGAGGCTGTAGGTGTTTGTGGCTGTGAGTTACAGGACTTTAACCATGAATACAAAATGGGGAACTTGTGTTAGAATCGGCCGTTGCTGCAACACTAAAACATGCATTAAAGACTTCTAGTTTGAATAAGGAGATTAAAGTTCTTGTAGTCAGAGTTTGATAAAGTTTTTATTCATCAAGGCTCTCTAAAAGTTTGATTTTGCAGATTTGTCAATGGAAGGAGTTGAACAATGGAAAAACGAGGCACAACGATGGCTGCAGCAAGGGATTGAATATGTGCAACGCATACCACCCACTCAACTTTATGCTGCTATTGCTGTCTCGCTTTTCACCACCCTTTTGTTGTTAACGAGTAATTTTCTACCCTTTCTGTGATGCTATTAACTTGGTGTTTCACAGTTTTCAACTTTGGATTGTGAAGCATGCACTCATGACTGTGCGTATTAATCTACATTTTATGGTGTATGTGCCTTACGCTTGGTAATTGGCATTGTGCCTGTGCGTGTGTGTGTGTGCACACAGGGCACATACTTTTGAAAATTTTCATTGAATTTATAGTTGCATCAAAAAATATTGTGGCTGTACCAAGGTCTACAAAACTGTTTGTGGTGAATAAGGAAGTAGAAAAGTACAAGTCAATTGAGGTTTACGGAGTAGATGAGCAGTTAATCAGTGATGAGTAGTAGGTGTTTAGAAGGTCTTGCAATCCTTAGCGTACATTGGTTTGAAGTATCTCACTGCTTATTTAAATACATAATACTTGTCATAGGGAAAATTCACATTTTTAGATTGATGATAAAACAGTTCATAGCCCTTGATGCTGCATTTAGATTATTCTGTTGTATTGATATCTGAAGGAACAAGAACTTTTGTACACATCAAAATTGTATGACAATGACAAAGATGCCCTGTTTGAAGGATTTGTCCCTGGAACGCATAGTAGAATTGTTTGAGGGAAGCAAAATATACTTGTTTTTTTCCATTTGAACTTAGATTCTTATTTTACTCTTCACCATGCTATCTTTTGCAGTTCGTTTGCTCAAATCCACACAGTCTAATACCGTTGTTCTGACTGGACTTTGTGGAAGCGGCAAAACTATTCTTTACTATCAAGTAAGCTCTGCATCTCTGATTTTTGCTTTGTAATATTTATATCACAGAGTGCTTTTACTTGGTACTATTTGTTTCTGCAATTTTTGCTTTATATGGGGTATAATACTGACAGCCAATTTGTGGATATAACATTGGTTTAGATGTATCAGTGCTGCTCTCATAGTATTAGTATCTCAAATGACCTGTAACTTATGCTTCTTAATTTATTTACCGTTGATGAGTGACAGATTTTTCTGGGGATAGTAGAGGGTGCTCACAATAAGCATAATTAGATATTCAGATTTTTTTTAATAATTAATTAGATATTCAGATTACTTATTGCCTTTTTCCCTAGCTGTTATTTAAAAGTTTATGCATGTTTCTGGATGATTATTTGAGATGATCTTTTTGAGGCTTTTGACAGCTTCGAGATGGTTCATCACATCTTCGTACTGTTCCCTCGATGGAGCCAAATGAGGGTACTTTCATTCTTCATTCTGAGAGTTCCAAGGTAGACATGTTGGCAAGCCTCAAATTTAACTTGATTCTGTTTTGCATGCACGGGGAAGATATCTTGGCTCAGACCTTTTAAATCTGCTACTTCCTATGTTTCCTATTTTCATTTACTTCATTAACTGATTGGATTCAATCGAAATGACTCCCTCCTGTGGTTTTGATAGAAAGGCAAAATAAGGCCTGTCCATCTTGTTGATGTTCCTGGGCATTCTCGTCTTCAACCTAAATTAGATCAGTTCTTACCTCAAGCTGCTGGAATAGTGTTTGTGGTTGACTCTTTGGAATTCATACCCAATTTGCGTGCAGTTTCAGAGTAATTACTAGTCTTTAAAATAGTTTCTCGATTCACTGTGAGATCACATTGGTGCATATACTTCAATACAAACCTACAAGATCTAATATTATAGGTCTTGCTTTTGAAGGTATCTTTATGACATTTTGACTAAGGCCTATGTTATCGAAAAGAAAATTCCAGTCCTCATCTGTTGCAACAAGACAGACAAAGTGACGGCTCATACCATGGAGTTCATTCAAAAACAGTTGGAGAAAGAAATGTAACCTTCAAATTTTATGCTTCAATGGTGTCTACATTTGATTGATAACTTTTTTATTGCATGTCTCTCTCAGCAAAGTCGCTTATGCAGCCAGTTAGGCTTATGGCAGTCACGACAATCTTAATCACTCAGTGTGGTTGCTACTCACATTTTGTTATCTGATGCTTCCTAGCTGCTAATTCAGTTTCCTAATTCTTTGATTTTGAAAATATCTTCCTCTGTTAATTTTTAAAGAAAAATTCGTATGCAATTGTATTTTATTTCTGTTATCTGTACTATTGTGCAGTGACAAACTACAGACATCAAGAAGTGGATTCTGTGAAGCCGATATTGCAAGTGACTTCACCCTTGGCTTACCTGGGGAAGCATTTTCTTTCGCACAGTGCAGCAACAAAATTACCATTGCAGAAGCTTCTGGCTTGAAGGGTGAGATAGCTCAGGTGGAACAGTTTATTAGAGAACATTTAAAGCCTTAATTGAATGTCTGTCAATCTGCATTCGCTTCATTTTAGCAAAGCTGGATTTTGCTCTGTTATAAGTAGCTTGGTTTCATACTTGCCAAAGAAGTGAGGAGTTCGACGAAAGTGAAAGAGAGAACATGTAAAGCTCATGCGAGTTTGCTTTAAACTATGTAAAACCTTAGATATATTCATTTGATTGGGAGTATATTGGCTTTGAACTAAATCTGTGTCCAGGTCCAAGGGATGGCTGTGCTTTATAGCTGGAATCTGGAGTTGACATTTAACTGTTAACTGAATGTTATAAGCTTTTGGCTTCTGCATATGCATCTGTTTGTTCTTTGTCTGGGATGAACTTTTAATACATGTAATTCTCGAGCATTCATATTTACATGTTTTCTTTCTCTCAGCCTCGAAGTCTTTCTATTTTGTAAATCCTCTTTCATTGTATTTACTGAAAATTGCGTGATTAGTATGCAGCAGCCTGATACCTGAAGGCCCAAAAATAGAGATACACGAAGCGAGGACGCTAGCTTGAATACAAGATTTTGTGTTCCAGAAGTGAATTGATTTGCCAACTGAATAGATACGGGAACTATACAAGATTTTGTGTTCCAGAAGTGAATTGATTTGTTTGCCAACTGAATAGATACGGGAACTATATGTATAAATATATGCTGTATGAAAACAAAAGTTTCTAGGAATCTATAGGGGCAGAGGCTAAACTTCATTTTGGTAAGGCACAGTGAAAAGGGATTCAAATCACTTGTGCTGTGCCGTTTTTGCAGTACGTTCCAACATCCAACCATCTCAAAAAACGGCACAGGAGATTTGAAGCCATAGGAGTTCCTTTATTAGGAATTTGGAACCTATTACTATTACCTATAGGGAATAACACCTCCTTGATGGTAGAACTTAAATGATATCAAGAAAAAAGGGGTTGTGCACGTTCAGATTGCAACTTAATATTGTTATCAATATGATGCCAAAACCCTAAAAACGATTCTAATATCTTGAAGAAGTTGAAATAAATTAAACTGAAGAATTTGAATAATACCGGAAGGCTACCCTGGGGGTAACTCTGTTGGCAAATCAGTTCACTGATGTAGAAAGGCGACCTGACTACTGACGTTATCGGATAAGCTTCAAGCCTAGCGTGCAATGACAGCTCAGACATACTTAAGAAATAGATGAGAAAGCATATCTTACGTTTTAGTTTTAATACAAGAATGAGAGTCCGAACTCCGAACTTGAACTTTGTTTTGGTACCAAAGGTCGTTGGTGGGTGTCTCTGTTCTCCATCATCAGTAGGCGACACCATGCAGAACCACTTGAAATATGAAAATGGCTAGAAACCCAAACTCGGCAAGAAAAATATTTCTAGTTGCAGCAAACACAACAAAGCTTGAAGGTTGGTTGGTTGTTATATAAGAGCTCGTTTACCGAAGACTTTCAATGTTCTTGCTCAACTCCTCCAGCTTCTTCATCCGCTGTCTCTCGCTTTCGCTCACCAACTGAAATTCATTCATGCAGGAAAGCAAAAAAAGAAAGAAGAATGTGACAAAATAGAATGTATGCATCATGATTGATCATAATATGGGAATTTTCTTTAACATGGATGGATACAAATAGAAAATTATCCTCACCTCCATTAATTTGGAAACTAGTTGAGCTTTTTCTTTGTTCTTCTCATTAAAAGCTTCCAGGGCTTCTCTGTATTCCCTTTCCTGCAATACATAAATTTCAAACTTTTTAAGGACATGAAAAAATGTATAGTGTCTCAAAAAATCAACCACACCACGATCATCATAAAACATCTGGATCAATTTGTAATGAATTCATATCTGTAAAGTTCTTAACCCTGTTGTTTGCTAACTGTCCATCCATTAGAAAAAATGCATCCTTCTTGAAACCAAAAAAAAACCAAACTTACTCTTTGTTTCTCTGAAGTGACAATGATTCTGAAACAACATAGCAAGGTAAAAGATTTAACCTTTTTCTGGCAAGTGACTCCAAGCGGCTTCAAATCCCTGTTAACCATGTCGATCTTCTTACGAACGGATGAAACTTCCTTCCTCATCGGATCTATCAGAGCTTCAAGCTCCTAAAAGATTTGATTCGTTTGAGAGAGAGAAAAAAAAAACACCAAATTACGTTAGAAACAGAACGTGATTATCGTCTTCAACTTATGCTGCTATTATCATAGTAGTAGCAGCGTTTCTTGAACTTACTTCTCGAATCTCCGCCAAGCGCTTAGTCTCTTCTTCCACACGTCCTATATGAGCCTGAACCTTGTCTCTGACTTCCAATTTCTTCTTCTCAATCTCCTCTTCCTTCGCCCGAAACATCGCCAGTGCAGACTTTGATATCTCTTCTTCCCTGTCATCCTGTAATGGGCTTCCATTAATGGAACCGATAAGACCCGAATTCTTCACCCTTTGCATCTGTGATTGCTGCTGCTCAAGTATCTGTTTTTGCGTTGTCATTTCTCCTTACAGCCACACCAACTTTGATCTAATTCCTGTACTTAAATTCTCTGCTGTCTTCTCTCCCCTCTTTTGGCTCTTCTTTTTCTCTGTGGAATGATTGTCCTCTTTCTCTTGTTGAAGGTAGTTATATAAAGTAAAGCTGGCTTTAAAGGAATTACCTCCTTGCTTACTTTACAACAAAACGAGTACCACAATGAGCATAGACTCCTGTTGCCCAGTAACTTTTAATGATGTAGTTAAGGAGAATTTCACCTTTCTTGATTATGGACTCAAATTTGAAACCCTCCCTAACTTTCCTATCACCTTTACTCAACATGAAAACAATCATAATCAATCATCTTTACAAAATTAAGATTGCAATATACAAAAATAGTTTTCTTCTGTGTAGACTGTCTCTTTCCTCTTTTATCTGTTTATTTAAAATTTCATCTTCTTCTCCTTCGGTTAGAGAGCTATTTTCTTGGTTAGTACGACAGATTCAGCTAACTACTGCAGTCTCTCCGCTGATTTTAGCTTTTATTTTTTTTTATTTTTTGGTTACATGAATTGTTTTAATAGTTGTTGAGGTTGTACAATAGACCGGAAATTAATAGGAAATTGGGATTAGGTAAATGGTTCATAGTTCACCACTAAAAAGGTGTATGTGAGAAGAAATGTAGTATCATTGATAAAAAAAAAAGTAAATGGTTAAATTTGGTTGAAATGTCTTGGAAAGTATTGGTAAATCCTCTTTTTCCTAAACAAAGGGTGCTTTGGGTGGAAGTTTTGCTTGCGGAGTGGACAGTAAGGGCTCACCTACAGAATACAGGTTTTGAGAGCCTTAGAGGACAAGACAGAGTAGGAGAGATTTGGAGAAACCATTCTTATAATACACAACATATCATTAGCTTTTCCATCCCCAGTTTACAAATGCTCATCTCAACTCAATCTGACGGCTTTCCCATTCCTCATTCCATTTCCAGCAAACAGAACAAGACAATCAAGTACTATTTTAATGATTGGCTGCTTCCTTTTCTCTTTTTTTTTTTGGTTGCAACATTTCACCTAAGATTGTGTAGCATTAATTTCCTTTTCAACAAGAGGAAAGAATTGCAAGGTGTATGCTATAGTTCTAGTGGTGTTGAGATCTAAAAAACGAAAATATACATTCAATGCAAAAGCATGTAGACCTGATGGCCTTTAATTTCTAGCTAATACAAATATTCTAGATTGTTTATTTAACCTAAACATAGCAAAGGGTATCTACACTTTGCTTATTCATCTGTTTTGCTATGGAACTAACATCTGATCATCTGTTATTCTCTTACCCATGCAGAGCTGTAGTAAATGGAAACCAGAACTTCTTGGTTGATACTGAAGTTCAGAGATAGTGCTAAATATGAAGCAAAATGCTTTTACCTTTTAATTCCCAACTTAATTCACAATTTGTTGTATATAGATTATAAATCAAATGTTCATATAACCTGGACTAGGCCATTCTATTTGTGATTAGGACCTATACCACCTATGATTTGTGTGATTCAACGACAACATGAAAATGCCAGTCATCTCCTTTGAAAATTAAGGAACTTAATGCCAAAGGCAAAGACAAAGAAGAAGAGGATGACCCAGCCTAAATTGACAAGGACTACTGGAAGTAGAAAGTCATGATCATAGCCGAAGTACTCCTTCAAAAATAGGTCACTGGCCTTTGGTTCTGACTTCTGATCCAGGGACTTGGAGAAGATTCTTGCTGTCACCAACTTGAGATGTCACAATTCCATAAATTGTCCAGGCAACTGGATTAGACCAATAAAACCATCTGCACCACCTTGGTATTAACTGCAGCATTTAGATGTAAGAGTCAAAAAATGCACTAACACTTCAAGCTTAATACTTCCTGACAGTAACTTTTGTTTTCCGAATCATCCGAGAAACTTTTGGTAGTTATTGAGTTGAGAAATTCGTGAAACTCTTCACTACTTTTGACGTCAATGCCACTTCTTGAAAGAAAATTACAGATATATTGCATAATGAGAATCAGCTGGAAGGAAAGTTAAATTGGTTGAACATGAAGAGAAAAATTACGTACACTCTTGGGGATGACGAAGCCACAGGACAAGTTCCATCTGCTACTGAAAAAAGCCATAACAGTAGCAGCCAGATGAAGGCCAGGAGTCCGGGAAACTGTCATCATCCCGAACAACGAAGAGTATGTGAAGCATACAAAAATGAGGTAGTACAAGTAGCCAAACTTCTCCAACCTCCAATGGAACCCCATCATTGAGTACAAAGGAAGAGCATAGACGAAAGATTGGATTGCATCATATATTGTCTCTATAGCTACCTGGAGCAAAAGTTTATGTGTCACCAACGTCAAGAAACATAGATACAGGGACTCATTTTTATTGAAAGAACAAAGGAAAATTTTATGTGAAGTCTTTCAATATGATACCTGTGCAAAAGCGTAAGGAAGTGTAGAATACATGCCTGCTGCTCTTTCACGATAGAAGAACATTCTCTCTATGGCAATAACTGGCTGCACGGTTTCTGCGTTCAGAGCTCCAACCAGAAGTATAGAAGCATGAACTGCTCCCAAAAGATTACTAAGGTTATGCTGATTGTTCCTATCAATAATATATGTCAGATGTTTTAGTCCATTAAGTAACTGTAGGTGGTAATACTTCATTTCCGCCTTTCAAAAAATAGAAAACAAATCATAAGTGCAGCTCAGTGATAAGATATTGGAACCCAAGGCGCTGGTAAGTTGGTAAGGGGCTTTTTTGGCTTAAGTGAGGTCACGGGTTCGAACCGTCCTTATGTATGCAGCCGTTTAAAACTTGGGGCCAGAGTTTTGCCTCCCGTAAGAGATCTACCCTGCTCGAACGAGGATTAGTCTGGGTGTGGATGGCTTAAAAGTGTCTTCCCATAGTTGGGACCCTCCTAGGATACCTCGTGGACAACAAAAAAAAAAGTGATAAGATATTAGGACACACACTTGGATGCTTTATTCCAGAAGAGACAATATACCAATGAGTTAGTTTATTTGTATTCTACTGTTGTCTTTTACCGCACAGACTGATAAAGATGTTTTGATTTCGCAGGAAGTGAAAATAGTAGAAAAATAAAGAACATTGAATTTTACTTGATTCGATAGCTTAAATGCTATCTATATCTAAGGATCTCACACTTGTGATTTTATTAGTATCAAGAAAAGAGCAAGTTACAAGAGACTGAGTGTTTTCTAAAACTTGTAAAAGGTCTTTGACCTCTCTCCAGTACCCTCAAATAAGTACTTTAGTAGCTCTTAAACTTTCACTCTATTTTCATCACTCTTAGAATATTGATTACAATCAGTGACAGAGTCAGAAATTTAAGATAGGAGGACTCAAATAAAATATAGATTTTACAAAAACTTTCATATCAAAATTAAATAAAAAATAAATTTTTATTAAAAATATAAAATAGTTAAAATTACAATGATCCTCGCCTATTTTTCATAGATTGAAATCTTTTCATAACAAGATCATTGTCAATATTTGCAAATACATCTCTTTCATTGTAACACACTAAACAATCATTCAATAGGTCATCTCCCATTTATTACAAAGTGAATTCTTGATAATTTTCATTGCGGAGAAAGCTCTTTCCACTATGACTGTAGCAACTGGTAAAAGTAATGACAATTTGACTAACAAATAAACCAAAGGGAATACATGATGCTTTCTTGTAGCCACCATTCTCTTAGCAAGGTCTCCAATTCCACTCAATTCAAAGAAATTCTTATCCATACGTACATCAATGATAAAATTCCCAAGCTGATATTCAAGTTCAATTAAAGCAATAGGAGGAAACTCTGATGGATAGAATTTTGCAAGTTCAATCAATTTGTCCATGTCAAATGCGGAAAAGGAGTCTTTAGGATCAAGACATGCCATACATAAAAGCAAACTTGTATTGACTTCATCAAATCGATTGTTAAGCTCTTGAAGTTGCATGTCAATCACAGAATAAAAAAACTCAACACGATAGTGATGAAGATTCGTCATGTCTTCACTTCTATGCCTTGATCTCCCTCTAACTATAAACATATCTTGCATATCTATCGCACTTACATTATTTTCACCACAAAAGTCAACGACTTGTTTCAATAGACTCCCAACCATCATCTTTAACTTGTTGCAAATAACATTTTGAGACTTTAACCAAATGCATTGCATTCACTATATTTCGATCTTTTTTCTGTAAAACTTAAGATAACCCATTTGTGATTCCCAAGATCTTTATCATAAGATGGAACATAAAGAGAAATTCAAAGCGAAGCATAATATTAATTAAATCAATAGCTTCAGCCCTTTGTGAATCGTCATTCTCATTTTCTCCAACAAACTCAAGAACCTTAATGACAGAAGAAAATAAATGTAGCAAATTAATAAGCGTACCAAAATGAGAACCCCAATGAGTATCTTCGGCTCTTTTCAGTGTCATTTCTTGATTCAACCCTTGCCCAGTTTCTATCACTCTTGTGAAATTCCTGCGATCACTTTCTCCATTTGTTTTTCTTGAAGCATATCCCTACACTCACAAGATCCTCCAATAACATTGCATAAACGATTAATAGTATTGAAAAAGGAACATACATTTAAATGCTTTTTAGTAACAGCAACAAGTGTAAGCTGAAGTTGATGTGCAAAAAAATAGATGTAGTGAGCACAAGAATTATCCTTCAAAATTAGACTTTTAAGACCATGAAATTCACCTCGCATATTACTAGCTCCGTCATAGCCTTGACCTCTCAAGCTAGCAATACTCAAGCCATAGTTAGAGAATAATGACTTGATACCTTTTAAAAGTGAAGTTGCACTTGTGTCATGTACATGCATAAGACCAAGAAATCTTTCAATGACACATCCAAAACCATCAACATACCGAATGATAACTCCCATTTGCTCTTTTACTGAAATAGAGAAAAAATCATCACCCATTTCTAAAATAATGGCCTTTTTTGTCTCAAATGCAACTGCATTAATGATATCACGTTGAATATCGGGTGATGTAACTTTGAGATTTTCAGGAGCATTCCCTAGAACAACATTCCTAATTTCTTCATTGCTAGAAGCTATGAATTTTAGTAATTCTAGAAAATTCCCTTGCTTTGTTGAATTCTCAGACTCATCATTCCCCCGAAAAGGTAGCCCTTGCATTAAGAGATAACAAAGACACCCTATTGATGCATTTAGCCTACAACGACATTCAATTTTTGATTTCTCTAATTGCCTTGAAAAAGATGATTCAATAGATTGGGATTGGTTCATTAAATTTTCACAAGCAATTCAACATTTATTATGATTAGAGTCAGATTTCCTACATGCTCTCTTAATCTTGTTTTCTTTTGCCAAGCACTAAAACCCTCATATACAAAATTAGTATGTTTTCTTTCACGATCAGTCGAAAAAAGATAACAATATAAGCAATATGTAGCATCTTTTTCAACATTATATTCCAACCAATCCTTGAAATCATCAAACCATGATACAATAAATCTCCACTTACAATCTCTATCCATGGTTTGAGGAAAGTTGTGATTTCGAGGTTGACAAGGACCTTTTAATAAATAAACTTTATGCACCTGATCTCGTTTTTCAAGAGGATACTCCATTATATTAGGTCTCAATCCTAGATCGGAAGGAAGATTATGTAACAACCCACTCCCGAGTGACCCGAACCCGATATCATTGGTGATATCCGAGTCCGTGCCCCGCGAGGGTGGCGTACTACATC
>JAOSBK010000008.1:8072405-8121266 GCA_027568895.1 Erythroxylum shatona
GGGGGTTCGACGCCTGGGCTTTCCTGGCTTCCGACCTCGACAGGTGCAACAAATAGGATGGCGCAGGCCCCAGGTCGGTTGGGTCAAGCTGAACACCGATGGGGCTAGCAATAGAGCACAGGTCCAGGCTTCAGCTGGAGGACTCCTTCGAGACAGTGACGGTTTTTGGCTTGGAGGCTTCTCCCAGTTCATTGGTTGGTGTTCCCCGAAGTCAGCGGAGCTCTGGGCTGTCTATACCGGCCTCACCTTGGCTTGGAGATTGAGTTTTCGTCGTCTCGAGCTGGAAGTAGACTCGCTGGCGGTGCATCAGCTTCTTTCGTCTGTGCCGTCCCGTTCTCAGTCCGACAACCCTCTCCTCATGGGTATCCTCGAGCTTCTCAACAGAAACTGGACTGTTGCTCATCGGCATGTGCACCGAGAGGGCAACAGATGTGCGGATTGGCTTGCTACCCAGGCCTGTCCTGGCGATATTGGGATTAATTATTTTGATGTTCCACCTTTAGGGTGCAGGACTCTTCTTTCAGAAGATCAGTCGGGGCGCGGTTTCTCCCGTCTTATAAGCATATGATGTACTCTTTCCTTTTATTGAAAAAAAAGAGAGCAAAAGATCAATCAGTAATCAGATCAAGGACATGCGGGGCATTATACGATTTACACGTGTTTTTTTTCTGTTTAATGTCCCAGGCCCGATGATGATGATAATTGATGCTTACTCTGGGCCTGGGACATTAAACAGAAAAAAAAATGAATTATTGCTTCTAAATAATACCATTGTAAACACTATTTGGATGCCCCCGGCTAAATGAATTATTTTTATTTTCATAACTTAGTCAATCTCAAACATTAACACATTTAGGGGCTGCTAAAGTTTCTCTTATTATGTAGGTTTTAATTTTAATTTTCTGCTTTCAGTTTTTATTTTATTCAAATAAAGATAAAAACATATTTGGTTATTAATATAAATATAGTTATGTTTTTATTACCGATAATAATAATATATTTGATAAAATTTAAGCATAAACTATTTTTATTAGTAAAAAATTAAATATTATATCAAAATTAATATTTTATCATATAAAATTAATATTTATTTTAAGATAAATTACTAAATTAAATTAAATTTAAAAATATATATTTTGAATAAATTTTAAATTACATTTATTAATAATTATTACATTAAAATTATCTTTACAATTAAATTAAATTATTCATAATTTTAAATAATTTAATATATAATCTTAAATTAAATTATTCACAAATTTATTAATAATTAAATGATATAAATTTTAGTTGATACTGAATTAAAAACTAAAATTAAAAACAAAAAAACAACTTTAATGATTTTCACGAATTAAAGAACAGAAAGAAAACAAAACTAAAATCTCAAACAAATAAGTTTTTCTACTGAATTTGAAATAAAGATAAAAAACCAAAAGGCATAAATAAAAACAAACAACCCTTAACTAATAACTATTGTGTTACTTTTAAAAGTAAAATACATATTTAAATATAAAAATTAAACGAAATAAAAACAAAGGTACAGGTGAAGTATGATTAACGGCTCTTTTCAAAGTTCATAGCATTATTTGGTTAAATGGGAACACTTGAGACCAAGTTGTTAATATTCTTTTTTTATATAGAGTAAACTTTATTTTATATCGTTAGCTTTTGGTCCTATTTCATCTTTTACAAAATGTCAATCTTAATTGACATAAATAAAATAAAAGGAAGCTTTATCCAGTGTTTAGATTTCGAGTTGATCTCCAACGTAATCATTGCCATTCTTAATTATGGAAGTTTAAAGAACGTACTTTCAATTCATAATAAAAGGAACCTTGGCTGTTCAACAAATTGGTAAGAGTTCAAGAATTGGGGAAAGTGCACGCTGCATTCAATCAACTACCATAGCAAGTCGCAAAAAATTGAGAGTAGAGAATTAGGAGTTCCAAACAATTAACAGGACCTGATAGTAAGCAACATTACAAGAGCAAAGAAAGAGAGTTGCAGCAAACAAGGTGAAGTTTCTACTTCTCTTGGTACGCAAATCCCACAATTGACCAATTATTTGAGCCGATAAATTTCAAACATGTGCATGAACAAACAATATTTTAACAAGAAACAACTTAATGCCTCTCATCATGCAGTGCTACTTCATTCTTTCTTGCCAATACCATGAGACATATTGTAGATACCTCGCCCCTGAAACAAGAAAATAATACAAATTCATGTTAACAAAAGCAATTATAAATTCCGTACACTCAACATAAAACGCTAGAAATTCCTTACAAAATAAAGCCGTGAGCATACTTACAATGAGGTACAATGAGCTGGCTGCCAATGCTAAAGGAATGGCTACTGAAGTGATTTTATCAAGAGGTCCTTTCAAGTACGTGTGTTTGTGGATACTTTGGAAATACTTCTGCCTTTCAAGAAGCTTCTCTCTGGGTCGAAAAGGTGGCTCAGACATCTTGTTGCCTAAGTAAAGGCCAAATCAGAGTAGATAAATTATAGAAAAGATAAATGCTAATCAGAAGCAAATACAGATAGGTCGTATATAGATCATTTGTAGTATACCAGTACACAGAAACAAAGATCTACATTGAGAATGAAGCGATGGACAAATTGGATTCTTAGAAGCTCATGTAACAATGTACGTAGACAAACAAACATCAAAAGGAACCAAGAGCCTCCGATAATTAATACCAGGAATAATACTTGCCACTTGACAAGCATTTACTAAGCAGTCAAGAAACTAAATGGTCTAAATCCTATCCAGTAATTCTGAAAGATTGTACTCTCATCAATAAATTTTATAGTTATGTGCTCAGGCCTACAGTTTGGATAGAGAAGCCCCAAAATATAGTATAACAAAATGCAAGCCTGAACAACAAGCAACGAGATAAAGACAATAACAAGACTGATGCAGAAGACAAATTCATCCAAGTTCTTTTATATGCTATAGGTTTATATGTTTGTTCAAGTCAATACCATAGCACTGCTTTACACAAACTGTTGGTGAAATAATCAATTGTTTCTATGACAACAATGTTTAGCTCCTATGATCATCATTTCAGTTTAATTGTTTTGTTGCGAGACATAATAATGAATTGACAATCAATCTATTATTTAAAAATAAATATTCAGAGGAATAAAACTCGAACTATATTGTTTGCCAAGTGCAAAGAGTCGAATGCCAATGCCCAAAAACAAAGCACATGTTCAAGTGTGCATTCACTACAAGCATGATTGCCTTGAGCTTGTACAGCCTATAGAAGAGTAAAATTTTAACTACGCATTTTAAAGATTAAGAATGCAAACTAGGAGGTTACAGCAATAACTTGATCAAGCAAAATTGAATCAACTAGCTGCAACCAATAACCAATTAAACAACCATAAGCAGTAATATCTTCAAGATTTGACTTTACTTCCGGGTACTCCACCTATTGTTTATCTTGCTATCACTTCTCCTTACTTCTGTTTATATCTTTCTTCTTTTCATTTCCAGAAAGAACGTGAAAATAATTGGACGCTAGCTAATTTGTTTCTTCATAGTGCAATAGAATATGGCTCACGGTTATCAGTTATGTATAGTCATGTTTAGTTACTGGGTGTTGTCATCTGTAAAACGGGTCGAAAGCAAACCTAGAGAAACGTGTATCAATCGGAACTGAGAATTTGAAACCCAGATTATAAAAGAGAAAAGGGCAATATAAGATCTCAGTATTGTTGCGATTTCAATAATACAAGACACTGATATTGATTGGAACAGAGAACCCGAGTAGCACTTCTAAGTTAGCTTAAAAAATAGAACAATCAAATTTGCATCTGCAAAGAGTTATAGAAATACAGAAATTACGAAAATTTTAACACAAAAAAGCAACAAATCTTGACTATTATCGAGCGAGGAGCGACGGGAGCTATAGAAGTATTCGATAAAAAAGAAAGCAAGTCACAAAGGATAAAACCCATATACTTGATCAAAAATTTAGACCAATCCCATGAAAAACAAATCAAATGCTTTTCGTGTTGAAGAACAAATCCTCACCCGTCTCGATTACGATGATCTACTGCAAACTGGCACGGAAATGGCTGTGAGATAGGGCAAGGTGTTTTGGGAGATTTTTCTGATTTGTTATGCGGTATAATACAAACAGAGTTGTGCGCATTCAGATTCGGGTCCGGATCCAAGTCACCAAATTCGACCCGAATGCTCAACAGATCTGAAACTAAGCCCAGAGTAACTGCGATGTCGTATAGCGGTTTTCTTTCTTTTCTTGCTTTCTGTATAAGGAGCATAGATGAGTGATAATCTAGTACATTGAGATCTTGTGGAGACCACCTGCACCTCTCCCTCGGTCGCTAGCAATGGCTGAATAAAAAGCCCTTCCTCCAATTACATAGTCGTCTTCTGTTCTTTGCGTCAAGATGCGCCCCAAGGACAGAATCGCCTACTTCTACGACGGTTCTCTCTAGCTTCTTTTTCAGTTGCTTTAATGGATATTACTTTTTCCCATAGCTGTGGTTGTTTAATGTTTTGCACCATTCGGCTGAATATCAATTGTTTGATTTCAGTTGCTCCATAAAACTGACCAAGAGCTCTGGCTCTCTCTCTCTCTCTCTCTCTCCCCTTCCTTTTTGCTCGATGTTTAGATTTGTCGAACTTAGAATAGGTGAAACTTCCAGCTTTACTTAAGGAAATGGAGGCCAATTAATGTTGGACTTTCTTTAAATTATCTTTCTTGTGATGTTGTAGTTAGCAACTGGATCTTTATAACACTCTCTGCTTGCGTCACAGCATTTCCTTGCAAAATGTGTAAATTTCAATTGGAGCATGTTCTTGTGCCAAGTTTACAAGTTTATCTTGTTTCAAGGACTGGGAATTGGTGTTGTGATTTCGCAGGGGATGTGGGCAGCGTTTACTTTGGGCCAAATCATCCGATGAAACCTCACCGCCTTTGTATGACGCACCATCTTGTTCTTGCCTATGGACTCCACAACAAAATGGAGATTTATGTTAGTCACTTCATTTAAACCTTTTTGTCTTCTAATAAATCTGTTTCATATGCATGTGCGTGTGTGAGATTCTTCTCGGGAGTGATGCAAAATATAAAGTGTGTAAATTGATGTATATTGCTTCATGCAGCGGCCCCACAAGGCGTATCCTGTTGAGCTTGCTCAGTTCCACTCTACTGATTATGTTGAATTTCTGCAGCGAATAACACCTGATACGCAACATTTGTTCGCAGATGATTTGGCTAAATGTATGTGTTGCTTTCGGAAAGTCAATGAACTTTCTCATTCTCTCTCTCTTTTATAGTACTTAGACATTAATTTGTCCCATCTAATACATTGTATCATATGTTATGCTAAAACTTAAAATTGATTTGGGTGAAGAACATTGGATAAATCATGCTTTTTATCACCTAAAAATTGACTACCTCAATTTTGATCAAAAGTTATACATGTCAAATTCCTGAAAGATAAGGCATGACAGAAAGTTGCACTGTTGGTAGAGTATATCTTTTCAATTAGTTTTTAAAGATTAATGATTATCAGTTTTATATTCAGTTCTAGTGATTTTTGACTGCATATTGTTGTTAAGTGAAATTGTTAGATTCTTATTTACAGCAAAATATTCCTTCTGGGTATGGTTTTGTGAAATAATATGCTAACTGAGTAGATCACAGGAAGAAATCAGTTAAGGAAAGATGAACCTTCCAGTGATATCACATACTTCCGCTTCTTCTATGGTTCTGTAAGAAAAGCGGAACCTTCCACTGATTTTCTATACTTCTGTCTCTTGTTAATGCTTGTAACTTTTGTGGAAACTTTAGCACTTTTGGGTCTTTTTGATATCCAAAACATAAAAGTAGCTTGTTTTTCAGGAACAGGTATCTGATAGCAGGATAAACATCTTCTTCTTTCTTCTTCTTAATTTTTCCCTTTCTTCTATTCAAAGCTTTATGATTTGACTTTGGAAATGGAAGCTTTGTTGTGGTTCTATTTATGATAGGCTGGTTTTCAAGATATTCATCTTAACTCCAAGTTTCTTATAGGCTGGCTTTCAAGATATTCATCTTAACTCCAAGTTTCTCATTTCTTTCTTTTGTTATTCAGATAATCTTGGAGAAGATTGCCCTGTCTTTGAAAACTTGTTTGAATTTTGTCAAATATATGCTGGTGGAACCATAGGTAAATTACATCAAATGTGAAATGTTATTTAAAACTTGATTAGGATCCCGCTTTACAGCTCTCAACAAGAATTTTCCTGCAGATGCTGCACATAGATTGAACAACAAATCATGCGACATTGCTATAAACTGGGCTGGTGGTTTACATCATGCCAAAAAGTGTGAGGCATCTGGATTTTGCTATATCAATGACTTGGTTTTGGGGATCCTAGAGCTTTTAAAATACCATGCACGTGTTCTGTATATTGATATAGACGTGCATCATGGTGATGGTGTAGAAGAAGCCTTTTATTTCACTGACAGGTAACTAAACTCCTTGGTTGTATTTGAATATGGAGATTATATCAGGACCATGAATGCTGATGGAAAAATTTGTTGGCCTGTTAAAACTGGTGAATACAGTAATCCTACATATTGATGGCCGTGATCAACTTATTGGATTCTGTTGCTAGATTATGCACTAGCAGGCTATTTTCTAGATCATTTAAACCCATCAATGGAAATCGTGCCAAGGTCCCAAAATTTGTTTCATGAAGTTCACTTTTAGAATCATAGTGCTGTGAAGTAGGAGTATTTCTTCATCCACTAAGGTTGAAATCTGAGTAGGTGCCTAAGGGAGGGGATTATACCGCATCAGAAAAGCGGTCCCATGTTGGTCACTTTTTGAAATATAAACTTTACTATTAGCGATGTTGTTTGGAACCTTTAAAGTTTAGTGCTTATGCAAGTTGTAAATTGAAATACGGTGCCCTTGTTGCTTTTGCTTCAGATATAATTTTTAATAGTAAATAGATATGTTTTTTCTTCATGCTATGTCCAGCAATTGTTTTCTGATGTACTTAATTGATTAAGCTAACAAAAAGAATTTCTGTAACTAATTGTGAAGATTGGGAATCATTCAGTCAACTGTAGAAAAACTTGTACAAAAGTGGTGTTTTCACTAGATTGTTTGGACTAAAATCTAGTGAATAAATTAAATGGTCAAATTGCAACATGGCAGGGTAATGACTGTGAGCTTTCACAAGTATGGGGATATGTTCTTTCCTGGAACTGGTGATGCTAAGGTGACTCCTCAATCCCTTGTCATTTCTTCAAGTCTTACAAGGTTTTAATCTTATTTTCATTTGTATTCATATGCTTTTGTGTTGAAGGATATAGGAGAAAGAGAAGGAAAGTTTTATGCCATAAATGTACCACTGAAGGATGGAATTGATGATACCAGCTTCACTCGACTTTTTAAAACTGTAAGTTCTTGTTAATAACTACCAACTTTAAACAGAAATCTCTGTTATGTATCAAGTGTAACTTTTTATTTGCTTCATTTTGCAGATTATTACCAAGGTTGTTGAAACATATCAACCAGGTGTGATAGTTCTTCAATGCGGAGCAGATTCGCTAGCTGGGGACCGCTTGGGCTGCTTCAACGTCTCCATTGATGGTGCAGCTCTTCTTGTAATTGAAGCATATTTCCATTTCTTCCCTAGAATATCGCTTTAGAAAACTGGTGATTTTGGCCTTGAGCTGGTAGGTGGTAGCTTAGATGTGATTGGAAAGTTTACTCACTGCAATTTGTATGTTCTTTGCAGGGCATGCTGAATGTGTTAGGATTGTGAAGAAGTTCAATCTGCCTTTGCTGGTATGCTTTGATGAACCAATGCTACTTTATATTGATGTATGTGATTGGTAAAGCTTACACGGCAGAAATCTGATATGCAGGTTACAGGAGGTGGGGGATATACAAAAGAGAATGTTGCCCGTTGTTGGACTGTTGAAACAGGGGTTCTTTTAGATTCAGAGCTATCCAATGGTAGGTTAAGGTGATGATTCACATTATAGACTTCCTTGTGAGCCAAAGCGCACTTGGTAGTTATTTTTCTTTCTGGATTCTTGATAAAATTATGCATGAGTTCTGATTACTTTATTTGTGTGAAAGCTGTTTATCATTATGTTGATTTGAATAAAAAATATCTAGGTTATGGATGATAATATGTTAAATAGTACAAATGATGCTTTTCTTTTAGAAAAATGCATCTGTTATCCTTTGAAAATCTAGAGTACTAATCCTATTTGCATGGTGAAGTTTATATTGAAGTCCATCCACTCTAACCCATGAATTCTGTGGCATAGATTGCGTGAGTGGTGGCACTAGATTCTTATTTGTTACTCCAATTTTCTTGCAGAGATCCCAGATAATGATTATATTAAATATTTTGGGCCAGAATATTCATTGAAGATACCAGGTGGACACATTGTATGTTTGGCTTCAAAGAACTAATTTTATGCACTTCTTGCAAAGTTGGTCATCATGCCAATATTTTCTGACCATCGTGTAACAATTTTTGGTCTTGAAATTAAATCCAAATGGAGCTGAATAACCATTATAATTAATATTCTCTTGTTTTGTTTGATCAAGCAGGAAAATTTGAATAGCAAATCTTATCTTAGCACAATCAAGATGCAAGTAATGGAAAATCTGCGATGCATTCAGCATGCTCCAAGTGTACAGATGCAGGAGGTGAGTACAATCCAAGTATTGACTAAGCCTTTTGACGTTTGGTAAGGTATATAAAAAGATATTGAAAGTCATATTTTAGAATCATGCTTCTCCATTAACACATTCGGATGAGAAATGGTGCTTTTACACACATAACTCGCTTAAGTTGATGATGCTCATGAGAAATTGAAGGCTCAGAATGACTCATTGATGGCATGTTTGTGTTATCGGCAAAAATTCATATAAAAAATTTTAGATAGGCCAACAGTCACCCCTTTGGCCTGGCTGTTAATATGAAAGATGTTAGTTGAGAACGCTGACATTTAGATGGGAGAATAAAAATCTATTAATGGACTTAGGTTGCATACATTAAAACTTCTGTCATATAGTGTTCAGTATGACCTTTAGCAGAACATATGGTTTGGTAATTCTTTAAATAAATCCATTTTTAGTCTTTAACATGATCATGTTTTTTATCGTATCTAATGAGTAGTGTGGGCAACTGGTAAGAACAAAATTTTGAACTAGACAGTAATAATTTGGTTATGTTTAAAGATACTGACATGTGAATCTATTCTATAGATGAGAAGCAAGACTGGCCCCAAAAGCTCAATACCACTTAGAAGATTAATTCTTACCCCATATTAAGTTTATATTCTTAGATTTTCAGTCTAGCACTTGGTTTCACTTATTGGATTATGGCTGTAATGTGAAATTTACAGGTTCCCCCTGACTTCTATATTCCTGATTTTGATGAAGATGAGCACAACCCGGATGAACGCATTGACCGTAAGTTGAATTCGTTGATAGACATGAACCCTCCTTGAGTCTTTATATTTGTGTAGCTTCACGCTTGGAAAGCTTGCTCAATTGCTGTACTGTACTACCATCATTGGATGTGCTTTCCTCACCATTGACCTTGAATCGTGTTATACAGAGCATACCCAGGACAAACACATTCAACGTGATGATGAGTATTACGAGGGTGACAATGATAACGATCACAACATGGATATCTCATAGACGTTAACTGGTGCTATTAATTGTTTGATTGGTGGAAGCACAAAACTAGAATCCAAATTAGTGAAAATGTTTGATGTCCGTGCTAAATGGACTGAGAGGTTTTGTATCTTACCAGGGCAGGTGTATCGGTATTTTCCCAAAATGTTGGGGTTAAAGGAGGTAGAAAGAAGCTATAGTCATTTGTATATAATTTTGGGATAGAGAGATTGACCGTTGCCATGGATAGCATTTGGCACAACTGTAATATTTTTCGGACCAATGAATATTATCAGCCTTTTGTCATCTCCGTTTCAGACCAGCAGACAGCAGCTGATTATTAATGTTCTTTTTTTTTTATAATTGCCATGTTAGTGACACTCCTGAATGTAATTATTGGTCTGTAAATTTAAGCAAAAATCATAACTTAGCATTCGTTGCAGTGTCTAGATGCAAGACAAATGCGATACACATACAAGAACACCACATCAAAACAGATATTAGTATGTAGCTGTAGGATCTGTAGATGATCTTACAGGTAAGTCAGTTCCACTTAATCCCCATTTCACGGGCTAAGGAATGGCAACACGATATAAAAGTAAATGCAATACGTGTAGCTGAATCAATACACGCAATTCACAAAGTTCAACAAGCACTTGGTATAGGTCATTCCTTTTCTCTTAATCCTTATACTTAAAGAACCAATGAGTCACGAACTTCCCAAGTCCCTGTTCTCTGCCAAGATGCAGTCCAGCAATGAATCACAAGCATCTTCAAGAAGGTCCAAAACCTGAAAAATATAGCTAGTATCAAGGGACAACAAATTCATAAGTTTCAACAAGAAATTTAATCAAATTTGATAATAAAACTGGAAGGCCTGCAATAATCTAATATATCTTTATTAGAGGGACCAAAGTATTGGTAGGAGCAACTTGTAGGCTCTACTGATAAAACCAGCATCCATACATGAGATTTATAGGGGAGGGGGAGTTATGCAATGAAGGATGCACATGTCATGGAGTGGTTAAGCGAGCAGGTTAAAAAATGAAATCAGATAGCAAAATTTGCTTTAGTGTAGTGTGTATGGAGGCAACATCATGGCCCAAAGATTGAAGCGATATGGAAAGCATTATTCAGGTCAGATCCACACTGAATGGTGTCTGATAACAGGAGCTACAGCTGAAAAAGAAATTAACTTGTGAAGAAAAATAGTGCAAGCAAGCACAATTGTGCACACGCAAAGAAACAATGAATTAAAAGAAATTATTTGCTAAACCAAACTCAACTGCCAGATATGCATCTCAGAGACAAGATCCTGCCTGAAGCATTCTCATTTCAGGTTTGAAATTAAACTGAAACAGGCCTCAGACATGCCGTTCAACTTTCATGACGACAAATTGCTTTAACTCACCTCAGCTTGCAGATTAAACGCAAATAGTTAAAGCCTGATCCAAGTATAATTAAATGCAAAAAGCACTTAATTGTTCCACTGCTGCTATTTGACAAGTCATATGCGACCATATCTCAATCCCGAAACTTCGTTTCACATTTCAGAGTTTTACAAACCATTGTCATTTCAACTCAAGAATTTCAACAATCTAACAAAAGAAATCATGATTAAACCGGCACAATTTGACTGAAAATAGGGGGCATACTTTCTCAAATCCCTGTGGTCCACCATAGTATGGATCTGGCACCTCAGTTTCATCGTGTTTCTTACAATAGGAGCACATTAATTTAACCTGAAAAACCAAATGAATCTTTGAGAGTTAAAACAAAGCAACCCTGTACTAACAGTCCCCAATCATTGGTCTTTCATTAACCTTCTTAGCAGCATCATCAGCCAGACGCTCTCTGAATTTCCATCTGTTAAACGCCTCCAAGATATCCTCTGCACACAGCACCAAAAGACTCTCATTACTAAAACAATCTCACATGAATTTACAGACATCGCTAGGCTTCTGTTCTTTTTAGATATGACAAAACACACTCAAATTCACCGAATGCTCAAAACACATGCATACAGAAGACTGATAACCCTATAAACAATCTTTGCTCTAAACATTCACCCACGTCGATTCTGCTTGTCCATGGCAAGAATGATATCAAAATCTTTGAAATCAGACGGTTGTATTGGCCTAGATATAGATGTTATCTCAATCCCACGCCTTTTAGAGGCCGCACTCATTCTTGGGTCGGCTGGATTACCCTTCAAATTATTAAAACAACAATCAGATAATACTGGCAAATAGACAACACAATAGATAACTGTTGTAGATGACCTCATGATAGTTAATGGTCCCGGCGGAGTCAATAAAGAACTTGGACTCAAGCCCTCTCTTCTTGACAATGTCCCTGAAGACACCCTCAGCAGCTGGGCTTCTACAAATGTTGCCCAAACAAACAAACAGAACTGTAAAAGGTTTGATCTTTGTGTCTGTGGAGGGTTGTGTTGAAGATGCCATTGATGATGCTTTGATCAGAAGAGGCCTAAGGGTGCAAGATGAACTGACACTGTTGATGGATATTTTCTGGCGATGGAAACCTTGGAGATAGTTTCTGACAAGTGGGTTAATGCTCAGAGATTTGGTGGTGAAGTGGCAAAAATGTAAATTCAGAGATGGGATTGGCAGCCTAGTCCTGGTATTGGTGGTAATAGAGTACATGGATGGTGATACGGATACACTGGTCATTTTCTTTTGTAGTGTATTCTTTAATGGCGTTTTAGGAAACAAAGTTGTTTTCTGTTGAGAGGTTGTGGTTCAGTGGATGTGGGTTGGACTGTTCGGGGCAAGAAATAATGGACTGGAGCTGCTTATGTTTATGGATTAGGCTACATCACATATGGTTCAGCTTTTGTTGCAACTGAAATCCCATCACCATTCAACTGTTCTTCTGTTGTTAAATTAACAATTGTTGGTAATAATTTATGAAATATTAACTACAAAATGTGACTGGGATAGATTTGATGGACAAATCAGAGGACAAGAACATTTTCGGTAATCTCATATTTCAACTCTCAAAGTCGTGTCAACGTATACATATCTATACATATCTATATAAATTGCCGCAGTTGCAGGAATGCGTTTACACTATAATATTTGACAAGATAGATACAGAAATCTGGTTTTGTTGATTAAAACATCTCCAACTGATTATCCTCTTCTGTACTCCTACTTTCCTTACTCTTGGTAGTATTGTCCTTGTTATAAGAAGACACACCAATACCAACATCGCAAAACTTTGGCAACTCTGGTGGTACTGAGCACCGTATTAGAGGCCAATTAAGACCTTCAAAGAAAGGGTGCTGCCTGATCTCTGCTGCTCCTTTAGCAGATCCTAATCGGTTTTCAGGCTCTTTTATCAACAACCCTCTGATCAAATCTCGTGCATGAAAGCTGACTATAGGGCTGCTAGGAAACTTCAGGCTTCTTGACACCACATTTGTCAGCGTTTCCTCGTTTCCTGATCCTTTGAATGGTGTTCTACCGTATAACAACTCAAACAGGAAGATTCCAAATGTCCACCAATCAACAGCACTTCCATGGCCCTCACCTTTGATCATCTCTGGAGCCAGATATTCGTGAGTACCGACAAAGGAGTTGGATCGGGCACCAGTTGGTTCCACTACAAGTTGCGGCAGTGGGTTCACCTGTGATACCAAGTCAGATCTCAACTTGCGAGATTTCACGGCCACTGATAGAAGTCTTGGGGTGAAACATGAAACCTGCCACGCTGGATGGAGGCAGAAAGGATCAATGCAACTGGACTCAGAGCATGGACTTGACGTCTTTTTCACAGGCTCTGTATCAGGTGAAGATGACTGAACCAGAATGGGATTAACAGTACATCTCAGTGACAAGTCAAAGTCTGAGAGCATTATATGCCCATCTTCCCGGACCAGAATATTTTCTGGTTTTAAATCTCGATAAATAACTCCAAGCATGTGCAAGTATTCTAATGCAAGAAGAACTTCTGCAACATAGAACCTGCAGAAATGATAATTTCAAATTAGTTCAAAAACATGGGGAAGGGGAAGAAAAAGTTTTATAACCAAGAAAAAGGTTGTACTAGATGGAACAAAAGGATTCCTGCCCGTCAGACCTCCCCTATTTATTGAGTAATAGGGCCATCAGAATCTCCCTTACGTATAACAGATACTAAAATAAGGACAGAGGGCATTCCTCTTGGAGAATTTCTGACAAAATAATATTCAAAAGCCAATTAAACTCATAAGCTACTATGCATGACGTTTTAAATGATAATAATATTAGTTTATATTCTATGGATGAAGCCAGAAGCAGCAGGCTTAATGGCCCCATACTGAACAGTGTCCTGAAGAGAAAGCATAAAGGCCTGAGTCCTGTACATAACCAAGCAATCACTCAAGCATCTCCACTTGTTTGTGGCACCCAAATTCAACTATGTGAAGTTCCAAAACAATACTCTTATGGCATCACTCTCATTTGCATCCACCTATTAGACCTTGCATAAAAAGGCCTAAAATTTTTCATAAATTAGTGTCTGTAACTTGCTCTGAGGACATCCACCGCAACGCAAAATGTTTAAACCCATCAAATATCTAGCGTCAATTGTTAGATCCTTCCTGACCCAACTTTAATACAACTTTAATAGATAAAAAAGGTCAATGCTTCAAAGGTCTAAATAGAACGTGCCAATAAGTATGAATTCCGGATTAGAGGGTATGTTGTGGATAAGAGGAAAAGAGAAGTAGAAGAAGGCAGGAATACATTTTACAGGCATGTGAGAGGAAAGAATTAAATCATAAGTAGGATCACCCATAACAAAACAGGAACAAAATACACATGTATCTAATAGTCAACAGAGATTCGTACCTTGCTGCTTGTTCAGAGAAACATCTACCAGGTTGCTTCTGCCTTGACATATGCAGATCTCCACCAGGACAATACTCCATAACCAAGCATGAGAACTTATCCGATACAAAATGGGCATATAATGTAGGAAGAAAAGGATGATCTAGCATCTGCATTATCTCTTTTTCAGTTTGGGCCCTGGACATCTTCTTTCTGCTTGCCAAAAACTCGTTGTCCATGACCTTCAGAGCAAATAGGCAATTTGTACCTGTTAGTTCCGCAAGATAAATAGACCCAATATCCCCACAGCCAAGCTTCTTAATCAGCTTAAAATGCTTCAAACTCAGGCCCCCATACTGCTTCTGACTTTGCCGAATGGCTTCCCACCTTAAGTCCCGTGACATGTGAGGCCTAGTGCCACTACAACTAGATCCACTCAAATTACTGCCTTCACTTGTACTTACACTGCTACTATAGTCACCAATGCTACTTTTTGAGCTTTGGGAGAATTCCCCCTTTTCTCTTGATCTTGACTTCTCATCAACTTTACTCAACACAGATTTCATCTTATTGCAATTTGAAATGTAATCAAGATTGTTTGGACTTGAATCCACAATGTTTGAAATGAATTCAGTACTTCTGGAATGTGGAGAAGCTTTCATAATTTCTTGTCTTAGACTCACAGCATGACAGCCACACATCCTGCTGTCTGAATTAATAAGACCAGAATCTAGACCTCTGTCAGTTTTTTCATTACATTCATTTAAACTGTTGGAGGAAGATGAATCCTTCTTTACTTTCTTCCTAATAAAGTTCTTGCCCCTGAAGATCGGCATAAAACGCGGACTACTGCAAGTAGAACTGCTTGAAAGACCACCAGCGCTGGAACTAGAAGGTAAACATGTGCTATGTAAGTGGCTTTTCTGTCCCTGTGGAATTAATGTTTCGACTGAAAATTTAAGTGAGACTGAAGCAGTTCCATCCACTTCTTTTAGATTCTCACTGGTATGCATGGCAGAGGAACAGCCTGCAGATTCAAGCCCATCACTTCGCGCTTGTGAAATTTCACTATTAAATCCAGTCACCAGAGGAACAACATGATCATGTACAGGAAGCACACCGTCCTTCGCTCTTTGGGATGCTTCGAGTTCCTTCTCAGAAGTACTAGCTGTGATTTGTTCTGGAACAAGGGATATTTCAACTAAATTTCCATTTCCTTCATTCGAGGGAAGGCCAGAAGCATTAGCATCAACAACCACTTCTCTGTACAATCTTTTGATAGTTCCCACTTCTGAGGGCCTAGATGAAGAAGCTTGTTTGGACAATCGCTTCATAGCAGCCATCTCTGATGCCTGAGAAATGCACAATCCTCTCAATGCCTGTTTCAAACTCACGGGTTCAGCAATTCCAATCCCTGAGGTTTGAGGCGAACCAATTCTCATTGGTCTCTTCATAGCTTTCTTTCTTAAACTGTCTCTACCACCTTCATGCACCAGTCGAAGACCCTTAGTAGAAGTTCTAATGTCAATTGCTTCAAAAAGACGATTAATGTCATCTTCTATAGAATATTTATTACCCACTTTCAGAACAGACTGTTTTCCTGCTTTTAAGCTCATATCTGGTTCATATTCAGTATCTTCAGTTGACTCAACAATTTCAGATGTGGTGGGCAGCACATCCATCCCCATTGAATTGTCTTCTATACACTAACAGTACTGATTAATACTTTACAAGGTTATATTAACCCATTTCCAGAGAAGTAAGCCGAAAATACTTCCTAATGGAAATTAGAAAAAACACGACAAATCCTCGGAACCTCTCTTCAGTCATACTGATCCCACAGTTAAAATCCCCTGCCCTTAACCCTTTAGCATCCTCAAAATGAAGCATCCAAATCCTGGCATGATAAACAACATTAAGATAAATACAGCGAAATATATGATCAGAAGAATAACTCATCCATGATTTGATTAACGAGCATGAAATAATACAATTAATATCTCCAAAAGACCAGAAATTCTAGCACCAATAACTAAACTAATGTAATTTAAAGCAACTTATTCACCATAAGAATGTGGTTTCACGGAATTCCAAATCAACAGAGTGATCTATAAACTTAACCTAGCTTTCCCCATCAGTGATTCACACCCAACACTGATGGCACAACTACCACATCTTAAAGTTTGGAGCTTTTGACAAATACAAAAGCTGTTCACTTTAAGTTAAATCACTGAAGCACGCCTGGCACACGATATGTAACAAATAATTCAAAAAGCAGACAACTTTCTTCCTTAACAACCAGTTTTGGGCTATAGTAAAACACATCAAATAATCAATATACTGTTTTTTCCCAGCCAAGACTTTATGCTTAATCATGTTCAAGCCAAGATACAAGCAGTTGACTTCCATTTCAAATCAAGCTAATCAGGTTCTAATCAAACAACCCTTTTTCACCAGCAAGCACATCACCTCAGCGTTGCATTCTACCAACTACAATAGTAAATTCATTTTTTAAAAAAAAAGGGAACAAACAATCAAATAAAATGGGAGTGATAGCAACTATTCAGAAACCAAATAAACATAACACTAACAAAGAAAACAGAGGAAAGCACCTGAAGAAGAGATCATAAGAATTGATGTATCAACGAGGACGCAATATAGAAGGGAGCTTCTGTTCAGATTAAAAAAAAAAACAGAGAGAGAGCGTAAGTGTGTATGTTGATGTTAGGGCACGAGAGGAGAGTGAATGAATGAGGAAAGAGCAAAAGAAGAGAAAAGGAAACAAAGTTAGAAATGATATCACGAGGAACGCAGACCCTTTTTTCTCTCTAACAAGTAGAGTACGCAGACAGAATTGGATACTCCTGAGCTAAGACAGACACATACATACACACACTGTTCCTTTTTATGTTATGCCGGAAAACAACAGGAGGCCTGGCTCTCACCGGTCGCCATGTCCATACTACCAAGACTCTTTTCCAAACTTTTTTTCTTTTACTGTTGTCATCAAATAGATTATGCTCAACACAGAGAAATTTAACCAGTTCTGTAAGATATGACTACTTTATACGGACTACCGGTTTGCCTGCAAAGCTAATCCAAACAATCTTTTGTTTATAATAAGAAACTATAATTAAACTAGCGTTGACCAAGTCAAGTCGCGGTGAATTAAATTCAAATGAAATATCTTTTGTTTTTATTTTTCTATATCTGATCCGACGTGTCGTTCCTTTCTTTCGAATAACAAAACGCAACCGAACTAGCCCGAAGCACCTCATTCGATTAAAGAGGTCTAAAACGAAAAGCCGCCGAAATTACTCATCAAGCAAAGCAATGGAGGACTCCCACAACGGCGACGCTGACAGAAACTTGACGGCGGACACCGAGCAAGAGGCGCCAATTGTAGGGCCTGGTCCGGCACCAAAGGCTCGCCCCAAACGTCCTCTCCAGTTCGAGCACGCCTACCTCGATGCTCTTCCCTCTGCCAACATGTACTTGCCTTTCTAGGGTTTATTAACTACATATGTATATGTTTTGTCTTCTCTTTTAGTGGCTACTTAAATATCTGTCGTTCAGTCCTCAACAAATTGTTATCGTGTTTTACTAGCTTCTGATCATGCTTTCTTGTTCACGCGAGGATAGTTGCTAATGGAATCTGCAAGATTTAGCACTAATTTCTTCTCTCTGTCATACTCTTCAGGTATGAAAAGAGTTATATGCATCGGGATGTGGTTACTCATGTTGCTGTATCTGCAGCTGATTTTTTCATTACCGGAAGTCTTGACGGTATTCGTTCTCGCTATACATGAATACTAAGACTTGGTTTTGCATTCACAATATCGCTGTTTCTTTTTAATTGCTTGTTGTTGCTTGCTGTTTTAAAAATAAAAAGAAAAGAAGAGAGTGAAGTTGTTAAAAAAAAAAACTTTTCTTTTTGTGTTACTGCACTGATTTTCCCAGGTGGGAAAAAAACTCAACTGTGGTATGAACATCTTTCTGCTTCAAATCTTTGTGTTAAAAATATCTGGCCTTGATGTATACTAGTTTCCATGCATAATGTGTTTGAATTTAGTTACTCTTTACACTTGACCATATAGCACTGCGCCATTTATTGGATTTTTCGTTTATTTTGTGGTTGGTTCACCTATCCATGTCATTCACAACGTTATCCTGACTATCCATGTATTGAGCCATCGTAGAAACTACAATAATGCATGCTTCATTTTGACATTACTAGCTGTTTATTTCTTAAGAAAATTGGGTCACACAGTAAGTGGTAACTTTCAAACCCCATCCACTCAAGTGAGCATATGAATCCAGGACTTATGGGTTCTTGGTAGGGAGTGCCTACCGATAGGCTACACCCCCCGCCACCTTACTAAAGTTTAACTTTTGGTGCACTTGGTTTGCTCTTATTTACACCACCTGAAGTACAGTGGTTTTGTATGATTGTTTATCCTATAGTTGCAGCTACGTAGTCATGAATTAGACAACAAGTTTGCTTGTGTGTTGAATCTCATCAATTTAGAGGTTTTATTGCAATGGAAATTTTGACTTAATTACCAACCTTTGCTTGATAAGTGCTGCTTATTGAGTTAAGTGATCAAGAAACAAAATTATTCTTATTGTTTGGTATTGCATTGACAGAGCTTTTAAAGATGATACTCTTTATCAATGCTTACTAAATGCACTGTTCTTTTTTAATGACTAATATGAATCAGGGCATCTGAAATTTTGGAAGAAAAAATCTACAGGCATTGAGTTTGCAAAACATTTTAGATCTCACCTTGGCCCCATAAAAGATCTAGCGGTGAGTTCATTTTTCTCAACACTACCTCTGTAACCTTATGTTTTGTCATTTCCATTTTCATGTTCTTAAGACGGTGCAGTCATCAACCATGAGTTAGTTCAGCCATGCAGGTTAGTGTGGATGGCCTGCTTTGCTGCACAATTTCAGATGACAGTTCCGTGAAGATATATGATGTTGTCAATTATGATATGATGGCTATGATTCGCCTACCATTTGTTCCTGGTGCTGCGGAATGGGTCTACAAACAAGGTGATGTCAAGGCCAAACTTGCTGTTAGTGATCAGAAATCTTCATTTGTGCACATCTATGATGCACGATCTGGTTCAAATGAACCTATCATATCAAGAGAGGTTCGTACCTTAATGTCAATTGTAGTTTTCCAAATAAAAGGGTTTTTGTACCTATCTTGTCATGATAAAGATGCTTATGTTTTTTAAATTTCCACTCCTCCAGGTACATTTGGCACCAGTTAAAGTTATGAAGTATAATCATGTCTTTGATATTGTGATATCTGCTGATGAAAAGGGAATCATTGAATACTGGAAGCCTTCTACACTTAAGTTCCCTGATGGCGAGTATGTGCATAGGAACACTTACATTTGATTACTGCTTTGAATGATATGGGCTGCCCCATTTTCAAGTTATTTCAATTAGATATTTTAAAGTGAAATGGTGTGGGCTTGTTTCCTATGTTGGTGTACATCACCGAACCTTCTTGTGGTATGAGATCCCAGTTTAGGCTAGAGGCTCATATCTTCATTCATTCTCATAATCTTGTGTAAAATGATGGCATTTGATGTCTTCATGTACTAAGAGTTGCACCTTTTATAGCTAAAGCAGCTAAAACGTTGAATTTTGGCTTTGCTGTTATATTGGTCACCTAGCAATGGAATGCTTTTTTCAATGGAACAAGTTGTGCCGTCATGCAATTGGCTATTTTCTGATCTCTTGGATACTTGAATCAAGTTTGGCTGTTGTCTTTTAATCACGTATTGTCACTTTTTAAGTTTTGCTTGTATGATTTTGTTGTCTTATCCTCATTGATGCTTGATGGTCTTCTTTTATTTGGTCACTGCAGGGTGAACTTTAGATTGAAAAGTGATACCAGTCTACTTGAGATTGTAAAATGCAAAACAGTTGTTTCAACTATTGAGGTACATATTGCATCTCTATAACTGGTCAAATTGGTAACAATCTTGTGCTTGAATATTAGCAATTGTACTAGTTTTTGTTTAGAATTTTTTAGATGTTCAATTGTTTTCTTCATGAAATTGATTCAGAATGTAGTGGCAAAGAAAATTTGACTAATGGCATTGTAATCTTACTATTCAGGTGAGCTCAGATGGTAAGCAATTTTCCGTTACCTCACCTGACCGAAGGATTCGTGTATTTTGGTTCAGAATGGGTAAACTAAGACGAGTTTACGATGAATCACTGGAGGTATTAACAAATTTATTGCAACTATTGCTTATAAGTTGTTAGGTTCTGCGCTCATTTATGAACTTTATGCTCGTTAGGTGGCTCAAGATCTCCAGAGAAGCGGGTCTTCATTATACCAGTTGGAAGCTATAGATTTTGGAAGAAGAATGGCTGTTGAGAAAGAAATTGAAAAGACAGAAACTGCACCACAACCAAATGCTGTTTTTGATGAGAGCTCTAATTTCCTTATTTATGCAACACTCCTTGGAATTAAAGTAAATAACTAAACTAAAATTGCATGAAACATTATCTAGAGATCTGTTGTTGGATTTCTTCACCACAATATACCAATATTTTCTGTTTGTTCTTTCTACAACTTTTTGGATTCTTTGTTTTCTGTAGGTAGTAAATTTACATACCAACAAAGTTGCAAGAATTCTAGGAAAGGTGGAGAGTAATGACAGGTTTTTGCAAATTGCCCTGTATCAAGGTGATCGAGGCAGTAAAAAGGTTAGGAAATTGCCATCTGTTGCAGCAAATGTCAATGAGAGCAAAGATCCCTTGACTGACCCTACTCTTTTATGCTGTGCTTTCAAGAAGCACAGGATTTATTTATTCAGGTAGCTTTGCTGGTTTTCTAACTGTTCATTTAAATTTGATGGTTTTATTTTCTTAAATATTCTCTTTTGATGCTATTATTGACTTTACCATGTGCTGAACTTGGACATGGTATTGATATTAACCAATAGGAGCGAAGCAACATGAAAACATTCGAATAGCTTCTGATATTTGCAAAACTTCTTATTATGCTTGTCTTCTATTTGTACTTGATGATATATATGTTCTTATTTTGAAAAGTTTGACCCTAGCGGTTCATGTAAAGAATGAAATATTTGGTACCAGTGACGGATATTGATTGAATCCTGATAATTTGGTTTAGGAAATCAACACTAATAAGTTGCTTAACATTCCTTGACATAGATGGAAAATGAGTTTAATAGGTGCCAATCTGAACTAAACATGTTGGTTTATTTGAAAAACTTACTGCAGCAAATTACATTATCTTACTTGCTGAAATTGAGCTCCCCTTTTTATTTTTATGTGGCTTGGTTTTTCTGTTGCTAATTCTTTTCTTTTCTTTTCTTTTTGTTGATTGTTTTATGATTTCAATAGCCGGAGAGAACCAGAAGAACCCGAAGATGCTACCAAGGGAAGGGATGTCTTCAACGAAAAGCCCCCAGCAGATGAGCTTTTGGCTGTATCTGATATTGGAAAAGCAGTGACAACGTCTCTACCTGACAACGTGGTAAACTTTCTTTTTGTGTTTCCATACTTAATTTTATTGCACAAGTTAAACCTGGTCTATCAAATTCGTGAAACTAGAAATCCATGAGTTTAGAGCTGTCTTGCAATTTGTTTAGACGTGTAGATAAGTGCGTTAGCATGATGGCTGTTAAGTTATTCCATAAACTTTGCATGTTGATATGCCCTATGTTCTCTTGTTCATAAAATAGAGCACAGCTGTCTTTTTGCATTTGTTAATCATATTTTCTGGTCAATACTCTTTAACCAGATTTTGCATACC
This sequence comes from Erythroxylum shatona, assembly GCA_027568895.1. NCBI lineage: Eukaryota > Viridiplantae > Streptophyta > Magnoliopsida > Malpighiales > Erythroxylaceae > Erythroxylum > Erythroxylum shatona. The sequence continues at coordinate 8,094,739 of JAOSBK010000008.1, forward strand.
ACAATGGGTGACATTCACATGAGATTGTACCCTGAGGAATGTCCAAAAACTGTGGAGAACTTTACAACACACTGCCGAAATGGCTATTATGATAATCTCATCTTTCACCGTGTCATCAAAGGGTTCATGATACAAACAGGAGACCCTTTGGGAGATGGCACCGGTGGCCAGTCTATTTGGGGCAGAGAGTTTGAGGATGAGTTTCACAAAAGGTAACCTTTTTGGTTCATTTGCTTCATATTGTATTGGTTCCTGAAACATCAAGATTTCCCCCATTCTACTCCAGAAACACTTAAAGAGATAGCAAAATTCTTTGTTTTGGTTGATGAAGCTCTTCTTTGCTTCTTATAGAGGTTTATGCCTGTGGCTATGGCTGTCAGTTAATGTACTGGAAAGATGAATATAGAGTGTGTCAGGTGCTCCGGCACACACACACACTCTCTCTCTCTCGTGTATTTGTTATCTGCCATTTTCCACCGCGTACTCTAGATTCTGGTTTATTTGCATGATCTTTAGTTCTATTTGTACTACTACTGATCACATTTTTGTGTTGTCAGTTTGCGGCATGATAGACCTTTCACAGTGTCAATGGCAAATGCTGGACCAAACACAAATGGCTCTCAGTTCTTTATCACCACTGTAGCCACTCCATGGCTGGACAATAAGCATACTGTTTTTGGTAGAGTTGTTAAAGGAATGGACGTTGTCCAGGTAAAAATGAGCCTTAGTTGTTTGATATGCATGCACAGTTTCCCTTCAGATGTGGTTAAGAAATTCCATAATGTATTATGTTGTATAAAACTGACATTAAGTTTATTCATAAGTTCCTTTCTGAAACAAAAACAGGGGATATTTTAACTAGTTTTATTTGATCATCATGCGACTTTGAATGTCAACTTGCTCGCTAGCAAGCCATGCACTCTACTCTACTTTAGGGACAGTTATGGAATTCCTTGTATGACCCATCAGTAATAATATTTGTGGATGCCGCTTCATCCTATAGAAATATTAATGTGGGTGCCGTTGACAGGCTATTGAGAAGGTGAAGACCGATAAAACAGATAAGCCATACCAGGATGTGAAGATCTTGAATGTGACTGTTCCTAAGTCGTAGCATCATTCTATGATGGTCGGAGATGAATTTACTCTGACGTGCACCTACAAATGATGCATCAAGTAAGTGTCTCATTCTAGTCCTCTGTACAGTTCTCTTCTACAATGTTTAAGGTTATCCCCCTTCTTTTCTTTCTTAATATTTTTATTTTCTTGTCTAAAGCTACTTGGGATACACGATTGCAGCTGAGTCCCTTGTGGAGGAATAAGTTCAAATTATTAGTCATGGAAGAGAATTTTCTAAATAGTTATCACCTTGGACATGTAGGGATTTGTGTTTTCATCCCAATGATTTAGGGTCTTAAATTATGTTCCTTCATCATGTCTTCTATGTCAATGGTCAAATAATCTTTATTTTCTCTAGGAGAGATGATCAACAACACAATAAATATTAGAAGATGTCACTCTGTTGTTTCCCCTATTCGGAAGAGAAAGGCTGATTGAGTCATTTTAGCTTGTTTGTCCTGAAGCTTATTGCTGATCTTGCAGCGAGAGTCTATATTTCTTAATAAAGCGTCCAACTAATACTTATCCCCAAGTTGGTAAGTCGATCTCGGAATCCTGAGGAGAGGAATGTGCAGCTAAAGATTTATTTCGTGATTGATAAAAATTTAAGGAATAACTCTGATCTTGGTCAAGTGTGACCGGAGTTATGGTCGTTTCCCAAAGGTTATTGCTTTTTACCCGTGGTGTGCAGATTATATTTGTAGACGAGTAGACTTGCTCCGTCTCTTTTAGTACTTAAACATTTTCGTTTGATTTGTCAAGAAATTCATTGTTCTCCTTCATGATTGCCATGTTAATCATTACTTTGTCGGCCTCAGGTAAACATAAGTATTTCTAACGTGTAAGGCCTCCACGTCCAGACACATCTTTAGCTGCTGTAGATCGAAATGGAACGGAGTCATGTTATCAGAGAGTGGAGAGCAAGCTGAGATCTTCCCGAGATGCTCATCTGTGCTTCATGTCTTGACTTTATTTGCAGCTGTCGTGTATTATCATCTCCTGCATGCTCGATTGCTTGCTCTTATTCCTTTTCTAAGTCCTTACATGACACCATGCTTACCTACGTAACTGGATCCCCGAGAGATTCAATTGCAGACCACCTGTATATTTTTTCTTCGAGGGTCGTTCTCTCTGATATAAACCCTAATGTTTGAGATTCTGACCTTGCCATTCGTAAGATAACTTGGTTTTGTTCATTAAGAGGTGAATCGTATTTTTCAACAGTAGTCCTATGCTAGTCGAGGTGTATGTGTTGCTTATAGCGTATGTTCTCTTTTCTTTAGCCGCCGCAACAATTCCATATTTCATGTGTTGATACTTAGTTTAGGCCCTTTAGGGTATTAATTTCGGGAGGAGAGATGATCAGAGGTTGAAAATAAGCTTGGTGTTGAATTAGAAATTCAACATTATTATAATAAAAAAAGACTTGTCCTTTTTTCTTTAAGCAAAGAGGACAAATAATTCTAACCTTTGCAGTTTAACGTGTTATTTGTTTCAATTAAATATTAAGTTTTGCAAACATTAAATTAAATTTTTTTGTGAACGAAAATCTTAACTAAGTCTTGACATGATTAGTTATCTGACATGTTATAAAATTTTACGTTTAAAATAGGTTTACAATGTAACGTGTTAGCTTATTTGTTTTATTTATTTATATTTTATTTTTATATTACTTATTTTTATTTTTTATTTGTATGTTGTTATTATCCTGTATGTTTTTTTATTATTTTATTCTTTATAATTATATTTTATCTTTTGTTTTCAATTTTTATTGTTTTATTTATTTTTATATTTTATTTATATGATTTTTACTTTTACTTTTTATTATTTTTATCTTTTATGTCTATTTTCATTTTATTTTATTTTATTTTTAATATGTATTATTTTATTATATTTCATATTTATTTTTATCTTTTTATTTTTAGTTTTAATTTTTTACAAATAGTTCTCAAAATTATTTTTTCTCTTTTTTCTAATGAATCTATTGAAAATAGGGATAAGATTGTGTAGTTTTGAAGTTGTATTAAAATGTTATTGTTGTTGTTTTGTACCAAGTGATATTATTGGACTCATTCTTAATTTTAAAATACATAAATATCGTAATTAACAAATTTATTTTCTTAATTAATAAAATCTTTTTAAGTAATAAAATATTATAATTGTTTAAATTTTTTTACCTGATGAAATCTTTAATCTTAATTTTATTATCAGTAAAATCCTAATTTACTCTCACACTTCTCTCTTCTTCTTTGATTGTAGCGACGTTCTTGTCGAAAGGCTTCTTCACTTTGTCTTATTCATCTTCTACAATGATATATTCACCTTTCTTCTTCTTTTTTCATGGCTTTACTCTTAACTTCTTTTATGTGGTAATTTTCACGCTTATGTCTTCTTGACATTTTTGCTTACCTCTTATGTGGTCCTTGTTGCGCATTATAAAAGGGACCTAAATTAAATAAAAAGGAGGGAGTAGGGGACTTGTTGGTTATGTGAGAAGTGTGCTTTTTTTTTCAACTTTTTTTCGTTACTTCTCTGGTTATTAAATCAAAGAAGCATTACCTTAATTGAACTCCATCACTAAACATGATGATCAGATTCGTCTGATATACCTAGTTAGTATATTTTATTTTCAACTAATCATAGAGTAAGAACCAATATACCTAATTTTTGAAATTTTCAGTCTCCCGAATCAGCCTCAAGTGAATGCAATAGAATAAGATCATAGGATAGGATTGAAAAAGACTACAATATGAATATATTCAACCTTTATAGGTGAATGAAGTTAGAATTCTAAATTTTTATGGATGCAATCAATTCCAGTAATAATAAAATTATTATTGATTAATCAAATATAAAATAAAATGTTTAAATTGATTATATAACTTTTAGTTTCATGTGCTTGCTTTTAGGCTAGCTTTTGGTGGAGTTTGACTCAGATGATAAGTTTACGCAAAGAAAGGGAAAGGAATTGATATTGCTAAATTTTTTAAAACTATTAATTGTTCATTTATGATATGAATATGGTTGAAATGGTTAAATGGGGTTATAGATTATACATGTTCCTTAATTTGTTTCTATATTATCTTAAATTTGCAGTTATAGCACTTGAAGGTGGGTTTCTTCTCGATACATCTTAGTAAAAGTTTAATGATCCATGAAAACTAAAACTAATTTAGACGAGATTCAATCATGTGAAATTTTAAATCCTAATAAAATATTAGTAATGTTATTTATTAAAGGTTGAGTTTAATTATACTAAGAATAGCTACGTCTAGTTATATTTTAAAAAAGAAATACCTATGAAAAAGAATTGTTTCAAGATAAATTCATATAACTATTTTTCATTCAATATTATTAGTGATATCTGCATATTTAGCATCTTCAAGGTATAGATTAATATGCATATCACTAGTAATGACTGATCCTCCTCATAAATATTGCATATTGTATTGGTTAAATATATAGAGTGGCTATTGTGCCACTTTATATATATCAAACTTGCTTTTGTATAGTTTTTTTTATAGTTCTTAATTATTATTTTTTCCAGGTCCCTACTGATAAGCATGGTTTCATAATTGTAAGTATGTCTCCTATCAATTGGTCAAAACCTAATATCCTTTTTTGGTCATTTTAATGACTTATATTGCTTTTACTGTTCTATACTGGTCGATACATAAGTTATAATGACCCAATATGGAAGTACAAGGCCTTTTTATGGTGGGAGTTTCATGTTAGAACCTAAGTTTAAATATTTGGAAGTTTATTGCTATATTTGAAAATGATCACATTGATTATTTCAGTAATTGTCAAATATATTAGATGGGGAAGGATTTAGGTTACCGCCGAATTGATAAGTTTCAACTTCAAAGAGTCTTTGATACTTATTGAGTCAAACCAAAGTTATATTATGTTAGCAAACCTAAAGAAAATTCATGGAAGTGTTGATGTGTGTGTAACTAATAATTTAGACACACCTTTCCCTGAGCCTGACATATTATATATAACTAGAGGAGAGGAACATGTTAGTGACCATGATGATGATGAACAAGGTGTAAATATGGATGAATATGGTGAACATATGGATGAACAAGGTGAGCATGTGAATGAACAAGGTGAACATGTGGAGAAACATGTTGAATATGTTCAATAAAATTTCCATATAGACCTTTTTTATAACTGTCAACCAGTTGAAATTGATTCAATTAATTATGATAGTTTTATTAGTAGTGACGAATATCCTAGTAGAGAGGAGCCAGGTGAAGATTTGCATAGATCAAATTCAAATATTAAGCAGAATCTTACAAATGTGGCATAACAGTGAAGATTTGATGTGGAGTTTGGAACTACTAAAGAATTAGAAAAAAAAAAGTAGAAGTCATAAGATCAGGGTTAAGTGTATTAATGGGTGCTCTCGAGAGTTACATTTGGATATGATAAAATTGGGAGATATTTTAAAGTAAAGAATTATAAATCTAATAATAGTTGTTTCATGACTAACAAACCAAATCTAGTTTTTAACAAATTCTTGATAAGACATTTCAAGGATAGAATTCTTAAGAAGCCTACTATTTTAACCTAAAAAAATGGTTTAAGAGTTTACAGAGAAACTTATTTTTTTTTGTTAATTTAAGCATGTGTAAAAGAGTAAATAAGAGATCGAGTAAAGAGAGAGCAATAGATTATGTTAATGAATATGCTAATCTACAATGATATACACATAATTTGAAGATAAGTAATCCTAGATCAATAATAGAGTTACAACTGTCAACAAATCAGGAGAGCTCCTTGCTACAGATAATAATAAATGAAAATTTAATTATCTCATTAATACTTCATTATCGTATGTTATACATCATATTCATTTATCACTATTTTCTATCGTACATCATATTCATAGTTCATTTAAGACTTATTTTTGTCATAGATGACTTCTTTTGTAAGATAGAGATTTAAGGTCAATTGTTGAGCGGAGAAAGTAGGGATGATGATAGATGAATGTATCCATTGCCTTGGGATGTCGTGGAGGTAGAAAACACAAATTCACAAAGTTAGTTCTTGAATCTATTAGCATCTAATTTTGAATTAGATGGGGGTGAAGGACTTACAATAATATATGATATGTAGAAGGCATCCTAATCTTTATATAGTTATAATTGATTATATATATTTTAAATTTTAACTGATATCTTTTTTAATTGATGTAGGAATTAGTCAGAGTTACAGTGGAGACTTTGTCAAATGTAACTCACCGAATGTGTGCTTATATATATATCACAATTGACATGAGAACTGGTAAGGAAAGGACCTCAAAAGGCAGTTTTGGAATTGCGTATAGTCCAACTATGTCAAAGAATTTATCAAGTAGCAAAAGAGGCTTGACAAAATAAATATTGGAGTGCTTCAACCTTGCTTGAATACCCTAAATAGAGGTGGGCAAGACGTTACCAAAAATTTGAATCCAAATTGCTCGATAGTTGATGGTAGTTGATAACAATATGAATAAAACTTTCAATGGGTGTATTTTATCAGCTAGAGATAAGTCAAAAATTAGCATGCTTGAAACAATTAGAATCTTGGTGATAAAGAGGCATGAAAATAGAAGGTATTTTGTAGTTGGATGGATGTTAGATATAGTACCAACTATAGTGAAGAAGTTGGAAAAGAACAAAAAAAAATGCAATCCATTAGAGAATAGTTTTGAATAGAGATGGTACATATGAAGTTTCAAAGAGTGACTACAAACATACTGTGAAGATTGTTAAACAACAAATCAGTAGCTATCTGACACCTTTGTAAACATACAATTAGTGTAATCTATCCCTAAAAAAGGTTGAGATATTCGTAGACTCGTGTTATAGGAAGATTCAATTCTTAAGATTGTAAAACCATATATTACAACCTATTAGGGATGAAATTTATTGGCCTTCAATCGATGGAGAGGTGATTATCCTCTAGTTAAAAGAGTAATGTCAGATAGACCTAGAATTACAAGAAGAAAGGCAACAAAATAAGCTAAAGAAATTAAAAAATATAAACAAATTGTCTTAAAGAGGACAAATACAAAAATGTAGGAAATATGGTAATTATGGCCATAATGATATAAAACGCAACAAGGGTAGCTCAACATTACATGTTGAGGCTTCTTTATAAATATGTAAACCTGATTTGCATCATATGAATACGATTTTTAAACCTTGTAATAACTGATGTTTATCAAGTTATCACAGATGCATCTTCACATGTATATAACCTTTCAATTTTTTATCAATTTATATAATCGAGGAATTTGCTTTTATTAAAAAAATAGTTAAGCAATGCAAACATAGTTGATGATAATGGTATATTAAGTCAACAAAGCAATATTATAAGGAATATGTTTTTTATTTGTTTATCTTAGATGAAATAATTGATAAATATGTTTTTAGTATTTTTTTATCAATTTGCTCAGTTAATAGATTTGAGTATGCCAATAAAAAAAGTTTGAAGATATTAATCCACACAAATTTAAATTATCATTTGAGCTAAGGAGTTTAAGATTCAGAGAACATTCTAGCATTACTTTATAATAGTTACAAGGTGAAGCAAACAAAAAGAGAATATTATTAACACAATCATCATAAGAACAAATTTCACAATTAAGTACAAATGAGTGAAGCTATATGGATTAACTTTTCTATGTAAATGTCATATTGACATATGACATATATGTTGATGACTTTCTTTTAATGCATACATCTTTTGCTTTTTGATGTATGTCTCGTTGGCTTTTCTATGTACATGTTGTACAAACAAAATGTGCATATTAGGAATATCCTTTTTTATGTATGTGTTGTTTAAACAAAATGAATTTCTTACGTATATATGTTTCTCATGATTATGACATACGTGAAACAAGTTTTTTAACTTTACACTGTTTATTCTTTAGGCAGATGAGCAAATTTTATGATAGAAACTTAATGGGATAAAGTTGTTGCACAAGGATAATGGCTAACTTAACTAAGACATTAGTTTGTAACAACATACTATATATTACGCTTCTCTGTCAACCGAAACATATGGTATAATTTACATTGGATTATTTATACATAACATAATTCATAAATAAATTAATTTCATTTCATTTCCCCGTAACAAAGTTAAAATAACAAGTATTATAAGCACAACAAATCCTATTACAATATTTATTAACATAAACTTCATCTCTTTTTTTTTTTTACCAACAAATTTATATCATGCTTTATGAACTTCATTTGTTCCTCAAAGTCCGTAATTGTGCTTGTTTCATCCGTATTTGTTCCAGTAGTACGTATTTCAACCCCCTTCTTTAACGTTGATGCTTCCTTCCTTAATTTTTGAATCACTTCAATGACTCCCGATAAATTTGTCATCATATCATTTAAAAAAGCCGCACCTCCTAATCTAAAATATTTTATTTCATTATATAAGCTTCAAACATAAGATTAAATCCATTAACAAATATATTCTCATATGATAATTAGAACATCCGTAGAATGTTTAACCGATATTATTATCACTCCATGAAATTCTTAATGTGGCTTTTAACGTATAATAGCATAGGACATTTTCAATGTTTAAACTTATTGTTGTTTTAGTAGTTGATGAGGATTCTATAATTAGGAGTTCTCACTACAATAATCACACCAATGAAAAATAGAAGAAATTTGCAGCTGTGTCACTTAATAGATATAACAAAATAGTATGACCAAGATACATAAAGAAAACAGACACTAAAGTTATAACTTGACCATGATACATATAAGCATCATAACTAAGATAAATAGAAATTTGTATGTTTCTCCTAAAATTATGATGATTATTATGCTAACTTCATCTATTTATATGTTTCAACCTATATAAATTGGACTTTAAAGGTACATTGTCTCTTATAACTTTCCTAATACTAGCATATAATATTACTAATTATTGTTTACCTTTATAGGGTGGTTCTTTTCCAACTTATAGCATATATGTAGAACTTTCTTCTTTAGTTAACTTTCCGAAGTCAATTGATAAGAGTGATATCACTTACTTTAATAATAGATGAAGAATAAGGATTTTGGTTCCCTAAGAAACGATTTTGAATAGACATCATTCTATGGTCTACATGTTCTACTCCTTGACTAGCAAAATTCCTAATTTTAGGTTTGAACACCCAATAACCAAACACAAGGCAAATTCACAAGGATTATAATTAATTTTGAGTTATAACTAATTTTGAGTTGCAACTAGTTTATAAAAATCACAATAATTACAATAAAGCATATATTTTCCATAACCATGTCATGTCTTAGAGTTATCTTACATGCTTTGTAATAGGATATTGGAGCCAGTGAGTTATATAGCTATCTTAATCATATACTTTGACAACGATTAAGACAGGCAAAGAAGATGGTGACAATGATTAGGGAGAAAGAAGACAGCGTGAGAGCAATAAGATGGTAGAAGATAGAAAAAAGCCACTGAAAAAAACAAAAAAGGAGAAGAGAATAAGCCATCAGTGAAAGAGAATGTTAATCTAATTAGAGAAAAGGAAAGGACAATGACGAGTGAATTAGGATTGGGATTGATTTTGGAGATAGTGAAATTAGCAATAAGGATTTTGTCAATAAAGAAAATTTAATTAGTAATAATATTTTATTATATAAGAAAATATTTTATTAATTAAGAAAATAAAATTGTTAGTTATAATATTTTATGTTTTTATAAAATTAGGAATGGGTTTACAATGTCACAATGACCACAGGTAAACTATACTCATTTTAAAGGTAAAATATTATTATTTATTGCAATGTCTACAATTAAGTAACAAATGACTGATGACATATCTGTTAAAATTTGAGAATTAATTAGGGTACAATAAAACATTAGATTTTATTTGTATTTAATTATAAATATCATGATTACATTAATAAATGTTATCATTACTTTTGCCCTTTTTACTTTCTTCATTGTCTTTATCATTTCCCTTTATTGCCCTTTTTGCTTTCTTTGTTATCTTCATCATTTCTATTCATTGTTAAGATGCAGCAAGTTGTTAATCTTGATTTTTTTTTACTTTATTACCCATAGTAAATGTTATTAATAAGTTGCATAACTATAATAATTAATGAGCTAATGGTGGTTGGTGATCTATTGTTCTTATTAGAAGTTGAAGAGTTCAGTCTACAAGAAAAATGTAGAGCTTAACTAAAAATATTTGTGAAGTTGATTATTACTTGCATAATCTACCTAAAATAAAACAAATGTTAAGCATAAAAATTAAAAGGCAACTATCATCTAACATAATATAAAAGATTAAAGAAACAGAAAGAAAGAGTTTAAATGCAATCCTAATAGCAAATAACCATATTCAAATTATTAAAAGAGAGTTTTGATATTGTAATACTTCTAACAAGTGACATTTTTCAGTTTTTTAGTATTTGGGCAATTAACCATTGTATAATTTGCATATAGATATAGGACAAGATTTGATGACTATCATTTGGTAGATATTAATAATCATCATTATCATAAATGACTAGTAAAAATATTATTTTAATAAAATAAAATTTTTTATTACTAAATAATAATAATTACTAATCATCAAAACAATAATAATCAATTAGTTGAGTCCATACATATATTGGTTTAGAAGGAGTTTGAAAGCAACATTATCAATAATCATTTTATATCTAACGTACACTGTTATCTAATTAAGGTGATTAATTTTGATTCTAATTTAGGTAAGTTGTCTGTTAAGAAAACAAGTTTATCAAGTTTTAGTGCTTGTTGACTCTCTTAATTCAAATGAGGTTTGTGTCAAGATATGCATACTTTTAACTGTATTACCATTTTTAAGTGAATAAAGAGTGTCAATTATCTAAGTTAACTCCGATAATGTTGAAAGTAATCTCTTTATTTCTCTCGCTCTTTGCATATATAATATTGAGTTTATTTTAATTTGTATATTTGACTTTATTTTAATTTATATGCATACATATTACCATATACTTTAGATACTAAGCTTGAATGAAAGAAATTATTCGGACTTTGATGTTTACAATAAATCATGTGTTATACAACACCACCAAAAAAAAAAAAGTAAATGTGTGTAATCATTTTAATCGCATAGCAAATAAGGAAGCAGCAAACCTAAATAAAGGCAGCAAGAAATCCTGACATAAACCTCAAGCTGAAAAAATTGCAATCAAGCTTTTTTCTTCTTTGTCTTTTTCTTTTTGCCTTTGATAATATTCATCGTATTGTTGCCTTTGTCCAGATACCTGATTCCATTTTCAGATCCTCGAAAACCACAGATTGTAAAGAAAATCATTATTCTTCACATTCAATATAACTTAAACACTTTCATTTTATTAACTTTGATTTTAAAAAGATTAAATAAAATAAATCAATTCATATGTTAAGTTTGTAGTATTTCGTAAAAATGCCAATTTATTTTATGGACTGTATGTGTAGATTGAAAAATGCATATCAATTTTTTTTTCAAATAATAAAGTGGAGCAAGGTTTAAAAAGATGGGATGATTTTTTTTATATTGATAAATAAAAACATGGAAAGTATTTAGAAGAAACCCACAAACTTATAGTTGCCACCTTCATAATATAAAAATAAAAAACCGCAACATGGTGATTTGATTAGGGCTTCGACATCTTTGGATTCCAGGTTTTGTACCGAAGCATTTTTCTCGTAACAAACATTTTTGGGCCACCATTCCCAGAAGAATAGATGAGTGTGGCACATTTGAATTCCAGTGACTTTTCCCAAGTAACTGTTGTCAAAAATCCAATGCATGTTTGTTTGTTCCACTGTCTGATTTGGCAGGTTCTGCCAGTAAGGCAATCACTCTCTTTGTCATGTGTGTTAGGTATGACCAATGAACAAATATGCTTCTTTGTTCACTACCAAATATGGCAGACTTTTTCATTTAGTGACAATTATGGTTCTCACTCTCTTTTATATAGGAAGGATAAGAAATGAAGTTCTCTGTGATGGCAAAAAAGAGAGTGTAGAGGGTGGTGAAAAGGGTGTGGTTGTTCTACATCCGGGTAGTGACAAGAGTTTTTGGCCATTCAACGAAAAAATGAGCAGCTATAATCTAAGACAAGAGCAGAGAAACTTCATCAAATACTTAACTGATCAGGTATTATGTGTATGTCGTGTGTTTCTTTTCCTTCATGTTCTACTTAAAGAGAAGTAGTTGGAATATTTTAATCGATTTATGTTCTTTGTGATTTGATGGTTAACTCAATTCATGTTGTCAAGGATAAAAGAATCCGAAATTGTCTCCTTCTCTCCGTGGGTATTAATGAGGGTGGAAACCTAATCATATATGCAATTACAGGCATATCAAACCTTTCTGTATCCCACTGTGTCTGTGTTTGAGGTGATATTATAAGCATGCAGGAGAAGATAAATATTTAGTTTGATGACAATGGTCAAAAGAAGAAAGCCTTAGAAGGAAGAATTGTTATGATCCCTTCAAAGATTTAATTTCTTTCTTTCTTTTTATTGACCTAAGAAGCCAAGTAGATATCTAGAATTAGGATTTACACATTTCTCTCTTGTAAAATGAATCACATTACGAAGCTAAAGAAGTGGACGTGAATGTTTTCTAAATATTGTTGGGATTTGAAGTTTTTTTTTAACTTGGAAATTCTTCTAACATTTGTGCCTATTTTCTGTTTTTGGTGGTGCTAAAAGAATTAAAAATATCAATGACGTGCAGGGGATATTAGACGATCACTTTGAACATATCCTTGATTTACGACAAGGAGAGAGTCCCCAATTTTTAATAGATCTGATAAACATGTTCTGCAGTGATGCTGAAAGTTGCATAACACAAGTGAACAAATACATGTAATTAATTTTTCAGCAATACTTCATATTTGTTGCGATTTAAGTTCATACGTTCTGATCGTTTCTTGGTTATTTAAATAATTTTTTGTATTGATATCATCAGGAATGAACATATTATTGACTATGCGAAAGTTATTACCTTTGTTCATCAGATAAGGGGGAGTAGCTCCAGGTAAATCTCCACGTATACCTTGCTTGCATTCTTATATGGTTCTCATCCTTTTTGATCCTATATATTTCAATTTAAAGATTTTCATTTTCATACACAATTTCTATAAACATTGTATTATCTATAACAAATTATTTTCCCTTTATTTTTCGGTGGACAATGTGTTTTGCTTTTTTATGAAAAAGCTTGTGGTTTGTAGCGTTCATTGAAATTAAACAAATTCAAGATTGATTTAATACATCTCTGTGAATAGTTTATGGTTTATGCCTCCAAGATAATTAACGTTCTATACAAGCGCATGAATTAGGGTCAAGTCTTATGTCTGTGTACAGACAAACTTGAAGACAAATATGGGTAATCATTAAGAGAGAGAGAGAGAGACATTAAAGTTAAACAAGCAACCTTGTAAAGAAGATTTCCAACCTAAAAAAAAAGTTAATACCATAAAGAAAGTTAGAATATATTATCCGAGCTAATAAGTATGAGCAAAGCTTTTAAGCTTTCGTGAACTGTTATTTCTAGTTACAGTGTTCCATCTCAGCATCAATTATAATATTGCTTTTGCGATATTGGTTTACTCAATTCTTTATTTATTTAGTGCTGAATTTATATTTGTTGTTGCAGTATTGGCGGTCGTCGCATGGCCCTCGCTTGTCGTGACCTTCGATATGCTTGTGATGATATGGATCATGCAAGGTAGAAAATATGAATTTTACTTGTTTATTTATTAGAGAAAGAATACTAAATTTAAGTGGATACTTGTTGTGTTTATCAAAGTTGATTGAAACTATTAGCTTATAGATTTTGAGCTGCAATTATTATTGATTCATAATTATTTCCACTAATTTCGTTTGAACACATTGTATCATGCTATAAATCCTCGGAAACTTAGATAAGTTAGAAGTTCCCTTTGTGTCAAATATCATTTATTATTAAAGCACACAACTTATAATTATTGTATGAATAATGGTATGATTATGCAATATCTAAGTAATCTTTTTTAATCAAACTGTTTGATTTTGTGGCATAAATGTTAGTGTTAAGAAAATGACGTCTTTCATCCTCACTCATCTGCAGATCTACTATGCCTTGGTTTCCTTTACATTAATTAATAATTAAGTATCCAACTTTAAGATACATGCATGATGGATTTTAGAATATGATAGATTTTGTGCTTAGCGTTAACTTTTGAGTAAACCCGATAAGTTATAAATCTGAGAACTATGATAGGTTTTGTGCTTCGCGTAAATTTTAGAGTAGACTCGATAAGTTATAAATGTAAATTACTTTGTTTAATTTGATACAATTCATATTCACTTAATAAAACTTTTAACTCTTGAAATAAATCATTGTAGAATTGGACGCTAAGACTTGTGATGACCATTATATTGTTTCAGTCCACATATTACAATGTTTATGGTAATAATTAATTTTGATTGAATTTAACTTAAAAATGTATTTATTAACTAAAGTATATATGGTGATTACAGGTGCCTTGAATATTTTAACATGGTTAAGGAGGAATACCAAATTTTAAAAGACAAATTCAATATTATATCTCAGGTATTACTTATTCTAAATTCTTTTTCATTATAATTTTGAGAATTTTCAAATAAAAGAGGCAAAGATGGTTAAAACGTTTGAATGCGTCAACATAAACAATAGAATGCGTCAAAATATAACAAGATTCATACTTTGACAAATGCCTACACTAATCTATTAATTAGATAATTGTTATGAGAATGTTGACAAAATCAGTAAGTAAATCATTACGAGTTGTTTTTATATTTTAAGATCATGATGATTTATTTAGGTCAAATAAAAGGATACAAATTTAATTTTTGATTTGACTACAAAAAAAATCAATGGTACTTGTGATGTGACAAACATATATATATACCTGTTATATTAAATGACAGTATATTTTTAGCTAATTCATACTCCTATATTTCATGATTATCTCAAATCCTATAGAAAGTATAAGTTAATTGCAGGTGCTAAGAGAAGTTTTTTATATTCTTATATATATACATATGATTTTGTTATTGAAAAGTTTTAATGTCTTCAATTGGTGATGTAACGTTCTTATGTTCTTTATTGGTGACAGATGGAGATAAATATTAATACCCATGAAGGCAAGAAATGTGAACCATAAGGACTGTATTTCATTGCGTTTCAGTATACTTATATTAGATATAGCATGACTAGAGAAATTACTAAAGTTAGTGCTCCTTTTCTTTTAAGGATTGCCTTAAGAACTATCTACATGTATTGTTGCTTGTTAATGCAATGTTCAACTTATTTTATCTCGTCATATTTAATTTACTTCTATATCAAGTCTACCAAAAAAAGTATAAACTGACAAGATGAAGAAGTTACACTAAAACCCCTATAAATTGAGAATTGGGCAATTTGTACCATATAATAATTTTTATGGTCCTAACTTACCACCAAAAAGTGAGGAATTACAAGAGACAGAGAAAGACTTGAACACGATGCTATTCAATGGATGTTAGCGTGGGAAAATCATATCAGGATTCCATTTTGCACGCAGTAGAATAATTTAAAAACCTTTTCATTTTGATTTTCCAAAAGTCATGCTCATCACTTAAAATTATACAAAATAATTTATACATGAATCAAAATAAAGCATGAATACATTAAATTCATGCTTTATTTTGAAGCTTTGATCATTTTTTTTATAGTTTTCTCGAAAATCTTTCTTTATTTATTAAATATTTCACATTTAATTATAAAATTCTCAAACTTTACTATTATGTCCGAATAAACTAAAATATCTTTTTTCTTCAACTTATTCTTTATGTGTAACTTATTAAATTCACAAATAAGTTAAAAATAGATATAAATTATAATCCTAAATTATATTTAAAATTAGATAAATTAAACTCTTTTTATTCCCTAAATAAATAATTTATATTCATAAATTAAAATTTTATCTAATAACAGATTATAACTACCCAAATATTTCACAATGTCAAACTAATTTTAACTAATCTTTTTGTACATAATTTTTTTTATGATTCAATCATTTCATCATATAATATTTCGATTAAACATAGAATTAATTCTATTAATTACGTTTGTAACCTATTTACAAAGAATTTTTCGAATTAATTCTAATCAATAACAATGAAATATTTTCTCTAATTACTTTAAGATGATAAACCTTATATTAATCACTTTAACTACCTCAATATAATTCTTGCTATATCCAACAACTAGTAACCAAGCTTTTCATCACGACTTCACAGTTTTTGTTCCTTAGATTTATCGAATACAAATCAGGCCACTGAGTAATCCACACCAAACTTTTACTTGAGACTAAAATTATCAATAATCATAGTGCTCAATTCTTTCCATCTTTAATACGGGCAAGTATATGAGGACAGCTTGGAGATTAGTCTGATCCAACATTTCGCTTTACTGACAAATTCCCAGATATGTGCTTCTATTTCAAGCTAGCCTTAACTTCAGGTATTATAAACCACAACTCATAACATGTTGACTAATATCCATACAAAGAAGGTTTCCTTGGCAGATAGTGTCTATATTTAAATGATAGTAAAATTGTCTAGATCCTCACTTAAACAGACCCCCAATCCTAGCAAAGAATGCTACCACCATAAATCACAACTAATAGCTCCGACCTCGTAGTTGAAAGCCAATTTATGTAACACACTACCACCCCATAAAAGTTGGCAAATCAATTAGTAATAAAAAATAACAAGAAATTTAACCCACATAAAATTCTTTGTGCAACGAATAATTAACCCCACATAAAGCATTGGATTAGATCCAACAAGAGATTCTCAAAACTAACATTTCTTAACTGGTTTAATCTCAATCATCTAGAACAAAATTCCAGGGCTCAAACAAAGTCCACATTTCATATTAAACTACAGACAGGAAACCTGTAATGAACTAAATCCACTAATAGAAAGATAAGAGAACTCGTTGATACAAACAAACTAGTAAGCAGACTTCTTAGTCAAAGAGACTGAAACCCATATCCTGCAGCAGATCAAAAGAAAAACGCCCAGTTAACAGACAATAACAAACTAAGATAGGGGCCCCAAGAAAACATCCATTACACCAGATAAATCGTACCTCATCAGACTCTTCTTTCTCTTCTACCTTCTCCTCCTTCTTAGCCTCTGCGGGTGCGGCGTCAGCACCACCACCGCCGCCGCCAGTAGGACCTGCTGAAGCAACAGCAACAGCGCCACCAGCTGGCACAGAAGCCAACTTCTCTCTGCCAGATGCAATCAACTCAGTGATGTCATGCCCACCAACTTGGGACAACAGCAATTCAATCATGTCATCATCAGCCTCAGCTCCAACTGCACTCCAATTCAACAAAGAAACAAATTAACTCATTTTCTACAATAGAAGTCCTCAGGATCGTCAGCAGTCACAAATCAGAGCACCAAACTTAAAGTAATGAACTGAATGATTCTAGAGCCTAACAAGCCCAAGATACAAACCGGGAACAACTTGATTCATACAAGATAATTAAGTTATTATTAGATGTAACATCCATCAAAATCATAATTAACTATTAAAACAACGATGCATAGCAAATGAAGAGTTGCAATCGCTAAGAGTAACAAAAAGATCCAAAACCTATAGATATAGATATATACATATATAGACACACACATATATACCCTAAGAGTGACCACAATCCATAGTATGAACCGATAGGCTAGAAAGTTACCGGATCCGAGGATTTTCTTCAAGTCGTCGGCGGTGGGGCACTCATTGCCTCCCAAAACGGCGAGCAAGTAAGCAGCGACCAGCTTCATATCTGATTATCAAATACCCACCATAATCAGACATAAATCACCAATCACTACGCTACACTATAGAAATAAACAGAGAAAGGCAGAGAGATTGTACTTTGTAAGACGAAGAGGAAGAAACTACTCCGCTCCTAGCGTTTTTGCAAGGCAATTGTAGTTGGCAAAATGATGCTTATATATAGCTAGGGTTTGAATTAGTGCCTGATTTTTATTTTTAATCGCGTCGCATCTGAATTTTGGTTTCCAATTGAATTGTCCTTTTACTTTCGAGTTTTTCTCGAAATAGTAAAACCGAAATTAGGTAAACATATTATACGTTTCCATTATTAGATTTTCTTTTACTTTTGAGTTTTTGCCTATGCACCAAATGTCATATTTTCTACCTACTTAATAGTTTCCTTTTTTTTTTAAATTCGGTAAGTATTTATTAGGTAAATTGATCCCAAATTATATGTTTCTTTTGAATCAATTACACACAATACATAATATCTTGTAAATTATATTATTTGAATAAATAATTTACCAAGTTAATTATTTGACATTAAACAATGAATTCATTCTAAGTAAATTTAATCGAACTAAATATAAAGTAAGACAATAAAATTTAATTTGATAATTTTTATCTAAACAAAACTCAATTTGAATCAAATAAAATAGATTTGAAATCTGAATTTTATTCTAAAATCAATTAAATTCAAAATTTGTTTGTACTAATCCTAAATTTAAGTGATACTTGTATATAATGTTTTTATTTTTGACCAACCTTAAAGTCAGATTATATTCCAACCTTCAACTTTTTAAATTAACTGATTTAGTAGTTTTCACTTCATTGTTTTCTCAGTATAATCACAGCAAATAAAATTTTTTCTTGTCAGGAACAGAAGGATTTTATGAAAATGATATTTAACCATAATTCAGTTTATTGACAAAAGTCCACCTTATTTTAAAAAGAATTAACAGTTCGAAACCGTTTCAGTTTTCCTAGGGGCCATCTTCTGTTAACTCGGCTTTCGTCCTCCCTCGTCTAAACTTGCATCAGCTAAACGATTGAGATCAATCCCGAAGCAACACGCTTAAGACCATCAACCCTCTTTCTATTACAAACTTTAAGTAGTGCGTTGGAAGTAGTTATTCATAAGTTTGTTGTCCATGACCTTTTGCAATAGAAATTCAACTGGTGATACTATTTAACTTGGTTTCTAATAATCACCAAACAGAACTTCACATTTCCTTCAATAACATGCCTATACCCTTGTATGTAAGTCAGCAGAAATTTCCCATACGCATAGATCATACGAGAATATTTCCTAACTGCTTGACAAGTTAAAAGAGGAAGGCATAACTCAATCCTACAAAGGCATAATGCATCGGAGAATTATGACTACAAGTCCCGGTCTCAAGGTGATGCTTCAACTTACATGCATCAATTATGCTTGTCTTCATTCAAAAAGTCTATATCATGACTCTTACAACTAGAATGCTAGACTCTCCAACAAGATTATTTTCTCATAGATTTCAACTAATTTATTGAGGAGGGGCAGGGTGGCTTAACAACACCAATCTCAACTATCATAGTAGTCAAGATTGCGCAGCTAGTTGAGACTCAGTAAACTTCTTGTACTACCCTCCAAGTAACCAACTAATATTCCACTTTAAGCTTCAAGGTAACTAAAGTGATGTTTAAAGCTTTGCAAGGGCACATCCAGGTAATTTTAATCGAGCTGGAAACTTCAGATCTTCCCAATCTTCACTGTCCATTGTTTTGAAATATTCTTCTACCATAGAGTTGCGGACGAGCTCCAATTTTGAAGGTTCCCACTGGGTAAAAGAGTAGAAAGAATATAATTCCCGGTGATCTTAAAAACAATGGAAGCTCAAAGTATCTATCCAAATCCAATCTTGGAATTAGTCACTGGGTTGTTCTACGATGAAGATAATGCCCTCACCTTTGGATTTCTATCTTTGTCCAATAAGATAGCTCTACAACCCTGTAATAGTATATAAGCCCCTAAGAGTCATTCACATAGAACTTAACAGAAGAAAAACATAACAGATGATTCAGATCAAAACCTCGAAGAAGTCCTTGCTAAGATTTCCTTGCATGACATGACAAACCATCCTATACTCACGAACAAGGCATTGACCAACGCCTTGAAGCCTTCCTTCTCTAATCTGGAAGCCAGTCTCCAAAATCAACTGTTAATTTATAATATTGCACAAGCTACAAACAAGATAACCCCAAACTGCAGAAGATGTTTAATCTCATCACAATAAAAGGAGAGCAACGTATTGTTACTCATGTTTGTTAGCTATGCTTATGGTTGGTTCAGAGATGAATTGTGAGATACAAACTTGTGAAAAAAAAAATTGTTATAGAAAATAAATTAACAAAAAAGTTGAGAAAAAAAAGGTTCAGGTATCGGTTTTTACCTTGCAATTGTTCTATAGAAGTAGTAGGTCAATCCTCATATGAAATAAAAGTATTTTATCATCAACCAAGTATTGTTTTCTACGCTAATGAAGTTTACCCTCATGAGAAAGAAAGCTTCAACAAACAGGATTAAATGTTCACATTTTATGCCAAGGAATTTATGAATCATGCAAGAAGGGTGCAACGTCATCACATATTCAATGAAAGTCACTGCCTCATCCTATCATATATGAGTTCCAAGTTATTGCCCATTACGTACAAAGTTAGATCAATGCAAATGCCATTTCTTCATCTACGCAAAATATAACATATTAGTTTGATGAGTAACAGAAATAAATTTGCAAAGAAAGGCGCAACCCACAGATCTAAGAGAAATTTTGAGACTCGTTGGAGAAGCCTTCTTCAGTGACTGGATAGTGTTAGAGATCCAATCATCTGCCTTATTACTTGCCTCTCTCTCCTGTACAAAGGCAAGATGACATGTCAACTCTATGAGCCAAAGTAATAATGATGACTCTACACAGCTTGTCCAGAAATAAGAATATCACAGAAATGAATTCAATCGATCTTTCTTAAGACAAAGTTGATGCACATGAATAACTCACAACAGCATATAAAATTTCTTCAATTGTCTTACGTGAGAAGCATTTATCAATAACATCCAACCTGCAGCCAACCAATCTCAGAAATGTGAGAAGTAGGGATCATAAAGCAATGTAACATTGGTAATTCTGCAACTCAATAGGCAAGGAAACCCCCTCCCATCTTTAACTTCCACCGGATCGACAAGGAAAGAACAAAAAGCTAGCAGTTTTGCAAACTCAGATGATAATTGAATTCATTGTGTTCATACACGCTACATAATGAATAGTTTCTGAAAAACAGAGTAGAAAAACCAAACAGAAAAAGGGAAATACCCCTTCTTTCAGGAGACCTCTTAAGTTCATGTAGAATGCATTTTTCTCAAACCTGGATGTTTTAGTTGTTCCCAGTTTTTGCACATGCAACACTACAAATATAAATGCAAGTCAGAGAAAAAGAAAAGAACGTAAGCAACCAAATTGATAAATGGGCATGTTCTTTGTTTTGGCAGTCATTAGAAACCATGCTGCCTTTGTTTTTTAACATTATCTCCCATTATGCCACAAGGCCCAATGGCGCATTCAAGTTTGCAAATTGACAGCCTGCAAAAAATATCCTACGACAATCTGTTTCAAACCATCACAAACAGGGAAGACGTTTACCCAACTACAAACTCAAAATCCCTTCAATAAGATCTGACATATATTGATCCTTTTATACTTTTTCTGCATGTATTTTAGGAGATCAATTGAACTTCCTTTGTGAACAGATACATTTGATGTTGCAAGAATAGACATTATTGACAATTTCAGGAGAGGGAAACGTATACAATTTTTATGCACCATTAACAAACTTTCACATCAATAGAGATACTGAATATGAATGGTTAAATTGAAGACAAACCGGTGATAAGCACTTTGCTCTTTCAAATTTGGTCGCTGAGCATATTGATCAATAACAGCACAGACAGCTGCTGGATCACTGGAATCTATCTTGCATAAAGCTTCTTCTAAAAGTGACAATTTCTGTTAAACAAGTATGGTATTTAATTATTAATTGGGCATCAAATTTTTTAATATGTAACAACTGGAGCACCACAGCTAACAAGCGAAAACTTAATCCACCTTGACTCGAGGACATTGATTGATAAAATCACAAAAATATCAAGAAAAATTAGAATCCAAAACATCAACTTTTTCATAACTAATAACTCGACAGTGCATATAGTTTGACTTCACAGTTCTCCACGTGTAGTTGCATGATCAGCATAGACCTGCTCAGTAGCTTGTACTTTAACAGGTAACTTCCAGTAATTCATTAATACCAATGAATCAGCCATGATTTCAAAACAAGATCAGCTAAATTATAAAGCTCACGGTTTTTGAGAGTAGAAGCAACATAAAAGACTTTGCACAACATTCACCATCAGTGAAAAGCAATGCATCTCTAATGAGATTATTCTGGCTCCCTAACTCAAATCATTACAGTAATTCTTGTCAGGAAATCAGATTATATCAAAGCCTCAAAACTCGCAGATATCAGTCAAGCATATGCTACCATTCTGGAAGCACTAACCTACAGACTAACAACAACATGCAGACATGTGGCATAAGTTTTTACAACATTTTGCTTCATCCTATATCCTTTAGCTAATATGCAGAGCCACAAACACGCCAAAGAGAGTCATCAGCCTTGACTTCCTTAATGTGCTATATCATTTTTACTTTTTTCGGGAGAACAGTTCACTGTTAATCATATTTTTGGCAACTTCTCAAGTAATGCTTAGCCCAGACCTATTTACAAAAGGAATTACTTTGAAAATAAGTAACATACAGGGCGGTCATGTCTAAATTGGTCAGCCAGTTAGCATTTCTTTTTCTTTTGTTTTCTAGACGAGTAACAACTACAAATTGACAATCCCTATATGAAGCCCTCTGCAGGCTAATAAGTAATAAAAAGGGAAAGAAAGAATGATAGTATCAGAATGTTGAAAAGTTGGATAATTTCCTTGGACTCTGATTCCAACACCACCTTCAATTACAATGCCAATTCAGAGACTAGAAAGGTGCTTTATGATTATGCTATGACCTGGCATATATGACACTGCCAACTTTCCCTTTTAGGTTCATCACTGTCAATGAGGCTTATATGGAATTACCACTGTTTAATACCACTAATTAAATTTTAGCATTTCAAACATTGACCTCATCACCATAGAATCAAACATTTGCAGTGATAAAGTACCGCCGAGGGGATGAAATGAGTTGCAAGACCACATGCAAGCATTTCAGCACCATCCAACCTTGCCCCTGTTAGCCCAACATATTCCCCTGTCAAAAAAAATTAATGGAGGCAAGGTCATTTCAGAAAAGAGATACAAATCTATCTAAAAGTTTCACAATTTTATAACAAGTTGACCCCTCAAGCAGCAAATGCGTAATGCTAAAAGAAAAGAACTGTAGAAGTGTCACACCATGAAAGACTTCCATTATGATCAATAAAGAAAGCTTATGATATTGCACTAATTAAGCAGCATTTTAGACTTTTGACGTAGAAGTGATAATTACAGAAAATACCTTGATCAATTCAATTAAGTATAACCATCATTTAAAGCAACAAGTCTGCATAAAACCACGAAAGTCACTCATGCCTTTCATGCTGCCCATGACAGTATAGGTAGCTAACCCAAAAGCCATAAAAATTAAAGTCTGTTTTTCTTTTTCAAAACATTATTAAGTATTCTGAATGATCGTAGAATAGAAGAATATCAGATGCCAGGAGTCTACTACCAAAAATAAAATTAAATCCCCATTTCATGAGGCATTACCAAAAAATCCAGGAAGTCTTGACAAGAAATATGATGCACCCACATCTGGAAAGAGACCCAAAGCTGTTTCTGGCATTGCAAAGATCTATGGCATGTAAAGATTTGTAACAGACAGAAATTAGCGATATCACCTTTTAAGAAATCACAAACAACAAAAACTAAACATTAGATCTTCAACCAATCCATATGCTATTGTTTCTCAATGAAAATAAAGGGGTCAACAAACCACAATGACGGAATGCATTCCTTAAACCAGCATCAAATAAGTTCACGAAGCAACATTTCTATCTTTTTCTTTTCAAACTCAATTATGAAAGATGGGAATTAAAAGAACTGTTTAAAACGTATAGAGCACTTAGACAGAGATGAGTCTAACATCACAAAATTGTGAATCATAAAGCATTCATTTCTAGGGAAGCAAAATGAAAGTTTCTACAATGTTAAATCTGAAAGCAAGAAGATTACCGAGTTCTCCGTCGCAACACGGAATCTTCCATGTATTGACACACCAGCTCCACCTCCCATAACAATTCCATCGAGGATAGAAACCTTTGACATAATTGAAGTGTGAATAAAAGAAGTATTGTACATTAATATGTAAGATATCAATTGCTCACCTGGGGCTTGGAGAATGTGGCCATTATGTAGTTTAAAGTGAATTCCTTGCGGAAAAAATCAGCACCTAACCTCCAATTGCCTGATACATAGAAATGTAAACTTACAGCTCTCCAGTCATTCTGGTACTAGGGTTCAGCTAATGTAACATGACAACTATAATAAACTAAAGGAAGAAGTTGGACCCTCTTTGATATCACGGACCACAGCAGCAACATCCCCACCTGCACAAAAAGCTCTTCCTTTCCCCTAGAAATCAATAGCCCAGAGTTAATTTGCCAGCATGAAACCATTATAAAACCTCAAATTGTATTAGTATACCGGTAAGTAAGAAAGTGAATAAGAGATGTAAAATGAAAGTGAAATAGGAATATACCTTAAGAACAATCAACTTGACATTGGAGTCGATGTCATAAGCGAGGAAAAGCTCCAATAGCCGAGTGATCTAGAACCGTAATCATAATAATTATTAATTAATTCAAAAAAAAGGGAACATTTAATTCAAAATTTAGTTTGTGGGAAAAAATAAATAATCAACAAGAAAAATGAAGGGAGGAAAAGTTGGATACCATAGGAAGGGAAAGAGCGTTCAATTGCTTAGCCCTGTTTAATATTACGGTTCTTACAGGCGAAGACAAACTGCCTTCTACCAGAATCTGTGAAATATATAAATTCCTTGGTGAGTAGCATCGTGAGTCGCGAGAGCGAAAGAAGAAGGGAGCTGCAACTACCTGGTCATGATACTGCTGATGAGCCATTTCTTTGGGTAAGTTGGATAGCTTTCCAATTCTTTCTCTGGCTGTTATCAATCCCAATGGTGTGCTTGGCCTGTGGATTTCAGGCGTAGCTTCTCTGTTCTTCACTCTTTCTTTTTGATTGAATTGAATAAAATAGCATTCCTCAATCTCCACAAATAAATTGCTAGTTTTACTTTGCATGTAGATTTCACTCGATACCAAAATGAATGTTAAAGAAATAAGTAATTAAATTAAATAGGAAATGTAAATGAATGTAAAAGAAAGGAGTAATTAAATTAAATAGGAAATGTAAGTGAATGTAAAAGAAAGAAGTAGTTAAATTAAATAGGAAATGGACGCAATGATGTATGATTTCATAATACCGGAATATTATTTTAGTGATGCTTATGTAATTTAATAAATGATTTAAAAGTGCATAAAGAAAATAATTTAAATAATACTGGTCTTCATTATTTATTAACTAAAATAATAATTTCCTATTTTTTAAAACTATTACAAAGAATTACTCGAAATTCAAACTTATTAAGTATATATACTAAGAGCGAGTTGGGATGGACGACCACGCAATCCATCCCTATCATCCATTTAATCGAGCGGCTTATATTCTTTCTGTCTTTTTATTTTTATTTTTATTTTTATTTTGTTTATTGAATGTTGTGTCCTCGCACGATATACTTAACAAGCACGCAATCTTCTGACGCAATCTTCTGACGGCTTATTTTGTCAGGCGACCACACAAGCGACCACACAATGCATGCCCTTGTGACCGCGTATATCTGTTCATTGAATGTTGTGTCCTTTCTCTCTCTTTGTTTTTCCTCTCCGCCCTTGCCTTCCTCTGTTTTCTCACTTCTTTCGTTTCCAGCTGTGGTCAGTTTTCCTTCTTAGTCAGTTTTCTTTCTCGCTTCTTTTTCGTTCGTGTTTTATATTTCCATTTTCGTTTTTGGTTTTCGTTTTTTACTTCTGTTTCAACGGTAGTCGTTCGTCTCTCTTTCCTCCGTGTAAAGACGCTTTACTGGTGCTTTTAAGGGTGATCTCATGAGTCTCTTCTTGCTCATTGCCTCATCTTCTCTTATCTCTGTGACAGTGGTAGTGGTTGTCGTAGCTGTTGTTGCTGTGGAAAGAGTATCAATGGCATTGCTGCATATCTCGGAGGCCTCAGTGATTTCTGGAGTTTCCTCTGTTACTTGTAAATCTTCTTTAAGCTTTTTTTGGTGTGTACAGATGTTTTTGGAGTTTCTCTCCATTCTGCTGCTGTAGTCACCGCTTAGTGCAGACTTGGATATGAGGAGATTTATCATGTTGTTCATCGTCAGTGTCAGTCCAT
>JAOSBK010000008.1:8126742-8137795 GCA_027568895.1 Erythroxylum shatona
TAAATACATCCATAACAAAACACATATACTAACATACTCATTTAAGTTCAAAAATATTTCTAAATTCCACTTAAAAATCGGGGTCCAACAATATCTCTTTCATGTAATTTCTCAACTGGATATAAGAAAAGAGGGAAACTACAAAAGGCAACTCTCAGGTTTATATCATAAGCCTGGGATCATGCATATATGGTTTGTGGAAGGAAGGGAATAACTGGTGTTTTTTAAGGGTTAGAAACTAGGGAGGAGGACATACTAAGGAGCATCATCTAGTCCATCTATCAACAAATAATGTAAAATGAGATTAATGAGAGATGTAGTAGGGATAGTAGTGTGGCATGAGAGTTAAATTAAACTAAGTAATTCCTTGGACAGGGAAATATAATCCACAGAATGTATAGAGAATAAAAAATCTAAATTATTTCTTAAGCTAATAACAGAATAATATTCATATAAGGAAACCAAATAAATTTTGATACAAAAGCTCAAATTAAAGAAAAAAGAGTGGAGGAGAAACTCACGGGCGAGGGATGAGTAAGCTCTAATTCATGCAAAGAGGCAAATGATCATCCAAGTGAGGAGCCAATAAATTTTACTCTGATTACATCCTGTGAAAAGGAAATAATAGATTAAGGCAGAGTTGAAATGCAGTAACAAAAGGAAGGAAGGAAAAGAAGAATGGAACAAGAGCCATAAGCATGCAATCCATTAGCAGTATATGTAAAAGTTAAAAAGAGCTAGATCTAGAAAAAATGAGCGTCTAAGGTGGAGAGGGAATAGAGAGCATGATTCTACTTCAAGTGGCATGTATGACAAGAAAAAGACACATGGACAAGAGGCTTTAGCATGAGACTATTAGAAGTTAAGGACGTCCTCTAATCTATTAAACAAATCTGTAGGCACACCCAAAGTAGTGGTGATGGTGTGCTTGTTGTGATTTTCAAACATTGTAAGATGTTAATGAATTATTTAATTTCTAAAAGAGACTATGGAGAATATATATGGGCATGACTTATCCAAACTTTTAAAAGTCCTTAAAGAATAAGAAATAGTTTATCGAATAGGAAAAGAGTTACTGTAGCTATTGAGAATTTATGTAATAAACAATTTGTCCAAAGGTGTGAATCATGTGTTAAGATTTTGTAAAAAGTCTAAAAGAAATTTTATCCTTATTGGTGGTATTAATTTACAGTTTAACATTTATAAAGTAACACCATTGACACATTTATTTTATATTTACATAATTATTAACCATGTGCATAACATACTATATGTATAATTCTTCTCACATAAACATTTATTTAACTCATTAATTTTTTATTTATTATCAAGTTTTAATTATTTAAATTTCTAAAACTAAAATATATTAATATAATTTTTTAACAATCTTAAACTAAAAATATTTTTCTAATTTTTTTGACACCTAAAATCCCTTTTTATGTTTGTAGTATATATTTCCTTTCATCGTCTTACACAAATTTTAAAGTAAAGAAGAATAAAGAAAGAACATGATAAAAAAAGATTAAAAACAAATGACCATAAGAGAGAGCTAAAGATAGGGTAAACAAGTAAATAGAGAGAAATAGTTGAGGAATAAGGAATAAACCGTGATAAGCAGAAAAGAGAGAGAGCTCGAATGAGAGGTTATAAACAATAAAGATATAATAAGTAAGAAATGGAATATTTGAGCAAGGAAAATATAGAGAAATCACCACGGGATAGAAGCTGGTAACATGCAAAAAGAAAAAGAGAAACAGAGGGATCGTTGAGTAGTAGACAACTATATATATAAAAAAAGCAAA
The DNA here is from genome assembly GCA_027568895.1 of Erythroxylum shatona. Taxonomy (NCBI): domain Eukaryota; kingdom Viridiplantae; phylum Streptophyta; class Magnoliopsida; order Malpighiales; family Erythroxylaceae; genus Erythroxylum; species Erythroxylum shatona. The sequence goes on from JAOSBK010000008.1 coordinate 8,128,545, forward strand.
CACTAAAATATAGAAGAAAACAAAGAAGGAATAAAGAGAAATAGATGGAATTAGGGAATGAAAAATGATCATGAACAAGAAAAATAAGGAAAAACTTGTAGCTAAAGAAATGAAGGAGAAACAAAGGGCATCGTAAAATGTGAAGCTTGAATCATCAACAAATTCACTGTTAAAGTATCATATTCAAAATCTTCAAATATCAATCTTTAATCTTCTTTAAAGATTAAAACTGATAAAGACAATTATATGCTCTACGTTATGCTAATAATACTTGAGTAACAACTCAACAGTAGTATAGCAGTGATGCTTGAAAAATTGATAGTTGCATCTCAAAGTTGGAGAGAAAGAAGAAGATCATTGCAGACCTAGAGAGGTCCTCTTAGGTACTGACTATTAAACATATATTATTTGGGCAATTTAGTATTGGAATCAGCAAAATATATGCAAGTTTCATATTAGACACCAAAACTTCCTAATTAAGATGTCCTTATCTTGATTTAGGTTTGTTAAGTATCTCTATTTAATTTACAAAATTAGTGTAATATATTTTATTTTTAAAATTTGAAATAATTAAAAATTAACAATGTGTCAAAAAAATAATGAACCACTTCAACCTTCATATACCAAGAAGTGCACAACTGGCATATTACATATCACAAGCTAATAGTTTTGTAATGGAGATTTAACAATCTTAAGGTGCAAGTTATGTCAATTTACAAATGTCAAAGTATAAATTGATACCATGGATTAAAAAAGGAACTATTTTAGACTTTTAGAGATTAATTCACATCTTTTATCTTAACAATTGCCATAAATCTTTTGACTTTTGTGTTTTAAACCTCTCTTTATGTCTTTTAGAAATATTTTCCTTTCCTCATTTTTGTATTTTTATGAACTAAAAATTTTAAATTAAAGAAGAGAGACAATTACAAACTTATATATATAAGAGGTGATCAAGAAGGTAAACAAAAAATGTATCTTATCTTTGTTACCTTTTCTTAATAATGAAAAATGATACTCTTATTGATCTATTAACAATAAGACGATCTAAGCTAGGGAAATTAGTAATGTGTTAGGAGAAATTGGTACAAGAAGTAATGGACACACTTCTTGATAATGGAATCCACAAAATTGTAAACAAACTACACTTAATCACCGCAGAAGATAACATAAACTTTTGAAGGAAAATAACTAAACTACTTAATGATTAAAGTAAGAAGAGGGGCTAGTAATAATCTTACACTTGTCATCGAAAGAGTATATGGAATACTTGTTGTGAGGTTCTTGGTTTTTGAGTTAAAATCTAACTTGTTTTCTTTCCATATCTATAGATACAATAACTTAAGGAGAGTTTGAGGACTATATTATCCTTTCTACTAGGTAGGGAGATAATAGAAATCTAGAAAGTATTGACCTTCTAACTTATGTCAACTCTAATAATATTGAACAATATTAAAAACTTATTTCCAATTGGAATAAGAGAAGGGGAAAATAGAGTTAATTGTGATTTTTTAACAAACACAAATATAAAAGCAACCCTGATTGTCATTGAAATACAAAGTAATTGATCTTTAGTCCACATTTTTCTTTTGATTGTCAACTAGAGGATAAAGCTAGCTCTAGACAGGTGTTGGAGGAACTAAATAGTTTTCTACTAATGAATGATTGAATTAGTTCCATTGATGAGTTAAAATAGATAAGTTATTAGTAGATTAACATGAAGGATGCAAGGTCCACTTTAAGTGTTCATTCAAAATTTTATTTGGTTGGTATGTAATAAGATTACAACTAATGCTAGAGAAATGCCCAAACATATTAATAGATTGTCATGTTAAGAATGATGACTTCAACCTTTATCACTTAGTCCTATAATGGCTTGAATGGATATGTGATTTTAAAGAGAGTCGAGTATATACCAATATTTATAACAAAAGAAGATTTCTTATCATTTCCTATTATGAATTTCATAGTATTCTCTATAATGACTCTTGGTTGTTGCGCAAAGTCTAGGAAGTATCCAAGTTACGATTTACAATCAAAATCTTTTCCCTTTGAGGAAGTTATTGTGAATTCATTCAACGTAAAAAGATTATTCATCAATAAATAATCTCCATATACATTTGCAAAGCAATGCCCTATTTATATTTTTGATAGATTTTATTCCCAAACCACCCTCTTTTTTAGGTTGACATACTTTGTTTTGTTCCACATTTCCTTTAGTAGCATTGTACTTATCTTTACTCCACAAAAAATGTATTATCATTTCTAACATCTTCACAATTGATGTCAGAATTAAAGAGTAAGTATTCTTATATATATGCAGTTCGTTAATTACTAAGGCAAGGAGTTGCAATCTACCTATAAAAGAAAGTCACTTATTATTTTAATTATATAATTTCCTATTTATTAGAAGGAGTGATAGTAAGCAATCTTTGTATTCTCATTCATACCAATGGGATCCCTAGATATGATATTTTATAAGGGTATGCCTTCAACAAAGCTAGTGTAGCTAATCATATTCCTAATAGTCATTGAATCATCTTTGAAGTAAAATATATAAGTTTTGTTGGGATTGACAATTAACTTTGACAAAAGTTTAAAATCATCCAAAACATTAGTAAAGTATGATACAAAGTATTATTAGCTTTGCAACATAAAAGAAAATCATTAATGAAAAATAAGTTAAAGATGTTCAAGATTTTACATTTGGAATGGTACTTGAATTCTTTAGAATTGGTAATGTTCCTAGATATGAGTAGTAATAATACCATGATATAAATTGAAAATTGATAATAAGAAAGTGGATCACCTTGTCTTTAGCATCCTTGAAGATGGTCATAAGTCACCATTAGTATTAATTGTGTAAGGTATAGGGGGTAACACTAGATAATCCATATGATAAACATTGGAGGAAATCTAAAGGCCTTTAAAGAGGAAGTAAGAAAATTCTAATCAATATAATTATATATAATGGGGATAAAATATCTATTTAATTTACATATGCTTTTAAGTAAGGGAGACATTAAAAAATGGGGATTGAAAAATTGCAAATATTTTAAATCAAATTTCAAGTATTGATAGAGATCATTAGAGGAGCATTAACAAAGAACAGAACAAAGAAGCTCTTTATGACTTAGATCTTTATGCAGTAATTGAAAGTTTTACTATTTGAAGACATTGAATTCAAGCACATAATATTGATTTAAGTGAAGGAGAAAGTTATGAAAAAGGAAATAAAATGTTACTGACACTAGTGTCATGTTGATGTCTGGCTCCAACCTTGCATTGGGTTTGGAAATTGGAGAAATAAAAGCGAACTAACACTAGAGTGTTACTTGTGATAAACAATGGACTCATCTTTGTTAAGAACTTATGAAGTTCCAAAAATTAACTAACACTAGTGTAAAAGTTGATCGGACATCAAACATATAGATTAAATGTTTTTAGTCTTTGAATTTTATATTTCTGTTTAGATAAAAATTGAAAATTGCAAAGGTATTTAACTTTCTTTAATATTTTTCCTTTTGGTAAAGAATTGTAAATTTGCTTTTGTTACCATGTAGTCAACTAAGTAATGAGATCTCTAAAAAAGAATGTATTGAATATTTCATGGCCTAGAGTCTTGTTACACTAAAGATTGAAAAAGGCTTCTTTCATATTTGATATAAAGAAAGGAATAATGAAAAAGAAAAAAATGTTGATAGACAATTATATTGGGATAAATGACTAAGGATGATAAAGTAGTAAGGTTGATAGACTTACTATTGGCACATAAGTTCAAAAAATAATTCATAGCTATATCTTTGAGTTCGTCCTTATTACTATAAACTTCTCTTTAAGTTATTTTTATAAGTAATAATAATGTGAAAATTTTTGGTTTCTTATTTCCTCCTCTTTAAATCAAATTATTTTTAAAAAAAAATTATTAGAGAGTTGTGTATGCTTATCACCTATAAATATGATTTGTGGATTTTTATACTACAGGTGAAGGTGATCCACAATAACAAATGGTAAGGTTAGAATAAAATAGTCACCAGGTTGTATGTTTAAACTGGAAACAAAAGTCACTTTCTCTTCCAAAGTATGTCAAGTAACATCCATGCTTTAAGTTTTCATAATTGTGACATAAGGTAGTTTCATTACATGTTAAATCCAATCAAGCACTACATGGAACCATATAGAATACCATATTTTATAAGAAGTGGAAGATAACAGTCAGAAATAGAGGACTAAGATGAGTAATGTTTTCATCATCTTTTTATGTTGCAACTTTTAAACAAGGCCCTGATGACTTTTTAATGAAAGCTCCAATTATGTTTGAGAATAAAATAATGTCGTTTGTCGATTTGATCATCAATAAAAATAAACTTAAGTGAAAATTTAGAATGTGAATCGCTTATACAATTGTGGGCATGGGTTAATATTAGAAAAGTTTTATGTTTTACAACCTAAAAGTAAGATTGTTTCTCTTTTTTACTAATTCAAATTTACCATCAAATTATGAATTATAAGTTATATTATAGTTATAGATTATTTCAATAATGAAAAATAATACAAACACAATTGTGTATTTTCAGTGAAAATAAATTCTAATTATTCCTTAAGTATAACTTCATTAGAACATTGTTTATCATCAAAAAATAAAATTAAATGCTTATGTTATTTTAACTTCATCTTTTTTTATCTCTTTTGTAGGTATTCTTAAGCTAACTCAAATTTAAAAAATTATGGTGTTTTTACAAAGAGAAAATTATTTTTATTGAAAATATTTTACTAAATAAAATCAATTAATTTTAATTTATTTTAATAAAAACATAGTTTTAATATCAATTAATGACAATAATGCTAACTTTGTTTTGATGATTAAAGACGTTTTGTAACATATTTTTCAAATTTTTTGTCAAGGATTTAAAGCTTATTATCTGTATATCACAATTAACAACAAATAATCTTATGCAAGTTTTATTAGCTTTCTTCAACATCTTCCTTTTGATGAAGAACTCTTAAATTATTTTTGTTACCATGTAATCAACAAAGTTACGAGATTTTTGGGAAAAAATGCATTAAATATATTTGTTAAAGTAAAGATTAAAAATGGCAAAGTAAAGATTAAAAATGGCTTCTTCAAAATTTTATATGAAGAAAAGTATAACAAAAAATGGAAAGAAGTTGATGTTCAATTATTTTGGGGATGAATGGCTAAAGATGATAAGTAGTATGATTGATAACCTTACTCTTTCCAAATAAGTTTAAAGAATTGAGATGGTCTTTATTGCTATAAACTCCTTTTTAAGTTCTTTCCTTAAATAATGATATTTAGAAAGAAAAATGTTTAGTATTTATAATCTTCTCTTTAAATTAAATTGTTCTAAATTTTTGTTTGATAAGAGGGTTGTGGATGCCTTGAACCTTCATATATGATCTCTGAATTTTGTTTATGTCCTTTCTTTTTATCATGTTTAGTTAAGTGGAATATAATATAGGTGAAGGTGATGCCCAACAACTAATGATGAGGTTAAAGTAAAAATGTATTATTATATCCAACATCTTCATCATTTATATACAAACTGAAGTGTGAGTATTACAATATACAAGTAGTTTGTTGATTACTAAGTGAGGAGTTAAAATCCACCTGTAAAAGAAAGTTGTTTTTTGTTTTAGTTATCTAATTTTCTATCAATAAGATGCAATGACAGTAAGAAATCTTTATCAACTAGACTCATTTATACCAATGGGATCCTTAGACAATTTAAGGGGAGTGTGTATTCAATAAAGCAAATGTAGCTGATCATGTTCCAATAGTCATCAGATCAATTTCGAAGCATATTATATAACTTTTGATGATAAGATATTCTCAAAATTCCCAAGCTAGTTCTCTTTCATGACAGACTAGGCTAGTTCCTAGTTCAATTTCTTCTTCAATATAAGGGCTAGTAGCAATCAACTTTAAGGTTGACAATTAACCTTGACAAAAGTTTAAAACTATCCAAAGCAATGGTAAAGCATGATATAGAAGTCATGTTAGCTTTGAAAATTAAAAGTAGATCATTAACAAAAGATAAGTTAAAGATTTTCAAGGCTTGACATTTAAAATGGTACTTGGATGCTTTAGAATTATTAAGTTCCTAAAAATGTGCAATAACAATACCATTACATAAATTGAGAATCAATAATAAGAAAATGGATCACATTGTCTTTAGCATAACTAAAGATGGGTATGAGTTCACCATTAAAAGTAAATACATAAGAGAGAGTGACATAACACTGGATAAGCCCTATGATAAATAGGGAAGGAAATCCAAAGGCCTTTAGAGAGAAACTAAGAAAATTCTAATCAATAAAATTATATGTAATGAGAATAAAACATTTAATTAAGTTACATAAGCTTTTTAAGTAAGGGAGACATCAAAAAAAGGGCTTAAAAGATTGCAAATAGTTTATATAAAATGGTGATGCAATCATATTTTATATGTTTTTAGAACCTTTTATTTAGCATCTTGCATGTGTTTTATGGATATCTATGGCCTTTTCATCATGTTTCATAATTATTAGAGCTTTAGACACGTAAAATACAAAAAGTCCTTAATAGGTTGAAATTAACACTATTTTTCAATCTCTGGCAGATTTGACCTTTGGATCTTTGGAAATTTTTATCTCGGGATTGGTTTATTAGAAAATTCTAAGATTTGGCAGGCACAATCTTGACTAATTGAAGAATGTTTCCACCAAGTTTCAGAATTTTTGGAGCTGTTATTTGAGAGCAATAAATTTGTGAAATCTGACGTAAATAAATCCACAAGCATGAGGAAAACAACGTAGCAGTGATGGTCAAAACAGTTAGCTAGAGGGGACGCAGCTGATTAATTGTCCCATAAGTCATGAACAGCGAGAGGACCAAGGCAGCAGGTTTTGAGGTGGCATTTTAATTGTGAAATTAAGCAACAGAATTACAGAAGGCATTAGGCGGGCGTGACCAAGGAGAAACGTGACTGACGCAACAAATTAAAAAGCACAATGGACACATCAAGAGGGACGACGTCGCTGGAGAAGAACACTACACGTGGAAGGGCTTTTAAATGGGTTAAAGTTTATTTGGAGATGGGGGCCCACTTCAATGAATGACAAGGGACAAAACCTAGGGATTGCAGAATCACAAGAGGGGATTGACGGCAAAGAGCTTGGGAGGAGAGATATATTTTTGTCAAAAGAAAAATAAGAAGGTGAGGACGGCGGTGGAGTCTGGGAAGTTAGAGGTTATTATTTCTTTCATATAAAAGCTAGGGTGGACAACGCACAGCAGCTACAAGGGACATTTATTATTCACAATCAGCTGTGAGGCGCAAACAGAACTGGAGATCGACGGCAGCAAAGAGGAGGGATTGAAGGCTTGAGGCACGACAGTGGTTAGGATTTCAGAGAAGGTTGAACTCCAATATTTAATTTGTCAATTTCAGCTATAGTAGATAGAGACTAAAGTTATGTGTGGCTAAGTTTTTAATCTAGACAAGGTACTTTACGTTTGATTCATATAGTTCGTGAGACTCTCGTGGTTTAATTGTTTTCGTTTATTTCTTATGTTTATTTGATCTCTGCGCTTTAATTGATTTATTATTGCCGTGTTTGTTGATTAATGAGGCCTGTTAATTAATTGACTTGGTAATAAATTTCCGAATAGATTAGTTAATCCGTAATTGCTGTCTATCAAAGTGGCAAATTAATTTCAATTAAGAAATTAACGAGATTAAATAATTTAGTCTAAATAGATTGCGGCTTTTCCGATTCTATTGGCTAAGACAAAGGTCCATTAGAGCCTATTGCTGTCATAGATTATATTCTGCGAAGCTTTACTCGGGAATAGTCTAATTGGTTAGAGTAATAATATGGGGAGCTTTACTCGGGGTTATCAAATAATTACGAATGGATTGGTTGATATGTGTTGTTCACTATCTGATATAACTTTGTTCATAAGAATGAACGAAATTTATATTTTTGAGTCTATGATTGAATTACAATATCAAACGGAAGAGTACCTTGGCTAGGCTTTTCTTTATATTATTTTCAATTTTTATTTTTAATTTCTTTCTGCGTGATTTCGTGTTTTAAATTTAATCATCCCCAAATCAATTCTTTTTATATTTTTATTTTTATTTATTTATTTTTATTTTTGGTTTCACACAAATAAATAATTACTACATTGGTCTCTGTGGTTCGACCCTATTCACCACTTTACTCACTTAAGTATTCTAGAGTAGGAATTTATTTTTGTTGGTTTAATACACCATCAAATTTTGGCACCGTTGCCGGGGACTAGTGTTTAAGTTTTTGTTTGTGTTGCTAATCATTTTTTTCTAGTTGTTTCTATACGGCATTGTGTTTTTGCAGGTGATTTATTGTTTGATCTGGAGATAGAGAAGACTGCAAAACAACTTAAGAAAGCTACTCAATTGTGTAAGAGACAAGCTTCTACTTCTGCGCAAGTCTTGCCTGCCCAAACTGAAAATTTGCCTACCATTGAGATCGAGTTATTGGAAGATTTTGAAGAAGCAGCGATGGCAGATCAACAACCTATTCCACCTGCATAACCAGCCAGAAATCGAGCTCCTACAACTATGAGGGATATGCTTGCACCACCAGTAGAGGATCAATCTCTATGTATACAATATCGAACTGTAGATGATGGGTTCGAGTTGAAGGCTGGGTTGATTCAGGCCTTGTCGAAATTTCATGGGTTACCTTCTGATGACCCCTAACAGACATCTCAAGGACTTTCATGTGGTATGTTCTGGATTCAAACTAAGAGGCATAACCGAGGATCAGTTGAAACTGCATGCTTTCCCTTTTTCTCTAGAGGGCACAGCTAGAAACTGGTTGTACTATCTTCCGCTTGGGACAGTGGATACATGGCCTGATATGGCGAGATTATTTTTTAAAAAATACTTCTCAGCATCCAGAGCTGCTACTTTGCGTAGAGAGATTTGTGGCATCAGACAAAGAGATATAGAAAACATGTATGAATATTATGAGAGATTCAAGAGGCTTTGCGCAAGTTGTCCTCAACATGGAATTACGGAGCAACTCCTTATTCAGTACTTCTATGATGGGATGTTATTAAATGATAGGAAGATTCTTGATGCTGCCAGTGGGGGAGCCATAGTGAACAAAACGCCTCAGGAAGCCAGAAACTTGATTGCAGCAATGGCTGCAAATCTTCAGCAATTCGGGTATCGTTCGGACACACAGACTCGAGGTGT
>JAOSBK010000008.1:8137895-8155616 GCA_027568895.1 Erythroxylum shatona
ACTATACCCAACTTCCATCTAGAAATTGAACACCTTAGAGACTGGATCAAGATTCAGCTTCTTCATATGATTTGTATCCCTATTACTCTAGTTTACTACAAATCAAGAATCACCTCAATTGGAATCCTACAGACCAAGATATCATCAAAATACTGAAATATGTTCAGTAAAATATCCAGTTCATGCTCTTTCCATCGATACCCTTACTTTGATTCAATCAATCATTTTCAATTTAATACCAAAAACCATAAATTTTTATGGAGAGATATAGAAATGTGTTAGGAATCCAATGCTTCAAAAATCAGGTTATTTAGAGGTCTAGAAAAGAAGTTATGACCAAAAGAGTCCAGTCTTTTTTCGTTTTCATCTTAGTTTTTCCACCGTCTTAGTTTGCTTCGTCTTACTTACTTCTATCATCTTACTTTTATCGACTTACTTCTATCGTCTTACTTTTATCGTCTTACTTGTATCTTCTCAGTTCTATTGTCTTACTTTTATCGTCTCATTTCTATCGTCTTACTTTTATCGTCTCACTTCTATCGTCTCACTTCTATCGTCTTACTTTTATCGCCTTACTTTTATCGTCTCACTTCTATCGTCTTACTGTTTCTATCTCAAAACCTCGTCTTACTTTTTCCGTCTCAAAACTTTGTCTTACTTTTTCCCTCTCAAAACTTCGTCTTACTTTTTCCGTCAGAACATCTCCACTTACAAATACCATAACTTTTGACTCCGATATCCAAAATTTTCATGCTATATACCGTTGGAAAGATAAAAGAAAGATCTACAACTATCAAGAAGGTATCTTGGCTAACATCTCTTTATATCAATCCCAAATTTGCCCCTAAAGTCCGAAGATGAATTTTCCCTACACACACCAAAGTGCTAGACCAACTTCATAACTTCATGAAATTTTGAGACTTTTAGAGATAGAATTGAGATTTGATGTCTCCATAAGAAATGTAGCCATATATCTCTAGTTTAATTCAAATTAAGAATTATCTCGTTTGGACATACCGAGAAAATGTTATGGTAAAAGACTGAAACATACTCAGTGAAAAATTTCCAGATTTTCAAACTTTCAATATTTTACAACACCAAATTGCTAATCATCCTCCAAAACTCTAAATTTAACACTATAACCAAAATTTTCATCCCCGACATCACAATATTTATGAACAAACACGAAAATGCCATTTTTCATGCAAATGACAAAATTTCATAAGTTTCTTCTAAATAACTCTAACAAATTTTGTTGGGATCCGATTTCGGAACCGGACCCCAACCGAAAAAAACGAAAAACATATTGAACCAAAGTGGCGGAAATGAATCAAAAGCAGAAACGAAAGGCGAACAAAGCGAAAGAATCCGAAACAGAAAGCGAAAAACAAAAGAATGGATCCAAAAGCCAAAAGTGGGCCAAAACAAAAGCGAAACACAAATCGGATCGGAAACAAAGCACAACACAAATTGAAAGTATCGAATCAAAACGGTTCGAATCGGAAACAAATCAGATAAAAACAATGCGGAAAACAAAATCGAAAGCGGAATCGAATGCAAACAAATCGCTTAAGACTAAAAACAAATTTCCGACATCCGAGAACTCAAACATTTTAAACAACACAAAATGGTCGTGTTGGAAACCCTAGACTAAACCAATACGAAACCGGTATAAATTTTTTTTGTTTTCTTTTTCATTCTTTTCATCTTTATTCAATCTTATACAAAGTAAATACTTCTTCAATTTGGAATTCACAAATTCCATAACCTCAATTTTTTATCCGTCAATTACGAATCATAAGTATCAATTTAAACAAAAACCTTATTTCCTACCTTTGCCATAAATGCTCACACATGTCAACATAATCACAAATCATACACACATTCTTTATTTAACAAAATTTGGGCAGCATAACGGCTGTAATTTAAAAATCCCAAAACCTGCAAATGGTTTTAAACGCACTTCTATATACCAAACCAAATCCACACAATTCTTCGGACCTCATGTTTGGAATCCCAGCATAACCAAACACATTTCTATACCTAAAATCAATCATAATTCTTAACCTTAATCAAACAATCCCTTTGGTTCCTCACGTAATTCATGAAAATACATTTCCATGTTCATCACATTCTCACACAAATTCAATCTTAACAAACATATTGTCCAAGTAAGATCCTATTACTGGGCTCTGATACCATAAATGTTGGGACTCGATTCTAGAATCGGACCCCAACCGGAGAAACAGAAAACGGAAATGAAAACGAAGTGGCGGAAAGCGAAAATGAAAGAAATCGAATTCCAAAGAATGGAACACAAATTGACAATGGGCCAAAACAAAGGCGAAACCCATATTGGACAGGAAGCAAAACGAAACACAAAGCGAACGTATCGAAAGCAAATCGAAAATGAATTGAATCAAACAAACGAATCAATATCGAAAGCGAATCGGATCAAAGCAAATGAAAGCGAATCGAATCGAAACAAGCAGATCAATCAAAACATATAGCGGAGACAAATCGAACAAATCGAAAGGGGATCCGACATCCGAAAATGCGTATCTTAAGGAAAACTAGCGTTGGAAACCATACGATAATCGCTCTAAGCCAAACAAATCCGGTATAAAGTTTTAAATGTTGGGGCCCGATTCTGGAACCGGACCCCAACCGGAGAAACGGAAAAGAAAAATGAAAACGAAGTGGTGGAAAGCGAAAATGAAAGAAATTGAATTCGAAAGAATGGAACACAAACCAACAATGGGCCAAAACAAAGGCGAAACCCATATCGGACCGAAAGCAAAACAAAACACAAAGCGAACGTATCGAAAGCAAATCTAAAACGAATCGAATCAAACAAACGAATCAATATCGAAAGCGAATCGAATCGAAACAAGTGGATCAATCAAAACATAATCTAAAACTTTTATGAAGCACTTAAAAGCAATTTCAACCTCTAACTAGGTCAATTTTTCAGTCAAAGTTTCTGCCAGATAATTGGTCATCCTAGACCACATCCAAACTTTAAAATTTCATATCTTCCAATTTTCACAATCAAAAATAACATATTACACATCATTGGAAAGATCAAAACCTAAACTACAATCTTCAAGAAGACTTTCCAGTCTAATTCAAACTCTAAGAGGGTCAAAAACTCAGTCAAAGTTTTTGCCTATAATGAAAATTTTGACAACATCTCCCCTAAATTTACACTAGCCAAATTCTTCAACCTTTATCCCATTTTTTCAACACCTGCACAACACTTCAATTATCCACATTCTTCAACTCCCAAATTCAAATCAATCCATAAAAACCTAGAAATTTTTCTCAAATGGCAGCAATCACAATATTTCTCTTCTTGTCATTTTCAAAACCATACAAAACCACCCTTTTATGAAACATATGCAAAACACTAGAAGACTTAAATACCTTTCATTCATATCATAACATGAATTGTTACAAAGCTTTAGAGGGCATTTTAGCCATAATACATCAAAGTTTCAAAAAGATCAATTTATAAAGAAAGGTCACATGAATAATTCACCACAAATTTCTAATTTAATGTCAATTTATAACTCGCAATTCTAAAAAAATTTCGGGTTCCAACAAACAAACTCACTTATTAAACTTTTAACTTACAATGGTCGACCATTAGCCTACATTGGTCAACCAATCCCCTTAAGAACATAATTTTAACAATGTCAACTACTAAAATTTGATTTGTTTAATATAATTATTATTAAAACAGCATTCAAAATGTCTCCTAATGAGTGTTTAAAAGATCAACAAGCATTTGTTTTAAGAACAAAGGCTTTAATACCTCTTAATGAATGAAAAGACTCATTCAAAAAACTCTTTAGTAGTATTTGTATTTGGCTATCATCAAAACATTGATTATAACCTTCTTGCTTCAATAATATTGATTGAAGCAAAGGAGCAAGTTATAGAAAAAGGAAATATAATGTAACCAGTATTGGTGTCATATTAATGTTTGACGTAAGTTTTGCACTAGATTTAGAAATTGGAGAAATAAAAACAACTAGCACTGTAGTAGTATTTATGATCGACGTTAAAATCATCCTTTTTTATCAATCATAAATTTTTAAAAGCTAATTAGTGTCAATGTAAAAGTTGGTCCAATGCCTAACACGAGGATTAGATGTTATAGTCTTAGATTTTAGATTTCTATTTAGATAATGATTAAGTTTTTCGAAGTTATTTAGTTATTCATAATTAGATTATAATAGGAATGTTATTCTTCTTATAAGAATCTATTTCTTAGATACTCTATGCCTATAAAAGGCTTTTATTGATGTAATTGACATGTTATTAATGTACTAGAAGCATAAGGGAGATATTATTCATTCTTTGATTAGGGAACTCTTAATTTAGGTTCTCTAATAACTTATGCATCTATTTAGCTTGCTAATGGTGATGATCTTCATAATGTCACCACTTCCATCCTATCTTTTCTATGAGTGTTGCAATTCGTTGCCTTTTTCTATGTTTTGAATTCATTTTCGTAAATCAAACTTGTCTTAATAGAATATTCCTTGATCCTTGTTCATATTAGTATTAAATCTTAATAGTCAAAATAGTGAAGGTCATATCAAAATTTGGTATTAGAGAATGTTTGTTTTGCAATTATTTTGTTTATTCTTTCAATATTCTTGTGTATTCTTATAAAAAATTGATTTTCTTACGTATTTTTATCATTATTACTTCTTATTTCTTGAATTTAAAAGTTTAAAAAAATTCAAGATTTGTTTACATAGCTACCATCTTAATCTAATTCAACAAGGTTTTGTCAAGGGAAGTTCCTAAAAAGTCCTAAAGCATAAACAAGGGTTTGGCTAGTTACATTGTCCTTTATAAGTAAGGGTGTTTATTTCTTCTTTAATAATAATAAGTTACTATATATATCATATGGAATATATTTTATGCTATTTTTCTTTTTTATTTTTATTTCTTCCATATAGATTTCTTCTTCTTCTCTATTTGGTCTAACTGGGTTTTGTAGAGCTTAATTTTCTATTTTGAATTTTCTTGTTTCCTTATCCTCTTTCTTTACATTTTCTTTATTTTGTTTCTTTCCAAATTTTCTTCTTTAAGGATTATTTGATAAAGGAGAAAATTAGAACAAGATTTCTTGATAGATTAACTAGTTTATATAGAATCTTTAATTAAGAGATTAAGTTAAAAGGTATAGTGAATTTTGAGAGAAACAAGTAAGGGAATGCTTCACTACTAATGTTTTATTGCATGTTTATTATGTCTCAAAACCAAAATAAACACTCTTTTAAAGAATGAGAAGGAAGCGGGGAGGATAGAGTGGTGACAGATAAGGAGTTTACTATGAACACAATATAAGATCATTATGAGCGTCTCATTAGACAATTTAGAGAAATATGGAATAAGTTAGAGAAGCATAAAGATATCATGGCGACTGTAAAATATAACTTAATTTTACCTACTATAGATGGGTTTGGTACTTGTGATAATGTTGAGAGTGCTGCCAACTACTTAGAGTAGTTAAACTTAAGGAGGGTAAAGGAATGAGAAAGAGGTGGAAGAAGAGATAGAATAAGGAGATAATAAGGGGCATGTTAAGTTTAGGCTATTATAGAGGATACAAGGAAAGGGTGGGTAATAATATGAGTAGTATTATGATAAAGACAACATCCTCTGTAAGAGAGAGAAACTCAAATGCCTATTTAGAATGGAAAAAGTATGTAGAGATAGTTTTTTATTATCATATTTTTTTATATTAGAGAAGGGTTAAATTAGTAATAATGTAATTTAATGATTATGTCATATATTGGTGGGATCAATAAATCCTCACTAGTAGAAGGAATTTAGAGGTACCAATCAGAAATTAAGTGGAGATGAAAGTAGTGATGAGGTAGCATTTTATGCTAAGTTCTTATTATAAGGATCTCAATTAAATGATACAAAATGAACTCATGGTTCCAAAAGTATGGAGGGGTACCACAAGAAGATAGAGGTTACTATGATTAAGGAAAATGAGAAAAAAGATAGAGAAGCAATAACTCCCTTCATTTATGGAATAAATCCAAAAATTATTAATGTTGTAGAGCTACACCATTATATGGAATTAGAAAATGCGGTTTATATGGCTATAAAGGTAGAAAGATAACTAAAAAAGAGGCGTATTAACTATTTGAGTATTTCTAGGATAGGTTCTTCATCATAGAGTTAGGATATCAAGTACTTCAAGTACTTAAAGGGAGGGAATATGCCTTATAATGTTCTAATAAGAAGTTGATAATGTTGGAAGAGAATGGAGAATATGTTTCCAAAAGTTAAGAGGAGACAAATAGGGATATATGCCTAGTTTAGTGGATGGTAGTGAAGATTTATAATGATTAAATAAAAGTGAGAAGGCTAGGGTAATGAAGCAAGTACTAGTTTCTAGTCTCATTCTTTTAGGAAAATTTTGGCAATTTGATAGGAAAGCCATATATGATGGATATAAGAATAATTAAGCCATATATGATGGATATAAGACTAATTATTCCATTACTATAAATGATGAATTGATTGCCTATGCTCCATTAACATCAAAGCAACTTTATAGAAATCATTAGATTTACAAGAGTGAGTAAAAGAGACTAATGGAAAAGAAACAAAAGCGAACATATGAGGATAATTCAAAAACTTTAGGAAAAACAAAAATGAGAGGTAAACATGAGAGAAAAGGAGTGATTTTGGTAATGAAAGTGAATGACATGAGAGACGCATTCCTAGCTAAACATCACATATTTATTTTATTTATAAAGATTTCATTTATTTCTTCAGAGGTTGATACTAATGATATTTTGCCTAATGTTGTTATCACTTTTACAAAAATTTAATGGTCTCTTTTAAAAGGTTATTCCAAGTAGATTACCATTTATAAACTGGATAAAAATTCCAAATTAGCAAGCATGTAGAAAAAATCTAAAAGAGATAAAAATAAATAAATGAAAGAACTCTTTGAGAAAGGTTGTATAAGAGAGAGCTTAAGCCCTTGAGTCATGTTTATTTTGTTAGTATCAAAGAAAGATGGATATTAGAGAATGTGTGTGTATTATTGTGTCATCAATAAAATTATTGTAAAGTATAGCCATCCTATCCCTAGGATAGATGATATGTTTAATAAGTTGTATAGTGTATGTTTGATTTCTAAAATTGATCTAAGGATTGGTTACTATCAAACTAGGATTAAAGAAGGTGATGAAAACAAAATGGCTCTTAAAGCTAATTATGGCATGTATAAATGGTTAGTAATGCCTTTTGTTTTAACTAATGTATCTTATACTTTTATGAGACTAACGAACCATATTTTGCATAAGTATTTAGGAAAGTTTATTATTGCGTATTTTGATAATATTCTTATCTAAATAAGACCTTTGATGAGCATGTTTAACATTTGTGAAAGGTTTTGCGTATGTTTAGGCATAAAAAGTTCTATTCAAATTTTAAGAAGTGTTTATTATGTATTAAATAAAATTGTATTTCTTAGATATATGGTGAGTGTAAATGGAACAAAAGTAGATAAGGAGAAAGTATGAGATATTAGAGAGAGGCCATCACAAAAAATGATGAGTGATATTAGGGATTTCCATAATTTGGCTAATTTTCATAGGCATTTTGTCAAGGTTTTGAGCACAGTTGTTACACCTTTAATTAAGATAGTCAAGAAAAGTGTAGGATTTAACAAGGGTGATGATCAGTAGAGAGATTTTAACTTATTGAAAGAGAATTTAAATTTGGCTCTTTCATTAGCTTTACTTCACTTTACAACTACCTTTAACATTGAGTGTAATGCTTTAAATATAGGAATTGGTGCAGTTTTGATGCAAGATAGGAAATCAATAGTATTCCTTAATGAGAAGCTTAGTGGGGCAGCCTTGAACTACCTAGCTTATGATAAGAAATATATTTATTGGTAAGAGCATTAGAGACTTGGTAACACTACTTATGGCTTAAAGAGATTATGATACATATGAATTATGAATCATTAAATTATATTCAAAGTCAAAGTAAGTTAAGTAAGAGACATGCCATGTAAGGAATTCATTGAATTTTTTTCTTATATAGTGAAATATAAACAAGGTAAGGAAAATATAGTTGCTGACGCATTATCTAAGAGGCATACTTTGTTACCAAATTGATGGTTTTGAACATATTAGAGATTATATATTAATCTTGATTTTGATATTATGTTTAAAGTATATGAAAATTCTACATATAAAATGCTCTATAGATATAAAAGATACTTGTTTAGAAAGAATAGATTATGTGCGCCTCATAGTTCTTTAAGAGAGTTATTCATAAGAAAGTCACATAGGGAGGTCTAATATGTCATTTTAGAGTCAAAAAAAACCATTGAGGTTTTTAATGAACATTTTTCAGCCAAATATGAGGAAAGACATAAAGAGTGTGTGTAAAAGATGTGTTGCATATAGGCAAGTCAAATCTAGAGTGCAACCCCATAAATTATACGTGCTTTACTTATATTCAGTGGATCATAGTTAAATTTTTTGATAAATTTTACTTTGGGTGTATTTAGGTCTATAAAACATATGGATTTAGTTTTTTAAGTGGTGGATAGGTTTTTTAAAATGTCACATTTCATTATATTTCTTAACCAATGATGCATCCTACATTGTTGAATTATTTTTTTTAATAAGATTGTTAGATTGTTTAGAACTTATAGAACCATTATTTCATATTGGAATCAAGTTCTTGAGTTATTTTTTAAAAAAGTTTGTGGAGAAATTTCAAAACTTAGTTGCTACTTTCTACAATTTGTCATCCACAAATCATGATCAAACTATTAGTAAAAATCTTAAAACTTGAGAAGACTTTACCTTTTATTGAATTTGCTTGTAATAGAACTATCTATAGTGATATTGGTTATTCTCCTTTTGAAATTATTTATGGATTTAACATATTGTCTCCTTTATCTCTTATGTTTATTCCTTTAGATGAAAGAGAAAGCTTTGATTAAAAAAAAGAAATTCAAATAGGTGAAAAAGCTACATGAGAAGGCAAAGTTAAGCATTAAAAAGAGGACCTAATAATATATAAAAACAAGCTAAAAATGAGAGAAAATAAGTGATATTTGAACCTGTAGATTGTATTTAGGTATTTAGGAAAAACAAATTTTCCAATCAAGTGCAAGTGTAATCTATAGTCAAGAGAAGATAAAACTTTTCAAGTAGCGAAAAGACTGAACAACAATGCTTACAAGATCGATTTGCCAAATGAGTATAATGTTCATACTACTTTTAATATTGTTGATTTATCTCTTTTTAATTTGGTATATGAAGATGTTAATTTAAGGATAAATCTTTTTCAGAAGAGGGAAAATAATGAGAATAAAGTATCTACTTTATCTACATGAGTTTCTAAATAAGGGAGGTAAGAAGAGGGGTTTGGACATATTATAAATAGTTAAAATCAAGCACTAAAAATTTCTAAAAATTAATTGGAGAATATTGGAGGACCATTAACAAGGAGTATAACAAAAAAGGTCAAAGAAGCTATTAATGACTTAATGGTGCATCTTTATGCAAGGAGTGAAACTTTACTTCTTTAATGAACTAAATTCAAGCCTATAATATTAATTCAAATGAAAGAGTAAGTTATAAAAAAGAAAACAAAATGTAATTGATGTTGATGTTATGTTTGTTATGTTGGCATTCGGCTCCAATCTTACGCTGTCTTTAGAAATTAGAGAAACATAAGTAAATGAGTATAGAAATAGTACTGATTGATGTTAAACTTGCTCTTGTTGAGCACCAATAAAATTTTAGAAGCTAACTAGTGGTAATGTGGACGCTAGTCCAGTATGGAACACGTGGATTAGATCTTTTAATTTTTATTTTAGATTTTTATATAAGAATTGACTTTTTAAAACTATTTAGTTCTTATCTAAAAACAAGAGTTTTTAGTTAAGAAATAGAAACTATAAGAAAAATATTAATTTTCTTGTAGACTCTATTTCTTAGTTACTTTTATACCTATAAAGGCTTCTTATTAATGTAATTGACAAATTGTATCATTAATTAACAAAAAATACTAGGAGGTATTTTCTTCATTCTTTGATTAGAGAAACTCTTGTTTGGAGTTCTACGACAACTTATGATCTTATTTAACTTGATGGTAATGTTAACTTTTTTATGAGTATGGAAATTCATTTTCTTCTTTTGTGTTTCCAGTCCATTTTATTAAATTAAACTTGTTTACATATAATGATCCTTGTTCTTTGTTGATATTAGTATTAAGTCTCACTAGTCATATTAATAAGGGTCATACTAATGTATTTATAAATTTATTTTAATTATGCAATTGATATCAGAAAAGAGAAATTAAGATAATTCTTTGGAGAATCTTGTGTTAAAAGGATATCGTCGCAGTTGGATCTACTCTTAATAGAAGATGCTTTTGCCAACATCCTAAAAATGATTTATAGATTACATTGCGGTAACATACTGGACGATAATCTTTGATGGTAGTTAAATTGTAACTTTTGGAGATAAAACATACACAAATTTTATTAGCTTTCTTCAACATTTTGCTTTTAATTATAGAGTTTTGAATTATTTTTTTACCATTTAATTCATTAATTTACAAGATTTTTGAAAAATAATGCATTGAATCTATCAAGACTTAGAATTTTGTTAGAGTAAAGATTAAAAATGGCTTCTTCTAAATTTGATATAAAGAAAGGTATAATAAAAAAAATAGAAAAAAGCTGATCATCAATTATGTTGGGGATGAATGACTAAGGACGATAAGAAGTATAGTTGATAAACTTACTCTTGCCAAATAAGTTAAGAAAATAATTCATAGCTGTATCTTTGAATTAGTCCCCATAACTATAAACTCCTCTTTTAAGTTCTTTTTTTGAATAATGATATTTAGAAAAAAAAAGTTCGGTATTTATATTCTCCTCTTTATATTAAATTGTTTTAAATTTTTGGTTGATAAGAGAGTTGTGGATGCTTTGCACCTCTATGTATGATCTCTAAATATTGTTTATATCCTTTCTTTTTTTGTGTTTTATTTAGTGATATATAATATAGGTGCAGGTGACGTCCGACAACCAATGGTGAAGTTGAAGTTTAAAATGTTTTATTAATTCCAACATCTTCACAATTGATAAAAAAATTAAAGTGTGAGTATTCCAATATACAAGTAGTCTGCTAATTGTTGAAGTGAGGAGTTTCAATCTACCTGTAAAAGAAAGTATGTTTTAGTTATTTATTTTCTATCTATCGCATATAACGATAGTACGCAATCTTTGTTAGCTAGTCTTGTTCATACTAGCGGGATCGTTAGATATTTTATGGGGAATGTGCCTTATATAAAGTTAAGTGTAGTTGATGATGTTCCCAATAGTAATAAGATCAACTTTGGAGAAAAATATGTAACTTTTGATGGGATTGACAATTGACTCTAACAAAATTTTAAAATCATTTGAAGTATTGGTAAATTAAGATATAGAAATCTTATCTTCTTTATAAAATAAAAGCAAATCATTTGTCAGAGATGAGTTAAATGTTTAAGGCTTTACATTTGGAGTGGTGCTTGAATTCTTTAGAATTGGTAATGTTTACCAGTAACAATACCACCACATAAATTGAGAATCGAAAACAAGAAATGGATTACCTTGTCTTTAGCATCCTTAAAGATGGGTGTGTGTTCACCATTAATAGTGATTGCATAAGAGAGAGTAACGTAACACTACTGGATAAGCCATATGATAAATAGCGGGGAAAATCCAAAGGCCTTTAAAAAGAAAGTAAGAAAATTCTAATCAATAAAATTATGTGCGATGGGAATAAAACATTAATTAAATTACACAAGCTTTTAAGTAAGGGAGACTTGAAGAGTAGGTTTGAAAATAGTAAATAGTTTAAATCAAACAATAAATATTACTAGAGACTTATTGAAGAATATTGGAGAACCATGCTTTAAGAAAAAGAAGTAGCAATGTTTTCATCATTTTGTATCTTGCGACGCTTATCTTTTCATTTTTCAATGAGGCTTTGAAGATTATGTGGCAGAGGCTCCAATTATGTTTGAGAGTAAAACAAGGTAGACTACCAATTTGATTTTCCCTAAAAAATAAACTTATGTAAGAATCTAGAATATGAATTACTTATACAACCTAAAATTAAGATTTTTTTTCTCTTTTTTAGCAATTCAATTTTACTTACTATTGAACTATAGATTGTAGGTTATAGTATAGTTTTAGATGATCTCAATAACGATGAATAATATGAACACAATTGTGCAAAAATACATTTGCAATTACAATAAATTGTCTAAACACAACTTCAAAAAAAACTTCGTTTATCATCAAAAATTAAAATTAAATACACATTTTATTTTGACTTCTCTCTTTCTCTCTTGTAGGAAGTCTTAAGCTAAATTAAACAAAAAAAGGTATTGTGCCTTTGCAAAAAGAAAAACTATTGTTATTAAAAATCTTTTACTAAATAAAATCATAGTTTTTAATTTATTTCAATAAAAGCACGGCCTTAGTATTAATTAATGACAACAATGTTAATTTTATGAGTGGATCATATCAAAAGTCATATTTTGATGATTAAAAAAAGTCTAGTAACATATTTTACAAATTTTGTTTCAAGGATTCAAAGCTCAATATTTGTATATCACAAATTCACAATTCAACAACAAATAATCTTATATTGGAAAACCTAGGCGTTACTTACTTTGAAAAAGAACTCTTTCTATTCTCATTTTGAAATAGTTTATACGTATTAAATAAAAATTACGAGAAAATAAGTTTTAAAATAGAGGTAAATTGAATAAAGATTTTTAAAATTACTCCATACGATAATTAATTCTCCCATTATTTTAAATATTCATATGAAAATTTTAAAAATATAATATATGTACAAGCAATATAAATATTAGTTTGTAGGACGGAACTATATAATGCTCATTTTAACCATTATTTATATTTTCAAAAGTCTATTTAATAATTTGAAAGCAACATCGCAATCATAATTTCTCATTTTAATTTTCATTATTTGGATATTAAAAGCCTGAATAAAACACATTAATAAAATTATTTGTAAAAAAAATAAAAGATTGATCCAATAAACAATTTATACTAGTTAGCTGAAATGATTAAGAATAAGCTGGAAATTTCAAACGCTTC
Source organism: Erythroxylum shatona (assembly GCA_027568895.1). Taxonomy (NCBI): domain Eukaryota; kingdom Viridiplantae; phylum Streptophyta; class Magnoliopsida; order Malpighiales; family Erythroxylaceae; genus Erythroxylum; species Erythroxylum shatona. The sequence goes on from JAOSBK010000008.1 coordinate 8,151,097, forward strand.
CTGCATGCGGTAAATTCAAGGAGTTACTTGTTTTCTGTAAAATTCTGACACAAGTTAGTGACACTGATAGCATTTTAAGTAGTAGCTTGCATACACTATATCAGAGCGAAGAAATGAACTCCCCTACGCTGTCAAATTACTGGTGGAAGGCATAGTACTAAATCAATCAACCTATTGTCAAAATAAAGATGTTAGTTTGGTTAAGAATAGAAAGTGTTCCCAAGTAACCGGGCCAAATGATTGTAGAATCTAAAAGATGTAGGTAAATTGGAATAGCAAGAACGTGGGTTGAAATATTTATATTTCTTGGAAGAAAAAACAAAAAAGCCGATAAACCAGGATCTAGTTCGTTGTTGGATGCAGTAAGCTGAGAACTGTTTCATGCTAAACTCGCGTAATAAACAGTGACAGAGAAAAAACATTTACAGCCATTATTCTCTTCATGGAGTGCTGTCACAACTTACAACCCTTTGTAAAGCCAGACGAAACGGGCTAATTTGCTAAAGATAGGTTTTTGTTTTTCTCCTGATAATACGAAACAAGCAATAATGGTCCGAAAGCATTATAAATATGTTGGCCAATCCGGAGTGAAACATCACCAGCTAAAAGTGCAACATTGACTAGTGCATACAATACAAGCAATTGAAAAATGGGTTTCACAAATCCTCTTTTCACAGGGAGCATGTTTTTACTAATTCTGGGACTTGCTAGTTCATGCAATGCACAGCTATCTGCTTGTAAGTTTCAGGCAATTTTCCAATTCGGGGATGAACTTTCAGACACAGGAAATTCCATTCAGGAATTCTCTATGGCACGTCATGCTCGTTTACCCTACGGCCAAACAATGAATAAGGCCACAGGCAGATCCTCAGACGGGTTGCTCATAATTGATTATTTTTGTAAGGATATTCTATCCTATAGATAAGAAGACGCTACTGTTATTTCTATCCTACTTATGTCTGGATTATATAACTTATGCAGCTGAATCTGCTGGTCTCCCGTATCTGGATCCAATCGAGAAAAGGACAGGATTCAACTACACCCATGGAGTAAACTTTGCAGTGGCAGGTGTTACCGCGATGTCTGCTGGTGAGCTGACCAAATTTAATTTGCTAGCCAACTGGACTTCAAATTCTTTGGACGTACAACTTAAATGGTTCGATGAATTCTTGAAGGCAACATGTACTGACAAAGGTAATCACATTTCAATGAGTATATATAGAGCAGTACTGAAAGTTATTTGAATCATGGTTTCACTTGCGGTTTTGTTATCTGGGTTAGATGCTTGTTCTAAGAAGATCAAATCGTCGCTCTTCGTGCTTGGTGAGATCGGAAGCAATGACTATAATTACGCCTTCTCTAGGCAGGATAAACACATGAGTCCTGAGGAGGTGAAGAAAACCATGGTTCCCGTTGTTGTAAAAGCTATTAGTGAAGGTGTTAAGGTAAGTGAATATATCTTTTGATTGGCTTATTATTGCACCTGAACCTGAACCTAAGCCTCATCAAATGACAAATATGAATTGCCTGGCCTCCCTCAGCATCTTATAAGCCGTGGTGCCGTTAGAATCGTGGTTCCAGGAATTTTCCCCCTGGGATGTTCACCTTACTTCCAGACATCTTTCAAATCCAGTCCAAATAATGCTAAAGATAAATACGGCTGCCTCAAGGAGTACAATGACGCCATAATGTACCACAATGAACAGCTCCAGAAGGCAATTCTAGAGATTAAGGGCTCAAACCCTGGAGTTCACATCTTATACGGTGATTTGTATGCAACTTACATCTATGTTCTCGAAAATGCGCAGAAATTGGGTCAGTCAATCTGCTATTAGCTAAATGAATATATACATATATACATACGTGCCCTTTAATGCTTCAACTCTCTTTAATGCTTCAGGATTTAAAGAGACGCTTAAAGCCTGTTGCGGATCAGGTGGTGGTCCCTATAATTTCGACTGGAGTGCCCTGTGCGGAGACAAGAGTTGCACCGTTTGCTCTAACCCCAACGAGTACGTGAGCTGGGACGGGCAGCACATGACCCAACATATGCACAAGTTCATCTCCGAAGTCCTCATTACTGACCTCACCCCCAAGCTTCAATGCGGCGCTTCCCCCACGGGGAATAAGGAGCTCTAACTTCCAACATCAGCGCCTATCAGCTTTCAACGTCATCACATCTTCCGTCCACTTTTATTCCCCCCTTTTTTTTCCCCTTAATTGTGTGATGTAACAATTGCTCACGTCAGCTTCAAATAAGTTTACTAGTAGTAATAATTGTTCACATCAGTTGGGGTCGGATATCCAAAATTTTGTTCTAGGAGCTAGAACAAATTCTTGAATAAATTCAGAATTAAACATTTGGATCTTTTTCAATTTCTAATTTAATTTCTGATAAACTTTTTACGTAAAAGTTAAAATAGTTTATAAATTCAATGAATTTAAATAAATATATCTAAATCAGTTTTTATTTGAAATCTTAAACTTAAATAATTTTATAAATTTTAAGAACTTTTAAAAAAATTCAAACACTAAAATTTTAGATGTTAAATTTAGTATTTTGCTTAAACTTTCTTCTCTAGAAGATTGTACGTATGTGCATGTCCGAAGAAGTGATCATAGGATGAAGAGCAAAAGGTTTTTTTTTTTTTCCTTTAGTGAAGAATTATCATTCTAATTAGCGTGATCCACTTAGCATTATTTGATTTTTACCTTTAACTAATGCAAGCCTTCAAATTTAGGTTGCAGTCCTACTATACTTGGTCATGCAAGAGCACAATTTACTAACAAATTTCTTTTTAACCTTATTGTAGGCATGTTAAAAAATACTAATATAAACTTCAAAATATCCAACTTGAATTGCATTATATATTATGTGTGTTTTTTCTTATAATTTAAAAAAATTGAATACATTTAATAAAATATTATTTAAAAAATATTTGAATAGATCCTCATTTTATTCTTAATAATAATTGATTTTGCATAAAAATAAATTAAAACACTCATTTAACTTTATTTTTTATATTAGAGAGAATCATACTGTCAAATTTATAAAGAGTTATAGCTAAAAATGTAAATGAGATAATTAAATTTAACTGATAATGCGTGGTCTACATTCCTAGTGCCCACAAAATTTTGTAGATTCTCATTATCCAAATATGAGCTCAGTACACAAAGAGGTGGAAAAGATATACTAAAATGTTGTGGAGGGTTAAAGATAAATGTGTGTTATAAAGAATTCACCAATTTACATTTAGCCCCAAAGTTAGGGCATGAAGCGTTAAAGCCCAATCTGATGGGAATCTGTTGGCAATAAAACCCTAACCCTAGTCAACGGTAACCGGCTTTGTCTCCTCACTTCACTTACCTGCGGCGGTCGCTAAAATCCGTTTAGGAATTATGGGTAGGGTAGCAGGAGCTAGTGGCGGTGCCGCTGGGGCGAAGGGAAGATAAGATCATGGAGGTTGCATCTCTTGAGAAGTTCCTCCAAGAACGCATCAAAATCGTCGGAAAAGCCGGTGCTCTGGCCGATTCCGTCACCGTCACCCACGAGGCCACGACAAGTTGAAGATCACTGTTAATTCTGATTCCTCCTTCTCCAAAAGGTATAAATCTCAGTTTTAGTTGTTCAAAATTTGATTGCTTTTTTATTAATCGTTTGGGCATATTCCGTCTACAGATATCTCAAGTACTTGACCAAGAAATACTTGAAGAAACACAACGTGCGAGACTGGTTGAGGGTTATTGCTTCCAACAAGGACCGTAATGTTTATGAGCTCAGATACTTCAACATTGCGGAGAATGAAGGCGATGAGGAAGATTAACTCTCTTCTCATTTTTTGATATTGCAGCATTTTCTTTCCTAGGGCTCTGCTTTGTTGTGTTTTTCAATTTGAGGTTATGAAGACCCTTACAATTATTGTGCTTGAGCTACTATGCTTTGCCCTCAAGTATGGGTGTGGGTAAGTATATCTGGTTAGGCCGACACGCAAAGAAGAAAAAGTGGAATATGCTCTTCGGCTAGAATTCAAGGCCTCCAATAACGAAGCAGAATACGAGGCTCTGATAGCCGGCCTCCAATTGGCCAAAGAAATGGAAGTAAAACACCTAAGGGTATACAGCGACAGCCAAGTAGTGGTCGGTCAAGTCACTGGACAGTATGAAGCCAAGGGGGGCAGCATGATCAAATACCTAGAGCTGGTGAAGCGGGAGTTGAGTAATTTCGAGCAATGCTCGATCAATAGGATAGAACGAGCTCAGAATGCTAAGGCAGATGCGCTTTCCAAAATGGCTTCCGATCGAGACGCCAAAAACAACATTTTGGTCGAGCGACTAGATCGACCTAGCATCCAGAAAGCCAAGGAAGTTCTTGACGTGAACACTAGTCGATCGAGTTGGATAGAACCGATCAGACGGTACCTCCTCGAAGGAACACAGCCGGAGGAAGCCTTGGAGGCCAAGAAACTTAGAATAAAGGCGGCCGAATATGCGGTCGTCAATGACACTCTGTACAAGCGGTC
>JAOSBK010000008.1:8197074-8208993 GCA_027568895.1 Erythroxylum shatona
ATAATTCTAACACTTCATTCTAAATTCTCATTTCCATTCAATACCCCATTCATCCTTGCTAAATTTAAAGACTCAACAAAAAATAATAATAAAACAATTAAAGCAAAATAAAGAATAAATAAATAAATAAATAAATAATAAAAAATTTCAGGGCCCAATAGTTCTACTGTCCTTCATTCTCACTACCCATTCTTACTCCACCTATCCTCTCTTCCAAAACTTTCATACCACCTTCCACTACTCCTTCAACCTGGTTCTAAAGATAAAAATGTGCCTGAAGTGTACTAGATTGTTAATTATGATGGTTCAAATGAAGAATAGTCTCAGTTAATAAGACAACCATGGACCAGAGGAAGTGTTGCAAAACAAGCTGAGAAATTTGTTGAACATGAAGAAACCCCTGATGTTGAAAAGAAAGAATAATAAGAATCTTGAAAAAGAAAAAGGAAAAAAAGAAAAGGAAAATAGCCTATAGTTGAAGAAAAGATTAAGGACCCCATTGTTGGGGATGAACTATTTTATGAAAAAGCCTTGTTTGAAGAAATCCCAAAGGCAAAAAGATGAAAATTGAAGAAACAAAAGAAAGGAGAGTCTTCAGCACTGGTTAAGTTGTTTCAGTCAATAGAAGCTAAAACACGATACAAAATGTGGTACAAGAAGCCCAAGGTGGTTGCAGGATGTATTTTGCCTCCTCTCATGTTCGATGATATTGGTATTCCCATCTTTTCCTATTTCCTTGTTGTTGGTTATTCAAATTGTTTGAATTTAGATGAAATAGTATGTGATAACTTAGTTAGAGATTTTTACACACATATGAGAAAAGAAGAAATTGATGGAAAGTTGGTAATCATCTCTTGAGTATATGAGTGTGAGATGTTGATTACAAAGGAAATCTTAAGAAACATTATGAATATAATTCCCGTATGCAGAACTGACCTTCCCTATCATAAGTGAGATATTACTGATCTTGATCTGGGAAAAGTTGTGGACTTTATATGATTACACACTAAGAATGCCCATGAAGGGAGACCGCGGTGTAGACATCTGGACTTACTGCCAAGATGTCTTGCATTAATCTGCTACGTCAATTTTTCCAAGGAGTAGTTCAGTGGAAAGATGCAATCTCCTAGATACCTATGTGGTGTACAATCTTCTGAAAGGCAATAAGATGGATCTCCCAACAACGATCTTAAAATTTATGGTGGATAAGGGAAGTCGTAAGAATAACACTGGTGGTCTATAGTATGGGATGCTTCTAACCAAGATTTTTGCTTATTATAGAATGTCTTTTGACAATTTGGATTGGTATGAACCTGGAAAGTTTTATTCTTCTATTCCCTACCAATTCAGATATAAGCTGAAAGACAATGTGTAGGTGGAGAAGAAAACTGAAAAGTAGTAGACCTCTTGGGTCCTGTCCCAAAAAAATCAGCCCTTGCTACACTCTAGAGCACAAATGATGTGATCTTGCAAATGTGTAGCGAGATCTACAGCATACAAAATCAAATTCTTGACATGTAGATTTTGCTTTGAAAATTTTATGAATCTCCTAAATAACTTTGTCGCTATTTTTTTGCTTAGTTTATTTTTTACATACTTGTACTATTTTTGACTTACTTTCTGGTTATTTCCTCTCTACTTTTTGATAATGATAAAGGGGGAGAGTTGATAATATATTTGCTTTCGATGATATATTTTCTCTTATATCTGATATATATTCTCTACTAACTATTGAAATATTGTTGAACTGAATTTATGAAGTTTAAATATGTTATATGCATAAACGATAGGCTCCTGTCGTAAAAAGCTCATTCTAATCATGATTGTGAGTTAGAACATATAAAGTTTACAGGTATCCTTCGCAATTCTTTACTATTTGAATTTTGAAAATATATCTATTATTACTTGTCATCATCAAAAAAGGAAAGATTGTTAGCTCAAGGTTTGTTATTAATGATTTTGATAATAAATATATGATATTTCAAAATTCAAATTGAAGTTATTTCCTTTTATTATTTACAACATAATTTTGAAAAGGAAATAAAATCATAGACAAATGCCTTCTTTATTGTGAGAACCTTTTCAATGAACTTATCTTATTAGAAATGATTCCACAATATCCGGAATGATCTTACTAATTTGAACAATTAGTTGTAAAAATTTTGACAACTTTTCTCTTAATGTCTAAATATTGGAAGATTCCAGTAGAGATTATATCAAAGATTCATTAGATACAAAGTCGACTCAAAATTAAAACGAAGCAACGACTAGTTGAAGAAAATATCTACTTAAAGAAGAGCCATTGCATTTGTCAACAACATACAGATTTATGAAATACTTTAACAACATCAATATTCTTAAAAGTTATATCTATATCAAACTCTTTATGTCTTAGAAAGTAAAATAACTCTATTTGAGAGAGGTTGTTATTCCTTGAAAGCTTACATTGAGCAAACCCTATATTCATTTTTGTTAAGAGCTTGTAAATGCTTGTTAAATACTATGAGTGTGAAAGTTTAAAGAACCTTGAAAAATATGTATTTGTAAGCTTGGAGAGACTCGTGAAAATTTACTACTTAGAGTTTTATAGTGAAATATTCAAGTCGAATACTAGGGGACTGAGCGTAAGTTTTGTTATAAGTTGACCTAGTATAAATTGACTATGTCACACACTCTCTCTTAACTTTTAAATTTTTACATTATAGTGTGTGTTTAATTTATAAGAGGTTTCTTCAATTTTAGAACCGACTCTTTCTGTTTTAATATTGCAAGAGGTTTCTTTCGGTAAAAAGCTCCTTTCATTTTTTTTAAAGTTAACTGACTCCTTTCAATTTAATTTTTATCAAGTTGCTTCTATTTATAGACTTTGGAAATTAAAAGTTAGCAGGTTCTTATTCTTTACACGAATTGATAGCAGTTTTTAAATTTTTTAAATAACACACAATTCACCCCTCTTTCGTCCGTTTGCTTTATCACATCGGTTAGAGTAGGTGCAGCACTTTTATAGACAATGACAGATCATGCATGAAGGGGTACGTTAAGTTGGAGGTCAGTTTTTGGTTTGGTGAAGCACAAAAATGGTGAAGTATTTTGATAAATCATTTCAGGAAAGGGGATTAGTGGATTAAATATTTAGAATGTTAATAAACAGAACTATCTGAGGGAGGTGTGTTACAAAATAATGAAGGAGAAGTAACTATCACAGGATAAAATGAGTAAAACGAAAAATCGTATATTCAATACTTTTTAAAAAATAATTGTTCATTTTCTTTTTATGTTTTCTTCCAAAGGGTATGGCTGGTTGGTACATATTGAACTTGGTGAGATTATCATTCGGCAAATAAAAAGAAATATTTTAACAGAAAAACTTTATCATACTTGCTCAGCTAGATATCGTGTTACTTATTTTAAAGTCATCCCAACTTGTTCTACTTCTTGATGTTGTTCTACTTATTTATTGTTGTCTTCCTATGTCTCAGCAATCTTTAATCATCCTTTCCTTTTGTATGTTCTTATGTCTTCTATTGACAAGATTTCTGCAAAATTTTCTATCTCTAGCGTAAGCTTCGCGTGAATCAAAATTCCAAACCTCTTGTGCATAAATTTTCAATCCCTTTGTCAGGTAGATTCAACAATTTCAAAGTTTCGTAGTCTTGTTAGAGGCCACTATAAAAGCTAACATTTGTTCAGATTGTAACATTTTCTACCATGGCATCAATAAATTCAACAATTTGTGTTGCCGTTTTATCATTTTCTGTGATACAAATTAGCTTAACTAATGCGAAGTTCTTAGGAGCAGAGACCATCTTTAGGCTCAAAACTTCTATCACCAGCAACGACTCGATGATACCGTCCACCCCTAATATGAAAAGACCGACAATCAAACTCATCCATCGTGACTCCTTGCTGTCTCCTTACGACTCCAATAAAACCTGCTCTGACCGTGCCAAAAGATCGAGGGAAAGTTCAATTTCTCGATTTGCTTATTTGTCAAAAATAGCTTCAAAAGCTAGTGATATAAAAGCAGATCTTATTCCAAGCATCAGATCTTTCCTATTCTATGTAAGTTTTTCAATTGGTGAGCCGCCTGTTCCACAGCTTACTGTAATGGACACTGGCAGTAGCCTTCTTTGGATTAAATGCCTACCTTGCACTCCTTGTTCCCAAAATTCAGGTTCTATCTACAATCCTTACAAGTCTTCCACTTATTCTACTCTATCATGCAAAGATTTCTTCTACTGCAAATACTGCAACTCATTTAATCAGTGCCTATATAACATCACATACGTTGAAGGGCCTTCATCATCAGGAATTCTTTCAACTGAGCGACTAACCTTCGAGGCTTCTGACGAAGGAAAATTTGTTCTATCAGACGTTGTATTTGGTTGTGGTCATAAAACTCAAAACTTCATCGATGAACATTTCAAAGGTGTATTTGGACTTGGTAATAGGGCAAAAGCATCATTGCTTAAACAAATGGGCTCCAAATTCTCTTATTGTATTGGCGACGTAAGGGATCCTTACTATAATTTTAACCATTTGATTATAGGTGATAGTGCAAGGTTAGAGGGCTTCTCAACACCTGTCAAGATCATTAATGGACTTTACTATCTTACTCTAGTAGGTATAAGTGTAGGTGGAAATATGCTCGACATAGATGCAAGTACATTCCAAAAGAGTCCAGGGGTTAACAATGGAGTCATTATAGACTCTGGAACAGAATTAACTTTTTTAGCTAAAAAGGGGTTTGAAATAATTATCAAAGAAATACATCTTCTTTCCGAAGGGTTATTGACGAGGGATGAAGAATCATCACAAGAATTGTGTTACAAGGGGATTGTAACCCAAGTTGCTCAAGGGTTTCCAGTTCTTACATTCCATTTCGCAGATGGGGCTGACCTTATTTTGGATATAATGAGCATGTTTATTCAAGTCAATCCCAACACTTTTTGCTTAGGTATTGCTCCTAGTGATGGGATTACTAGTTCTGGAAGTTTATCCATAATTGGAATGTTGGCTCAGCAGTACTATAATGTTGGTTATGACCTCAATGCTAGCAAGATGTACTTCCAAAGAATCGATTGTGAGCTTCTCGAGGACTGATTCCTTGTAACAGCATATCCAACGTTCTCTATTATTCACTATAAAGATTTTGGAAATAGTTAACAAAGAATTCCAATCCAAGTACTGAGCAGAATAATCTTTGGAGCGGCGGCCAAGAGAGATAAGGCCTAATAGCCATCGGTGTTAATTTCTCATCAACAAGTGGAAGCGTAAGACCATCATAATCATAGAACTCCTGTTAGACATATGTAGCCCAAGAGAACTTAACATCCAACTTGCGCGGACGACTAAATGGTAGCTGGGGTTTGGATATGACCCTCTGATTCAAGCGTGGAGTTGAATCACATTTATTGGCCTCAAAGGAAATATCAACCCTTTTTTCCAATTGGCTTGCTTTGGTAAATGTTTTTAAAGTCAGATCGTATATTGAAACAATTAAACGAAAGGTTTATGATTTAAAGATTAACCAGTATTAAATTATTATAAAATTAGTATATAATGAACAAAAAGTAAAAAATAAAAATAAAATATTTCAATCAAATAAAGAGTACACCAACGTCTATTATTGTACAATAAACTAATAATAAGTAAAATCTCAAAATTCAAACTAAATTTGAATGTAATATAAAATATAGAATAATAATAAAAATTAAAATTATATTTTTGACGGAGCTTATATGTCATCATAGTTAAAAGTTTCAAATTTTCCAACATTATTTAAAGACTCATAAACCATACTTTTTTTTCCAAAAGTATATATATTAACTTTTTCTATTGCATTCAAATAAATTATAAATTAGTAATGTATGAAATTATTCTTTACTGCAAATTTGTAATACATTATACTTTTAATGTTAAATATGATCAAAATATGACATCAACTAACTACTACGTTCATGGTTCATTCATTATAATAAATGAATTTTTTCATGACACCTTTTCAATTTCATTATAAACAAGATATATCAGGCGATTATTTATATTCTTTGATCCAAAAATTATTATGGTTAATACAATCAATATCAACTGGATCATATGAATACATAACAGAGAAATTACAAACTCGATAATAAAAATAAATTAATAAAAATAAAAATAAAATAAAATACATGTTAGTCATTCTCATATTATAAGTAATATAAACAAGGTCATTAAGTCTTTGATGTTCTAAACGATTTCATTTTTTATATGAATATTTTCCAAAACACCCCAATTATGTTTACAACCTGACACTGAAGTTGTTTGACTGAGTAATATAATAATAAGTTTTCTTAATATTGGAGAACTTTCACGGAATAATCTTCACCACTTATATGTATATTAAATTAATAGTTTTAAGAAATAAAAATATTATTAATAAGTGAAGGATGAACTAAAATTTTGAATTTATCAGGCCACATTTTTTCATCATAAGATTTCTCTTTAAAGATGATCTAACAAAACTCCTTAAACCTTCACAATAGAATTTAATTTCATTTGGTACCTTTGACTACTCTCTAATAGAGAAAATAAATTTGCATTCAATCACGTAAAAACATAATCCATTATATCATTTGTGCATGTGTCTCCACTATATAAGCAATAAGGATTGAGAAAATAAGCTGCTAAGTAGATCCTTTGAGTAAGATGCTTATCTTATCTTCTGTCAAGTATATCCGTATAAGGCCCGTACATTTTCTCCTTTCTTTAAATAAAACCTACAATTGTTTTGTGAGCTCTATATAAACCACCATATATATCCCAAACATGGCTTCTCATCTATGTCAACAATCCTCATCAACTTTATAAATGGAGTCACAATCTTTATAATGGTCAAGTAAGTATTCCAAAATTTATCAACTAGAATAATAACATAAAATTCTTTTTCTTCCGCACACTTTGATAATTTATGACTTGCAAAACGTTAAACTATCACTAAATTTTAAAGTTGATGTTTATATTCATAAATACTTTTCAAGGCAATAATTGTAATTGTAAACTTAGAAGGAGTAACAGACACAATCTCAACTCAATCTTCTTGCTTTCTTAACCAAAACAAATTTATGATATTAAATGCATGAGAAGCTAGACTGGAAATATGATCCATACCGTCAATATCTTTTAAAATGAGATTTATACAACTAGCAGTATATGGAGACTAATAAATATGCTCATACTTTGATTCTAACAAGTACCCAATTTATACATAATTAACTACATTATTTGTAATGAAATGCATAACATTCTTTGGTTTAACTCACTTGATAATTTCATAAAATAATTCACATAAAAAATTAACATTTTTTACCATATCAGAAGAATCAATAGACTTGATAAAAGTTGTTCTAAAATTATAATAAACTGAGAAATTAATCAAGGTTCTTTGTCTTTGATAAGTCTACCCATCTAATAAAATAGTCCATCTTGTTGATTCCTAACTAGACATATATATCTGTAATCAACTGACATTCCCTTTTCAAATCTTAAAGCAAAGGCACATGAATATCATAATAAGAAGGTATCTTAATTCTTGGACCTATCATTGTCATAGAATTTATTACTTCTTAAACATAGGGTGAATTTGAAGCATTTAAAGGAATATATAAATCGTAGAATCATCTAGCCCATGCTCATTTACATCACAAAACAACTTCTTTATCAACCAAAACATTTTTTAAACTAGGTTGAGAACCAAAAGTAGTTCTTAGAGGAAAGTAATAATCTATGATAATAGTAGCTTTTCTTTTTCCTTTCTCTAATTCTTGCTTCATCATCTCTAAGAGATTTATCATAAGCCCCTTATTTTCTTTTTCTTTTTTATTGATGACAACAAATAATTTCCAATCCTCTAGCATAAATCAATTGGTTCTTTTTTTTGTACAAAACAACATTACTCTTAACATTAGCAAGATATTCTTTCATTCTGTAAGTTCCTCCTCCTTTAAATATTCTACCATAAAATATACAATTATATTGAATATTTTCATTAGATGTTTGAAAAGAAGAAAATTAATCTCATATTGTATCAAGCTTACTATGAGTAGAAGATGTTAAGTTCATTGAATCTTTTTTTTATGATTTCATATTTTCCATTATAATTTTAACTTGAAAATATGAGAAAATAATTTTATTACTTTTGTACAAAAATAAGTCACAACAATAACCATAACAAAAATAATCACATAATATTATAACGATGAACAAAAGAAGAAAGATGAAACGAAAAGAAAGAAGACAAAAGTCTAAAAACCAAAAATACCTCTTAAATTTGTCTTTGTGATTCTTCCATCTTTTGTATCGATTTGTTAATATGAAATTTGACTTCCATCACCATAACCAACAAAAGAAATAACAATAAAAAAAGGAGAGTAAACTTATGATCTTGACACAAGGAATCAAAAAATATATAGAAGAAATAAAAAAGATGTTAAAAAAATTAAAAACAATAAAGAAAATCAATTCAAATAGGAAACAACAACTAAAATATTTTCCAAGATTGAATACATTTAAAAAGTCACTTACAAAGTTGAAGTATGTTTAAAGAAGGAACATATTTTTTAAAAGTTTAAATATCACTCCTTAACACACTCTTAAATTATCTTAAACAAAATTACTTATCTACATTAAATTACTAATCAATAAATTTTTTTGTGTCCTTCTTTAAACATACTTTTTTAAAGTTTTAACACACTCTTAAATTATTCTAAACAAAATTACTTATCAACATTAAATTACTAATTAATATCATTTTTCAATGTCTTTTTTAAAACATATTTCTTTAAAGTTTAAACATCACTTCTTCACATATGCTTAAATCATCTTAAACAAAATTACTTATCTTCATTAAATTACTAATTCATAACTTTCCGGTGTCCTTCTTTAAATGTATTTCTTTAAAGTTGAAACACCACTTCTTAACACATTTTTAAATCATCCTAAACAAAATTACTTATATATACTAAATTATTAATTAATAACTTTTTTAAGGACCTTCTTTAATTGAATTTAGAGAAGTGTTAAAATCTAGTAGTAACTTGTACCTAAATCTTAGAGAAAATAAAATATCTACTAGTGAGTCAATAGTAGACCCACTTTAACATATATAACAACATTTTTATGGCAAAAAATAATTATCTTGTTTTAATTTTTTGAAAAATTAAAACGATTTTATTAAATAAATAATAGGATCCATCAATGAACAAATCCAAATCAAGAGTAAAGCAATATGACATTTACAAAAGAACATATTTTACATTATCCTCGGACAAGTCTCAAATAATAGTGAAAGTTGAGACACGTGTCCTTTATACGAACTTGCAAGTCATCCACTAGAGGGCTTTCTGAGTCCCTTCCATGTCGGTGAAGCTGTTGAAGGAGTATTGTAGGTCATGAAATTATGACCAACCATATATGTTGGTGATCTTCTCTCCACAACCGCAGCATGGAATTTGTCGCCTATTAAGGGCATTTTTCCATAAAGTATTGTGAGCGAATCCGGGTGATCCAACGTCCACTTTTTCAACATGGACCCGACCGCATTATCTAGTATAGTAACACCACGGGAGTGTATACCACTCGGGGTAGGTATGATTTTATTATGAGTATACCCTCTCTCGATGGCCCGAGGGGTTGGAGTTGGTTTTGGTCACTTCGAGCGGCATAAAAACACAAGGTGTTCTTGTGGCTAGCAGCATAGAATCACCTTCTTACCAATGCAGTTCCATATGAGCATGGCATATGCGTCTCTCCTCTGTGTAGGCGATGTGGAGCCCATATGGAATCGTCCTCCACTTATTGCGTGACTACCCACACACTAAGCGTCTGTGGGATTCCATACAGGTCCAATGGCCTGAGAATTTCTACCGAGAACATCTTATCTTTCTTTGGCTTCAAAACAACTGTGTACAGACTGACCGGGACGTCCATCGAGCTGGCGGCTTTATTATCACATGCTGGGTCGTTTGGCACAACAGGAACAAGTACGTGATTAAAGGCAAGCAAACCAGCAAGCCTACCTAGATCAACCATGTTAATATGCTGCTTCGAGATCATATTGTTGCCTTTGTTGATGACCATAGCGGGCAAACTCACCCTCAACCCTTGCTTCTTGTCACTTGGGTTTCCCCTCCAGCTAGGTGGCTGAAACTTAATGTAGATGAGAGCATTAAAGGTAATCTTGGACCGGCAGGGATTGGTGACTTGATTCGGGATAGCCAAGGTCACTGGCTAGTGGGCTTTTCCTGCAGTGTTGGGATCACCACCATCATGGTAGCGGAACTCTAGGCTCTTCGGTATGGGATCGCCTTTACGAGAGCTTTTCAATGTGACGGACTTATGATCGAATCTGATTCTAAGGAAGCATTGCATTGTCTAGACCTTTCTTCGGATGATCTATTATTTCATCCCCTGGCTAACTTGATGTATGATATCCACTCTTATCTTAGAGGGACACTACAGTATAAATTAGCCCATGTTTTTCATAAAGGCAATCAATGTGCAAGTTTCTTAGCTTGCTTGGGTGCTGCATCCAAGGGGAGTACGTATGGCACAATCCTCCTCCTAGTATAAGTTATCATTTGTGCGCTGATGCGTATGGGATTGCATTTAACCATTAATGCTTGTTTCATTTTTCTGTTGTACCAAAAAAAATCCACAAGAGGGTAAGAAGTTCTTGGCGTGTTACACAGCTTGCAATAATGAAGCAACAAGAAGCTTATGGTGATGTTATCTCTAATACTATTTCTACAAAGGGAATTTTCAACACTCATTGATAATTACACGACTAGGGTTTATTTCCATCTCCAACTACGGTTGTGTTTTAGTTTTGCCAGGTCTTAATCAAGTATTTATATAGCCTAGCAAATTTTTTACCAGTGTGTTGCATTTAGGTCTTAAAAGAAGTGATATAAACACCTTGCATTTTTTAACTGACTATTTATCCACTATTTGAGCTAGAGGGATTTCCTTTGCATTCTAGCGTTTGTTCGTGAGTTTCTGCCTCTTCCACTATGCTCAATTCCTAACTCTGTTTAGCTTCTTCAATCTTGATTTCTCTAGTTGATGATCTAAAATCGATACGCTTACATTTATGAATTAGGGAACTAGCAGCTTGTCTTTGTTCATTGATTAGTGTGGGTCATCGGTTGCTGCAAATTCATTACTTCCTGCTATAGGGTAAGTGTTCTTCAGATCTTATTGATAGATATAGTCAATGTCTTGTCAACAATTGTAGCTGTCAACATGTTGGGACCCGATCTCGAAACCGGATCCCAACCAAAAAACGAAACGAAACTGGTCGAAAACAAAGCGAATACACATCCGATAAATCGAATCCGAAAGCGAATCGAATAACAGAATGCAAACGAAAATACAAAGCGGATAAGAAGACGAAACAAATAGCAAAAGCGAAATCGAATCGTAAGTGAAAGAAACCGAAGCGGAAACATAAGGCGAAACTCGAAAGAACGGATCCGAAATTAAACGAATGAAAGCAAAAGAAGCGACATTGAATCGAAATGCGAATCGAAATCAAACCAAACAAGCGAAGTAATCGAACTGAAACATATTCCGATATCCGGGAACATACACTTTAGAAAAACGTCCCGTTGGAAACCTTAGACATTACCAATCAAATCCGGTATAAAAAATTTTTTGTTTCTTTCTCATCTTATTCAAACAAAACAATATACTTTCCCTTTTGGAAATTCTTCCTCATGCAAATCTCAATTCTTAGTCATTTTCTTATACATTCATATAAATCCCAAAACTCATTTTTATACCAATTCTTATCTTATTCTAACTTTTCCATACAACCAATTTTATCAAAAATTGGGCAGCATAACGGCTGCATTCTAACTAACCCAAAACCTGCAAAGT
>JAOSBK010000008.1:8209093-8219616 GCA_027568895.1 Erythroxylum shatona
AAAGTAGAATTACAAGTAAACCACGCTCAAGTATGACAGTATTTTGTCAAGAGTTGGATTCCAGAAACGGGATCCAAAAGCCGAGGTGGTGTTATAAGAGATTTGTTTCCTTCATCATGAGCCTTGGATATAGCAGAATGAATGCAGACCCTTGTGCATATTTCAAGAGGTTTGAAAAAGATGATTTTATAGTCTTGCTATTGTATATAGATGACATGCTGGTAGTAGGCCCTAATAATGATCGTATCAAAGAAGTGAAGGCACATTTGGCTAGAAAATTTGAAATGAAGAACTTGGGACCAGCAAACAAGATTCTAGGGATGCAAATTCACCGAGACAAAAATAATAAGAAGATTTGGTTTTCTCATAAGAAATATTTGAAGAAGATCTTGCGGTGATTCAACATGCAAGATTGTAAGTCAATTTATACCCCTTTTCTTATTAATTTCAAGTTATCCCCAAGTATGAGTCCTACCAATGAAGAAGAGAGGATGGAGATGTCTCGAGTATCGTATGCATCAGCAATGGGGAGCCTTATATTCGCTATGATTTGTACAAAACCAGACATTACACATGTAGTGGGAGTAGTTAGTAAATACATGACGAATCTTGATCGAGAGCATTGGAATATTATTAAGAGGGTTCTCAGATATATCAAAGGAACCTCAGATGTTGCGTTGTGTTATGGAGGATTAGATTTTACTGTCAAAGGATACGTTGATGCTGATTATGCAGGTGATATTGGTAAAAGTAAATCCACTACAAGTGTTTACACTAGCTAAAGGAGCTTTGAGCTGAGTTTAAAAACTATAATTGGTTGTGGCTACGTCAACAACAGAAGCAGAATATGTAGCAGCTACATAAGCTAGTAAAGAAGCAGTGTGATTGAAGATATTGTTAGAAGAACTTGGGAATAAACAAGAGAATATTACTTTGTATTGTGACAGTCAGAGTGCTTTGCATCTTACAAAGAATCCAGCATTTCATTCAAAGACAAAGCACATCCGAGTTCAATATCACTTCGTTCGTGAGAAAGTGGAAGAAGGAATAGTAAACATGTAGAAAATTCATACAATAGATAACTTGGCAGATTTTATGACAAAAGCAATCAATAGTGACAAATTTATGTGGTATCGATCCTTATATAGCCTGACAGAGATATAAGGAACATAAAGCGGCAAGGTAGAAAAGAATGGCATGAAGATATGATTGATTATCAATCAAATCTTCAAGTGAGAGAATTGTCAACAATTTTGGCTGTCAACAATTGTCAACAATTCGGTGCCTACCATACCTAACACAGACAAAGGCTTATAAAAAGGCAGAAGTAGCATGAAGAATTGCACAGCAAGCAAAGAAGAGAAGAGAGAAGGGAGATGAGAGAGAAAAGAAAGAGAAAGAGAGACAAAAAAATTTTGTGTATTTTTTGGTCTAGTTTTTTCCAATAATAAAAATCTTCTATCTTTGCCTGTGATTTTTACCCTAATTTAGGGATTTTTCATGTAAAATCTGTGTGTTCATTACTATTCCTTCAGTCCTATTTAGCTGTGAACCTGCTTTAATTTGGACAATTTTTACAATATGTCTGCAGTCTGAATAGCCTCTGCCTCATGCTATAGTACGCATTCATCTCCTCTTGCATTTGGTCTTGGTTTCATGATTCTCTAATATTCGTTGTTGTTTGTTTACTAGACTGTTAGAGGAATCTCTTCGATCGGTTGTTTATTTACTTATTGGACTGGCGAAGGAATCTCAGGAGAGAGCTCCTAATAAAGTGTTGTGTCAGTGACCCAGCTCTATTTTGGTCGAAGAAGAAGAAAGTTGATTTTTCCAATCCAAGGTTTCACAAAAAACTAATTAGTTTTTACTCATACTTATAAAAGTAAAAATCATACCAATTCGTACTTAATCATATCAAACAAGCCAATTTAATTTGGTTTTAAAAACATTGATTTTGGTTTTAAGGATGTTGTATTTTCCTTCTTATCTTTTATTACTTTTCCCCCATATATTCTTGTGTAAAGTTTGAGAGTTGTACCATACTTACCAAAATTTAATTCTTTTATTAATTACTTGTCTTTCCTTTTAAGGTTGTATATAGGTAATATTAAAATGATTACATGGAGAGAATAAGATGATAACTCAAGATTAGAAGAAATAGGACATATATAAAATATAATTTTAAGTTAAAATAAATACTCTTTTACCTATAATACTTAAATATTAAGTTGTAATTTACAATTTATAAGATTGGAATTCTCATAAGTTCTATTCCTAGACTCTTGAACTTGTTTTTTAAAACATGAAATAAAAAGATGCATAAGTATTTATAGGTGTGTCAAACTAAATATAACCACAGATTTCAATTGGTTATAATTACCATATATTTTAATATTTATTTCACACCACAAATTATGTATCTTCATCTAAATATTTTATAAATATCTAGATTCTTCCAATGTGAATAAATCTAGATATTGTGAGTAATATCTAAATTCTTTCACTTTAATAAAATCTATCAATCTTCTACTTAAGGATTTGTTTGAAAATTAATCATTCTTCACATCACCTTGGCATTGTCATGATGCTTACATTTCTATCAAACTCGATGAGAATCGACACTAAACAAGTTTATTATTGTTGATTACATTTGTCATAAAATTTGTTATATTATCTTTCATATGGACTTTTGCATATCCACAATTTCTTCCCCCACTTTCTTAAGAACAATGTAAAATTAAACTCGTATGTACTTAATTTTTGAATGAAATATTGAATTTCTTACTAAATACAAACCATTATAACTATTGGAAAATAACGAAACCTTTTATTGTTTGTGCATAAGTTCTTCTAACACTACCTTTAACCATACTACTTCTTGATTAGCATGTATAGTTACTACACATTTTACTTCTATTATTGACATAACCATAACTAATTATAGCTTTGAAACCTAATTTACAATCTTACTAACAAACATGAACACATAACCTATAGTGAATTTGCTTTTATCAATATTACGTACATAATTAGACTGATAATATATTCCTTTCCTGTGGTCTCGAAACCTTTTGCTTGATCCATATAAACTTCTTCTTCCAAGTCGCCATTTAGAAAAAAGCAGTCTTTACATCCAATTGGTGAAGCTCTAAATTATAATAAGCCACTAGGGCCTTAACAATTCTTAAAGAGTCCTTTGAAACTGGAGAGAAGGTCTCCTTATAGTCAATGCCATCCTTTTGAGTGTAACCTTTGACAACAAGTCTGGCTTTATACCTTTCAATGTTGCCTTGTGAGTCACGTTTGGTCTTAAAGACCCATTTACAATCTACTTGCTTTGCACCTTCCGGCAACCTAACTAATTCCCATACATTGTTGTCATCTATTGATTTCAAGTCTTCTTTCATAGCATTGAACCATTTTTCAAAATTGCTACATTGTATGGCTTGTTTGAACAAGACTGGATCCTAATCAATACTCAAGTCACATTCATGTTCAAGTGAGTAAACTTCATAGTCACTCAAAATAGCTGGTCTTTACTGCCTTACAGACATTGGTAATGCTATTTCTTGTGGCGTCACTTGATCATTTGTAACTTGAACATCATTAGTTGGTTCTTCATTAATATGTACAATTTGTGAAATTGGAACGTTAATTTTTTGTCTGGTATACTGCATATCTGTGATACAACAAGAGGAATAACAACCGGTGAGATCACATTTTATATAGTAATGTCTACTTAACTTGGAGTAGTTTTTACTCGACTCTCGTGAATATCCACTTTCACAGTCTACACTCCTATTGATTGGACCATTCTCAATGAACCGAACGTTACTAGACTCAACTATTCTCGTACTATGAATAGGACAATAAAGTCTATATCCCTTCGACTTTTCAAGATAGCTGATGAAATAACCACTAACAGTTTTTGCATCGACCTTTTCTTCATGTGGATTATACAGCCTTACTTCTACTGAACATCCCCAAGTGTGATGGTGTCGTAAACTAGGCTTCCTTCTTGTCTACAATTCATAAGGTGCCTTAGGAACTGCCTTACTAGGAATCCTATTAAGCAAATACGTAGCGGTCTTTAATGCATGCATCCACAATGATGAAGATACAGTACTATAACTTAACATACTCGTAACTATATCCATAAGAATACGATTCTGCCTTTTAACTACACCATTTTGTTGCAGTGTACTAGGAATTATGTATTGGGAACATATGCTTTGACTTGTAAGAAACTTTGCAAATGGACCTGGACATTGTCCACTTTCATCAAATTTTCCATATATTCAGCATCTCTGTCAAACCTTACTATCTTTACTTTTCTATCTAATTGCCTTTCTATCTCAATAATGAACACTTCTAGGATGTTGGCAGACTGAGACTTCTCATATAACAGATAAATATAACTATATTGTGAGAAGTAATCAATAAAGGTAATGAAATATTTTTCGTCACCCCAAGAAGGAACGTCAATGCCACAGATGTCAGTGTGCATTAATTCAAGTAATTGGCTACTTCTTGTGGATGGATTCCTTAATATATGTTTGGTTTGCTTACCTTTAATGTAATCTACACATATATTCTAGTCAACAAAATCCAATTGAGGTAAGATTTCATTTTTCACTAACCTTTATGCCTTTTCTTTGGATATATGACTTAATCCTTTATGCCACAAAAAAGCAGAACATTCCTTATGTGCACTACGATTATTTCCTATAATATGGTTAACATGAAACAAAGATTCAGCAAAATCAACATCAAGATTGAAATGATATAAGCAATCAATTAAAGTACTAGAACCATAATAGTACTTGTGTCTATATAAAGAAAACACACGATTTCCAATCTTGAAGTTAAAACCATTATCATCCAACTTTGCAAAAGAAACTAAATTCTTAGCACAGTCAAGAACATAAAGACAATTTTTTAGGTCCAGGTGACATCCAATGTCAAAGATCAATTTGTACGTCCCAATGCCTTCTATTTACACCTTCATTATGTTCCCCATATACAAAAACTTTTCAGTTCCGTTTATGGTCTGGATTGAAAGGAATCCCTTTCTTTTCGAACCAGGACTTTCTTTTAGGGCAATCCTTCTTGAAGTGACCAGGCTTTTTGTAGAAGTGACACCTCTTATCTTTATGGATTCGACCCTCATTAACTTTGCTGAAAGCTTTGTTCTTATCTTTGCCTTTCTTTTCTGGTTTGTTCTTGGTGCTACTAGCTTCTTGATGAAACGTGAGATGAAAAGAGTGTTCCTTCATTTTCTCAATCTCCCTTCTTCCTGAACCAACATGACCTTAATTTCTTGAAGGTTCCATTTTTCTTTAATGGTATTATAATTCACCTAGAAATGGCCGAACTCAAGAAGAAGTGAGCTGATAATGAGCTGTATAAGGAAAGACTCACTTACATCCATACTCATGGATTTCAGCTTTGCAGCTAGATTTGACATATATGGTATATGATCATAAATAAACTATGGCCAGTTAAGCTTTTTAGATGTCAGCTCATTCATTAAAGTCCCTACTATGGACTTGTCAGCTATATCAGATTGGAAGTATTCTTTAAGCTTTAACATAAACTGGACTTGTTATAATAAGACTTGTCAACTTCATAACTAGTCTCAGTTATGACTGCATGCTTGCGTCTGAAATTATAGCCAAGTTTAAATCTATTATACCTAGTTGGAACTAGATTTGTTAGGACCAATCAGCGTAGTTCAGACCATTGAACTTGATCAGCCCATTTCCTAAAGCAAACAAATTAGTAGATGCTACAAACACAATATACAGCTCACATATTAATGCTTTGAGTAAATCTAAATGGATTGAAACGAACTAATACGCTTTGGTTATGCATTTAAAATTCTCCTTTAGGTGAAATTTAAATATCCAGCTATAACCTATCATGATGCAAATATAGTTCACTATAATGAACAATCAATCATATTCTATTCAACATGCATGTTATCTTTGGATGTACAATCATATTAACCAAATATGTTGATAAAGTCCCTTTAATGTCATTAACGATAGGCAATGGTCCATCTTTGGGTGATTTCCTAATGTTGTAATTAATAATATTAATTGTTTAGTTTAACCTTTATGCCATTTTTCCATCATATCATAATGAACAATTTAATCATTTACAATTAAATTATTAATATTTTCAAGCTAGCCACTTTGGTGACTAATAAGTTTTCAATGCAATAAACATTTAATTGGACAATTATTATACATGACAAACCAAGTAAAACATAATATGATACAAAATAATATTATGCATAGCAAACATATGCGCAACTTTTATGCATATAAACCTAAATCAATTAATTAATGAATTATGAGTTATAACTCAAAATAAAATATCTTAAGTAGGACCAATATTCAAACCCATAAAATTATTTTTAATTAAATATATATAATAAAAAATAAAAAATGTATGAATCGACAGGTGCGTGCTCTCCTGCCGGTCTTCGTTGGCATGTAAGTTGCACGCGCCTCATCTTCCTCGCTGTATGCTGGTTTCATTATGTATTATGTATTATGTATTTTGTTTTTGTTTTTTAATTCTAACATCTTCTTTCTTTCACGGATTCTTCTTGCAATTCCTTTCCAGAATCCTCTCTTGGCTTAAGACAATAATAACGACATCCATCCATACATATCGACACTAAAGGTTCATCAAAACCTGCAGTTTGCTGTTATTTTTGTTTCTATTTCTGTATTCCTTTCATGGCAGTGTAAGATGTCGTATACAAAGAAAGTAATGTTATTACACATACAGAAAACAAACCATACAAAAATGAGCAGAAAAAACAACCATACAAAATGAACATAAAAACAACCATATAGAAGCGATACTAAATAGTTAATGACAGTAGAAAACAAATAATACAACACCTTGGCTTTGATACTAATTGTTAGACAATTTATGAATCGATTATTTTATCATACCTGTATTTTGTAATGATTAATTCCCACTCTTGCTTTCTTCTTTGATTTGTTTCTTCAACGGTTCAGAAACTTCTTGCATAATTTTCTAACACTTTACCAACCAACTATCCATCTTGTTGTGTTTTTAAACGAGAGAAGGAAAGGGTCTTGAACCCATTTGAGATCAAGACTTTAAGACCCAATAACCATTATGTTGGATTCTAATCATTAGATTCAAATCTATAAGTAACATGGGCCATTAAATAATCTAACATTTATTAGTATATCAAATTAAATATAACCACACATTTTAATTAATTATAATTACTATATATTTATTTATTTTGTATCATATAAATTATTTATTTTATTTAAATATTTTGTAAATAATTAAATTATTATAATGTAAATAATATTTAGATATTATATATATTTAAATTATTTAACTCGAGAAATATCTAACAAGTAGGTTATACATTATCCGGAATAAAGAATATCACGTCACATTCTCATCCATCTCATGGTTGGTATAGGCAAAAACATATAATATTTCTTTTAAGATATTACATTTTTGGCTTGTCAGATAAAAGGACAATTAAATTAGAATAAGATTAAAGAGTTCAAACATTAACTTAAAAGCGAAACATACAATACTTTAGAGAGGAGTTTCTTCAAGAAGGCCTCTTAATACCAAAGGCAAGTCAAGCCAATTTATATATATTGGATGATTATTTTGTGATTATTAATTATTATTCAATAAAATATTTTATTTAATGAAATTAATATTTTTATTATTTATAATAATAACTATTAGCAAACTTTTGTTAGAATAAAATATGAGAGTTAAATATTTTGTTTGCTAAACATGAGAAGAGTGTAATGCATGATATATACTATCGAAAATAAAAAAAGAGTGGTCAATGCCTGGTTTATTATACATGCAAAGCATGTGGCTCTAGAATTTCCTTGAAAAAGGCCACCCCCACCTCCCAATCTGTAACATGCTTGTACTTTGTGTGCTTTGTCCTGCTCTCATGTTCATAATGGTGCCTTAGAAAGGTATGACAGTATATATTTGAATGTAAATATGTGTTTAAACTCCATAATTGGCAGCTGGACAATAATAGTGCTTTTGGGAATTGATAGACGGTTTTCAACGGAACGATGCAGTTTGTGATTGAGTGCTGAGCAGTAACTAAAAGATCGAATCAATTTAATTAATTAGTTTAATCTTAAAATTTTTAGATTATTTAATTTTTATTTGATTTATTTTAATAATTTTTAAAAATTAACTTCAATCGATTTATTAATTACTTGATCAATTTTTATAAATTTATTTATTTATAATAAACCTAGTTAGTTTTTATTTGACATTCTTCTTCTTCGGTTAAACTATAACTTTTTAATGAACAAAGATAATTTCCTTCTTAATTATATTTTAAGTTTTTTGTTTAATCTTTATTGTATGTTGATTTTAAGATGATCTAAACTTTTAAATCTTTAAGTCTCTTATTTTAATGATTTAATTTTTAGTATGATTTTTAAAGCATAAGCTATAAATTTATATTAAATCTTGCCTATAAATTTATATTAGTATTTTTTAGAAAAATAAATAGTTACTTATATATCAATATCAATGAAATTATAATATTATTAATTAAATACTACATAAAATTTCAAGATAAATCAATTTTATGAATTAATCAAGTAAATAATTTTATTTCAATACCTTATGCATTATTTTATTAATAAATATTAATTATAATATAACAAAATAAAAATAATGAAATAAAAATTTTGCAAAATATTTATTTATAAACTAATATTTCTATGATATAATTTTATTATTAAAAATATTTTTATTTTTCATATATAAATATTTTAAAATTTAAAATTATGTATCTTAAATATGAAATATATATTAAATAATCATTGAAATTTAAGTTATTTTATTTTAACATTATTTCTCAATTTGTAGTTAAAATAAATTATAAATTTTAATAATTATGTATGTCATAATTCTTATTAATAATTAATATCGAATAGTTAAATAAAACATATATATAGTTAATGACAAACTAGATTATAAAAATAAAAACTCAGTCATGAACCAAAGTAAAAATAAATAAATTAAAAATACAAGCTGAAGTTAAAAACTAAAAACTGAAATGTAACCAAAAAATAGAATTACAATAAAAGAAAAGTAGGTAGAAACCTATTGAATGATTTGTAAATAGAGATGAACATTTATTATGAAGTCCTTCATCACCAACATCAAGCCTAGTGATTAATCATATACAATTTATTCCCAGTTTAAAGGGATTAAAAAGATGGATTTGTGTTGGGGTCTCATTGTAAACAGAAAAAAAAAGAAATCAGATGACAAGATTTTAAACATATGGGTGCTTAATACCATGACCTTTTCACCACGGACCTCCATATTAGGACGAGAAAATTTATGAGTTGAGTGAATATCGACAATTGGGTAATTGCATCCGTCTCATCATATTAAAATAATAATAAAAACACAGGATAAATGGGGCAGATATTAGAGGAAATTAGCGCATCTGTAGGTAGTGAAATTGACATCACCGAATATAGCAACCACACATGCAAAAACCGGAAACGTGTTTTGGCGTCATTTTCAACTTGGGAGTAGGCTGTAGCCCATAGATTTGGTGGATGGCGGCTGAAGTTAGACTGGAACGGAGAGTGTATGCAGGGCCATGTTTCCTATATTGGCATTCAAGTGGGGCCCAAGCGCACATGACCTTTTTTAATATCTTAAGCCGTGGTTGTGTCGTGTGCTACTGCTTAACGCTTAATCTTATAAACCCGTTGAAAACGTGGGTTTCATGTGGCAAAGCACAAGCATCCTATCCTATCTATAGTATATGTGTTTGTCAAATGTTACACAATCCAGAAGCGTGAAAATTAGCTGCAGTTTTGTGTGACTTGACAACTTCTTTTCCCCTTTTTCCAGCCGACGTGGTCATCTAGTTAACTTGTGAACAACTTCAGATATATGTATATTTCTTCTTCTTTTTTTGACAAACTTGTGTTCATGTTTGATTAACGTAATGAATCAAAATTGGATTTTTACTAACGATATTTATTGTTTTACTTTTAATCCTAAGGAATTTAATGAAAGAAGGGAAAGAAAGACCCTCGTTGCTTTTAACCGCTGATATTGGACCCATGTTTTTATTATATGTACTGCCGGTTTTAAATATCGCAAAAAGCCAATTAGTGTCGGCAAAAATAACAATTTTATATGTTCCCACGACCTCCAACCACGTCGGCCAAAAATGAGGTTTCAGTTAATCATTAAACAATTAAAGATAACAATAAGTAAAATCAATAGTTTGGTTTAATCAAATGTGTCTTACCCTTTGCCTATGTTAAAATCCTAATATATACACAAAACAAGAAGTGATTATTGGTTAATTGTAACCTCATATATATTGGTCGGGTCGGCCGTGCTGGGCTCGGACCTAGTCCAAAGGATCCATGGGCCGATCGGTCCATTCTTTAAAGGACAGTCTCCCACTTAATAACCATATCGAGCCCAAG
>JAOSBK010000008.1:8219716-8237586 GCA_027568895.1 Erythroxylum shatona
ACCCCCGACGTGCCTTTTTTGTTTTGCAGGGACTCTAGCGTCAAAGCTTCTACAGAAAGCAGACAACTCCATGGATCAAAACGGCAACGTTCAGCCTCGCCAGAATCCGGCAGAACCATATATATATATATATATATATTGTTAAGAAAAAGAAAGGTAACAATAATTATTAATGTACCAATACTTTAAATTTAAATAATGGGTTTTTTCACATAGCTTAAAAGCTTAATTAAGTAATTTAAAATAGTATTGGATATCACATACAGTTTAAGTTTATTTTAAGCTTATATTTTTATAACGCGTATTCTAAATTGAAACGTGCCTTACTTGTATATTTCCATACATTGTTCCCCTTTATAATTGAGTTATCTTCTTTAATTTTTTACGTCTTTCAAGACTCAAGTTGGACGTACTAATAGCCAAAATGTTATTTTCATATCATTAGAGCATCCAAGTAAGATTCAATTTCAAGTGTAAAAATTTTAAGAGCAATGTGAAGTTATTTCTGTTGCAGTTTCATAAAAAGTACTCGTTCTCTCACATTGAATAAGCTTAAACGTTGATGACGTTGGTGCCATTATTGGTTACATGAAAACCCGTAATTAATGGCAAGCATTCGGCAAACAGCAGCCGACATCTTTAGGCAGAAAGGAACAACCTCAATTGGTGTCGATCTCTGACATTGAAATGTAACGCACAGCAGTTAAAATGTTAAATAGAAAGAAAACGTAACTCATTTCAGTCCTTTTTTTTTTTATAAAAGGAAAAGTCGAAACAGTTTACAGCATGAGTCTAGGGGAGCGGGTCCCCTAGACGCATGCTGTAAACGTAACTCATTTCAGTCCTTTTCTCACGTAAGACACAGTAGATTCACATTATCTTTGGTATGACGGAGGGGTGTGGTAAAGATACCAGTGATAATTTGAGCACGTGTTTCTCGAGCAATTTTAGTTACATGTTGTATCACAACAGACAGCTAAGCCCACAATGAAGTGGGCAAGAAATAGAAAATTAATTAATGAAAGCAAATTGAGTTAGTTGACTAAATGTTTGTTATTAAAAATTATTGCTGAATAGATATGAAAAGCGCAAGTTGACAAAGAGAAAGAGTGAGAACTAGGAAACAACAAAGTATATATAAATATGCTTTCATTTCTGCAATCTCCACCACCATAACCTCCTTCCTCTCACCTTCCTCATACCCTCTTTTCCCTCTTCTTTGAATTGTCTATTCTTCCTTTCTTGTGATGGATTCTGATGCTTCCTCATGGTTTCGGTCTATGTCCTCTACTTTCAGCTTCCTTTTCTTTGGTTTCACCATCTTATTCTCAATATTCGCTCTGTTTCTTTATGTTGTGAGGCTGAGACTGTGGTGTAGCTGTGAGATTTGCAGGAGTTACGTAACCTCTAGTTGGAGGAAAGACTTTGCTAATTTGTGTGATTGGTACACTCACCTTCTTCGCAAATCACCTACTGGTACTATCCATCTTCATGTTCTCAATAATATCATTACTGTCAATCCTGAAAATATAGAGTATATGCTCAAAACCAACTTTGAAAACTATCCAAAAGGGAAGCCTTTCTCTACCGTTCTCGGTGATCTTTTGGGTAGAGGTATCTTCAACATTGATGGACATCCCTGGAAATTTCAAAGAAAGATGGCGAGTATGGAGCTTGGCAGCGTCTCAATAAGGATGTTTGCTTTTGAGCTTATCACAGACGACATTCGGAGCAGGTTAATCCCTCTCTTCTCACTAATCGCTGGTAAAGAAGAAGTTTTGGATTTGCAGGATGTTTTTAGAAGATTCTCTTTTGATAATATATGCAAATTCTCATTCGGGTTGGATCCCGGATGCCTTAATTTGTCTCAACCCATGTCCAAATTTGCTACGGCATTTGATACTGCCTCTAAGTTATCAGCAGAAAGAGCGCTAGTACCAACACCAATGATATGGAAGCTCAAACGGCTGCTAAGTATAGGATCAGAGAAGAAACTTAAAGAGGCTATCAGTATGGTGAATGAGCTTGCATATGCAATCATAGAAGAAAGGAAAAGAACAGGTTTCTCAACCAACAAGGACCTGTTATCTAGATTCATGGCTTCCATAGATGACCACAAGTATCTCCGCGACATTGTCATTAGTTTCCTCTTGGCGGGTCGTGACACGATTGCTTCAGGATTAACCAGCTTCTTCTTTTTGTTGTATCAACACCCAGAAGTTGAATCAGTGATTAGGCAAGAGATAGACAGTGTCATGACGAGCACGCCCTGTGACGACCTTGCCAGTTTCGAACAAATGCGTGAAATGCATTACCTAAACGCAGCAATACACGAGAGTTTGAGACTCTACCCACCTGTGCAATTTGATTCCAAGTTCGCACAGGAAGATGATGTGCTGCCTGACGGTACCTTTGTCAGAAGAGGCACTAGAACAACGTATCACCAATATGCAATGGGTCGTATGGATAGGATTTGGGGTGAGGATAGTCACGAGTTCAAACCAGAGAGATGGCTAAAAAATGGTGTTTTTGTGCCGGAGAGCCTGTACAACTTCACGGTTTTCCATGCCGGTTTTAGGGTTTGTTTAGGCAAGGAAATGGCCCTAGTAGAGATGAAGAGCGTCGCTGTAGCAGTGGTCAGACGGTTCAGTATCCGGGTTGCAGATTCGAAACAAGTACCGAGGTTTTCACCAGGTCTCACCGCCACCGTTAGTGGGGGTTTACCTGTTGTTATTCAAGAAATTAAAAATTGAGCAGACCACCTGGTGGTCATGCTCTTGCCAGTTTCCCTTAAAATACGTATTAAAAGGTAGTTTAGACTTCAACCGTTGTATAACTATAAGCCGCCAATCTACAAAGAAACAAAAGTTACATGCAACTAATTACATATTCACGCCTTAGCCTGCACCTCTTTTCTTTCGACAGTCGGTTGCAAATAATGTTAAAATTGTTAGATGTCCCAATCAATCTTTTATTTTAGAAAGGGTAATATTAAATAGGGATAACGATGCTACCTGTCGACTAACTAATCTGATCTAATAATTATCTATGCAAATCTCTAATCAAAAGTTAGTTATTTTCTCTCAGTCTCTAGCTGTTTGGAACTGAGAATTGAGATAAGAATCATAACTTTCATGAAATCAAGCGAGTAATTATAGGTATAATTTTGAGTGATAAACTAGTAATAATTTTAAATATCAGGCTACTAAACATAACGCTAAAGACACTATCTTGAATGCCCAGCCCTTTTGCAAGTTTATAAGCATGTACTTATATTCCCTATTATTTAATTAATCAAGTTAATAAATGATTCCCAGTTTAATTCTATAGAATTTAGTGATCAAATCACTGCTTATAATTCATTTGGAAAATAAGGTAGTGTGGTGATGATTTTTTGTGCTCTATGCAAAATTCATATTTTAAAATAATGATCTTTAAAAAACGTTATAAACAAAGTAGCAAAAGAAAGGAAATGTTTTGCAAGTACTCTGCCTAGAGAAACTAAATCCCATGTGCTCCTGCGGTGGCACAGTTTGGAGTCGTTAGAATTGTCCCAGCGTTTTCCTCATAAAATACCGTGGACTAAGGTTGGCCAACGCCCCATGATTTGCATTTCAAGGGAGACATGCATCGGTTAGTTTAGGTAGCCACTGCAGTGTTGATAAGCTTTTTCCTTATTTTATTTTACTTGTTCAGTATTTTGTGTAGCTTATTTTCGGATTTAAGATTCCGCATTCAATTTGGATCTATATTTAGTTGTTTGCAGCCTTTTCGTTGCTTGCTAGACTAGGACGTTTGTCCTTCATGACGGCTGAGCTCCAGAAATCATGGGCCTGGCCAAAGGAAGTCCATTAGAACTGTCTGAAGTTGTCGTCAGACCGTGATTTAAGCCCAAATTGATGGATGCGGGCAAACTTTTGTTCCAGGACTGTGGACGTTTTGTTTTTGGGATAAATCGGGGCCTGATGAGGCCTTTGATGTAGAGCAGCCGATATAAAACTGCCCGTAGTGGAGGTGCCAAAAGTTACTGCTGTTTTGAACGTAAGTGTGAATATTGCAAAGGAGGAGAAGGTTTATAAGTATCGCCATAATTAAGTTGAGGAAGACTGTAAGGTGTATTGGGTTAGATGAGACATGAGGTCTTGATGAATCGAGGAGGGTGTAATTGGCTTCGGTTTCCAATGAGGGGGGCGTGAATAGTGAGCAGATGGAGCATGGATGTGGACGACGAGTGTTGCTGTCGGGAACAATTGGCTTGTGTGGACATTGGTGACGCTGAAACTGAGAACACTGCAGATTTTATTGCAGGTTTGACTAGAGAAATGGAGAATAATGTAATTAACTGAAATTCAGGTTAATTATTCTGTAACTATTTTTGTTGTCCTAATGTTTAAAGTGTAACACATTAAGGAAGGAATAATGTTTTTGTACATATCCTTTGCAATAAGAGTTCATATATTAATATCCCCCTTAAACTGAAGATGGAAGAGAAGCAGTCAACTGAAAGTTGCGAACAAAATCATGAAAATATCAAGGCGAATGGCTTTTAGTGAAAATATCTTAAAGTTGATTATGAGAAGAAGCAAAGGGAAGTTGAATAATACCTTGAAGAATATGATATCACAAAAAATGACAATAGTTTTCAATATATTTGACACGCTCATAGAAAATGTTATTATAAGAAATTTGAATAATATTGCTATTATCATAGTATAAAATAGTAGAAGAAGAATGCATGATGTTATATCTTAGAGTAACCATCGTAGCCAAAGAAGTTCAAAGGCTCTATTAAGAGATTAATGAATCACCGAGAAGGAAATAATTGTCAGTCATAGAGCATCAATAAATAGGATTATCGACTCAATTAATATTAGAATAAACTCTTAAGTCAATAGAGGAAGAGTTACAAAAGCATTAACCATGAAATAAAGTACCTTTGATGTGGTGAAGAATACAAAAAACATCAACAAAATGAATATTGCAAGGAACAAATATAAACTAATTATATGAACTACATAGGTGAATTATGAATTAGAGATAGTAAGATAATACTCTTAACTAGTTAGCGATAAAGAGTACCATCACAAAGATGGATTACGTTAGTAGTAGAAAAGTAAACATTAGCCTTAATTATAGTACTAAGTATTTTCTCACAAGTAAGACCTGCACAAGAAATAAGATCTGTAGCATATTAATACAAACAATATCCAATGGAATTAGATGATACTTTAAGACCCAATAAATAACTAAAATGTCCAATATTTAAGAAACAAATAGATCTTGGATTTGACGATTTGAGATCATTGATACCCTTTAAGCCACTCTCAATAATTATCATATCATTTACATAAAGAAGTAAGAGAATGCATTCTTTATTAGTGTGACAAATGAATAATACATGATCATATGTACTAGAGTAAAAACCAATAAACTAATAGTTAAGCTAAAATTAGCAATCCAAGTTTGAGAGGCTTGCTTCAAGCTATAGAAAACTTTATGAAAATGATAAATACTAATATAAGGATGATCATAGTTGGGAAAGAATTGCATATAAACTTCTTAGAATGATATCCATTAAGAAATACATTTTTTACGTCCATTTAGAACATTTGTCATTGTTTAATGGCAGCAATAGAAATAAGTTACTTAAAGAGGTGAAGGGAGCAACATGAGTAAAAGTTTCTTCATAATTAATATCATACTTCTACATAAAATCCTTAGTTACAAGACAAGCCTTATATCATTCTACAAATCTATTAATTTTAGTTTTAATTTTGCAAACCTATTTATATCTAATAACAAACTTATCTGGTGATAAATCAAATCCTAAATGAGTGCTCGTAAAAGATTGTAGTTTTTTCATTGCTTTCTTCCAAAGAGGGTTAGTATTAGTTTCATGACAAGTGTTAGGTTCATATAAAGAAGCAATAGTAGCGTAACAATGATAATCATAAAGAATAACATTGGTTTTTCTTACTCGATTAGGAAGAGGAGGAACGAGAGGTAGTGAAGACAGTGAAGACATAATAACCTCAGGAGATAGATAAGAACTGGTAATAAGATCCATGACATAACATAATTCATCATTAGTAGGAGAAGATAAATCAACACTATTTAAGTCGGATGGTCCTGTAGAAAAATCATTAGGAAAGATAATAGATGGATTAGTTAGAGAAAAGGAAGGAGTATATTGAACATAAAAAGATGATAAAGTAGACAACATCTTTTTATTTCTAGAAATTGACATGACAAGAAATTAATTTTTTTTTGAAATATGATCCTAATACTAATAATATTTATATTCAACACCAAACTCTAAGAAGTAACATAACCAAGCTCGATTTAATTTTTATCTTCATAATGTTGAATAAGAATAAAGTAAACATAATAAAAGACATGGAGAGATTAACAATCATGGATTAGATTGTATAAGTATTTATAATGAGAAATGTTACTGATGGTAAGGATAAGAATATGATTGATAATATATATAACAATGAGAGCTACTTTCTCCAAAAAGATTTTAGATAAGAAGAGGATATAAGAAGGGTGATAGTATTGATTAAAATAGGTTTGAAAATTGGGATTATGCATAGTCTGATCTAGCACAAAGTTATTAAGCCAAGATTAATTTGATCGAGCTTCAAGTTAGGCTAGAACCTGAGAGGTGACCTGAGGCCTAACACAAAAAAACTTAGCCACATACTGAAAACAATACCTTTTTGCTTTCCAAAAATCATTTTAGATAGACTTTTCAGAACAACATCATTTTGGACAACCTAGTCAAGTTCAAACCTAAGCTCGAGTTAGATGATACAAACTTGCCTAAACTTTAAACCGAGCTTGAGTTACACTTTCTTAGGGTTAGGTTGGTGATAGGTGATAAACGATTAATTGACTATCTTTGTATACTCATAATTCGTGTGTTTTGCTTGTTGTTTAATAACTTCATATTATTTTTGGCACTTATTTTGCTTTAATTTCATATTATTTTTGACACTTATTTTTTTCAAGTGTGTTTTTAGGTGATATTTGCCTTTATAGACCAAACGGAGAAGAATTTACGTAAAATTAAGGGATAAAATGAAATATTTGAAGTAATTTTAGAAATATAAGATTGTGTATAGGGACCTGTAAGTCATTATAAACATGTGGAGCTTCAAAGACGTTGTTGATACTCATATAAAGAAATACACCTCTATATGTTGACATATAAAGTCGTGTATGTTACCCGTGTAAGCTTTTGCAATAGTGTAAAGTCATGATTTAGAAAGATTTCCACAGTCGAATAATTAATAATTTAATTACATAATGAAGGATTAGTGTTTAAGATATCTTTTGGGGATTCATCACTTAGGTAATACTTGTTGCATATTGTTTAATATTAGTGCTTTCTTCATCCTAGAATTATTGTGTTAATTTTAGGTTTGTTTGTTTAGTTTAATTTTCAATTAAATTCACAATTGGATTCAGTAGTTAGATAATAGAAAAAGGCTAATACTAATACTTATAGTTCTCATGAGATCGACCCGTACTTGTTAGTGCTAACTACTACTACATTGTGTACTTACAGTTAAAACATATAATTCTTATAAACATAAATAATCAATCAAGTTTTTGATGTCGTTATCAAAGACTATAATAATAGGAAAGCCAAACTTTTATTAATCCAACCATTATTTCTGATTTCTGATTTTTATTTTTATTTTTATTTACTTATTCATTTATTTATTTTTTGAACTCCTCTATTTTGACTTTGTGTTTATGGCTTGTTGTCAAGATTTATCATCATAGTTATAAACCACAATGGAAGGATGAGGAGGACAGTATTCTCATGCGAATTATAATATGTCATTGAATATGGAAATATCACAAACTTGGAACAAAAGATATGGTGATATGTATTTGGAAGCTTAACTGACATCTATGTTGTGTGTGATATTTATCAAGATTACCATTATAATCATAAATGTCGGGCACCAAACTATATGTGAAAGCATCCATAATGTACGCAAAACTGCCCTTAGAATACCCTATATGAGAAATGCTTATAATTCATAGTGGGGCAACTCTTACGTTGATGCATGAAACAATTACGCTTTAGCTGAATCTTTACAACAATAGCAACAAGAAGAACATCTTATAGATATATTAATAGATGGCCTTGCAAAATTTGAAACAAGCAACCAAAAATTTAAAGAGAGATTTTATGTTCCTTAATACACTAAGTTAAATACAACATATTATTTAAGCTTATTAATGACTCAGAGTGAAGAAGAGACAAAGGTCGACTTTATAAACAAAGTTGCAGAAGAGATAGTAGAAGAGATGATAGATAAGATAGTTGAAGAAGATGAGGGGTAACAACTATTTTAGAAAAGAAAGAAAAATAGATGACAGAGAAAATAAAGTTGAAAAAGAGGAGGAACCCTCTATCCAATAAGAGAAAGTAGAAGAGTGGATAAAGGTGATTGAGGAAGAGGGAGAGGAGGAGCCAAATAAAAAAAACTATTGATGAAGTATTGGTATCGTTTCCATTTCCCACAAGACAAACTGTTTGAGTTAATTGAAGATTCAGGGAGTTTTATTATTCCTTATTTTATTAACAGTTTGTTATAAGAAAGGACGTTAAGGGAGTCAATCAGATTTATTAATTTGATATATTATGTCTTTATTATTATCGTACAACATGTGGCTTATTCATAGGCTACTAAATCGCTATATGGAGAAACAAATAAAAGAAAATCAGTAATTATAAACCCAAGTTGATGGTAAACATAAAGGTACATCAAACTAAAGATGTTAAACAAGCATTACTTGGGAGGCAACCCAAGAATTAGGCTAGTTTTTTTTCTTCTTTTCATTGTGTTTCTATTTTGATGTTAGCATAGGATTTTATTAATTTTTGATGTGTTTTATGTTAGGATATAAAACATCCTTATTTGATTGTGTAAATTTTCTGTATGAAGGTATATATGTTGAATTTGGTGACACTGAGTGAACATTTTTTAAGGTTTTAAAGAATTTATGGTGTACATGATCATATGCACGACCATATATATGTCCTTATATATACAAAATTAATTTCAACATGTTCACACTTTCACAAAGACCAATATAGTTTATAGACACGCTCATGTATGACTTACATAATTAGTCATATGATCATGTACCTGATTGTGTTAGTTCGCAAAAACTTACACGCCTGTATCCCTTCAAAATTCACAAATATGTGACTTACATGGTAAATTACATGGTTGTGTAACCAACTGGGTAAATTTATGATATTTGTTTTAAAAACACTATTCCTCTTCATTGTCTTTCATTTTCTCCATTCCTCTTGCCATCCATTGTCGCACCCTCTCATTCTCTAACCCATTTTAGCATTTTGCACTCCAATTACAACACCCAAGTAAGTTCTTTCATTTATTTCACTTGATTTATGATTTTTGGTATTTTTGCTAATTTTAGGGATTTTCACCCCCAAAACACTAGGGTTAGTGTTTGTTGCATTTTGGTATGATTTACAATGATTTTGTGCTTGATTTTGGTTTAGAAGTTGAAAATTAGCCTTTTTCATATAAATTATTGGTTTAATTTCTTAAATTGTATAATAATTGGATGAAATTTAAATTTGAGTATAAGATCTCACTAAATGTTGAATTGTGATGATTTTTTAATTAGGATTAATTTGTTGTTTTTCTAGTCAATTAATGTTGTTTTTTGCCTTAAAAGAAGAATTATAGTGGAAATATAAGAAAAAGTCTTAGGAGTGGATGTAGACAAGGGTTGTTTGCCAAACTAGTATAAATCATTTTGCATTCTCTCCTCCCTATCCTTTTTAAATTATTGTTCAATTGTTTGATTAATTTATATTAAGCAATTTTCCTTATGCTTACTTATATTGATTGTTGTTAATTGGGTATATTGGTTAGAAAATTGATGAATTTATGAAACACTACATTGGTTTGAAAAATTGTTGAATTCCTTAAACACCAAATTCATCCCCCTTAGGTACCATTAGGGACTAATATAGAAGATTGCTAAAATTATGACTGGACATATTGCATTAATTGAGAGAACAAATTAAAAGGGCTCTGATGCCAGATAAACCAAGGAAGGAAAAATGTTTTTTTATATCATTTGTGTAATACAGAGTACACATATATACATACTACATATATATACATACTAGACAATACTAAGCTCGAAAACATAATAAATCTAATATATGATTTAAGGTCAAAATTAAGGTTGTCTTTGACTTGACTATTGGCATATGTCCTATAGTAATTGATTGGTTATAGATTTTGTGATATTATTAAAAGCACAATTTATCTTCATATATTTTATTAATTATATTTGATATTTTAATATTAAAGGTAAATTCCTTGGAATATGTATTGTGTAATTAAAATTATAATGAGATTTTGTTTGTACTTTATTCCTAAATTATTCGTAGTTGTAGTTTTATAAAGATGAAATATTGATAAAACAATAAAACTAGCACATATTTTGTTTCTTTCTCATAAAGAAAGTAATTGAACTCATGAATTAAAGTATAAAATAATTAAATAAACGTGTGAGTACTTATTAAAGAATAACTTCACTGAACTGACTCGATTATAAAGATCCCAAATCAAATACTACTTCGATGTTTGTGAATTTACTCATAATGATGGTTGTATAATTGATACTTAGACTTGAGATTACCAAAGTATCTTATGTAAGAATTACTATATTTTGATACTACTTATAACCTATTCTATGAGGGTAGCTTAATTGGTAGTACTTAGATATCGTATGAATTATATGCAGATAGTTAGGTAAGTTTATAAAGGATTGATCAGTCTGAAGTAAATAGAGAAAATGTTTTAATGTTCCTGATTAGTAGTGGTTTAAAGAATTCTCTAGTCAAAGTAAATTGAGATTTGAAAAGATGTTTTCAAATATCAAATATAAATTAATTATTAATTTTAAAGAACGAACATGATTAGATTTAAAAGAGTAGACACTAATTTCATACTCTATATCTAATAGGAATATATGATGATGAAAAGATTAAATCATACATCATAACCATGCATAGATAGGTTGAATAAAACTACTTTGACATCCCTAATATTTAGGTGGTCACAACTTGTTGCTAAACGTCAATCTTAATTTATAAATATAAATTGTTTAATTGAAGAATTAAAGATAAAATAAAAGAAAATTTAATTAATCTAATTCTGGTTATGAATTATAATTATAATTTATAATCACTATTAACAAATTATGAACCTAATGAGTCTCACATAAAAGAGCAATTTGAAAGAAAAATTAACTTGGACTTAATTATAAAGTTTGAGAAACTTTAAAAATTAATATGAGATATTTGATTGTATTAAAACTAAATTATAATTATAATTAAAGTTATACTTTAATTATAATTAGAAAGTAACTTTAATAAGAAAGAGACTTTAGTTTCTTTTCTATAAATAGGAGAAAAAAGGTATAAGGGAGTTAGTCCTCCTGTCTTTATCTTCTTAAATGTTAAGTTCTTTTATTTGCTTTGTAGATATCTTGAGAGACTAGAGATATGAACAACTTGTAGTTGATTGCTCAAGAAGAAATTTTTGTAATAATTTGAATAAGGTACAATTAAACCTTTTATTCAAAATTTATGTTTGTTAAATTATTTAATTAAAATTTTCTAATAAAAATTTTAAAATTTTATTTTTTTCACTGTTTCGATAGTTCGATTACCATTAATTTTTTAACACCAACAACTTATCAGCTCACATATTACAACTCACATACATATATATTGTCTTAGTATAATGTTAGTAACATTTACCTATTTTTCTTATAAATATCCAATATATTGACACCTAATAGAAACAAAGGAAAGAGGGTGTCTGTTAAGAAAATTGTAGAATGTAGGAATGTGCAACTTCAACTAGATCGATCAGTTGATGCTAGAAATTCAATTCGTAGCGAAAAACAACATTTTACCTTAAACAACAATGAAATTATCATATTTTTTATTGTTATAAGAAATAGGGCATCTTTTAGTACAATGTCACAACATAGCAACAACACTATTCTACCTTCAAGCCATAAATAATAATTTCTTTCTGTGTCAAACAAAAACAAAACTGCTATTGTAGGTTTGTTAATTTGTAAAACCTTCAACTAAACTTATGATGAAATATATATTTATTTATTTTAAACATTTTCTTATCATATTCATTTATTGTTAGCTTTCAATGTTAGCACTAGAAAAAGAGATAAAGGTAAAACTAGAGACTGTGAATTGCAATAAATAAATGTTATAATGAATTGCAAGTTATCCATACATATTAAGGACTTAAAGGAAGACAACTTGCTTAAAAATGCATTAGAAAAAGTTGTTGTAATTATACAAACTCTTCAACTTTGTGCAATATTGTTTCAATGAATTTGTGATTAATTACATTTTTACTTATTGTTCACAATTAGAATTGAATGTTTTGGACATTAACAACCTTGTTTGAAACTATGTTATTTCATTACTATAACAAAGGACCAAGGATCATTGTTTCAGGATGCATAAGTATTGTAAGTCTTTTCCTTCTAATATGGAGGAATGAAGTCATACTCCCAAGCAAATGTTTGCACAAAATTAGAATAGTTTTTATTACTATTGGTCTGACCTAAATTCACGTTTGCTTGCATTAATCTTGATAGATGAATTAATGAATAAGCCATGTTTTTTTTCTTGATTTATGAAAATTTTAAAAAGGTAAGGGTGAGTAGATAAAAAATGAAAAAAACCATATAATCAAGGGTCTGAAAATGAACATGTAAGATCTACATTTATAAGTTGTAATTAAATGAATAAGTAGTAAATTATTTATTATGGCTTGATTTTTTTTCATAAAACAAAGTGAGAAGGAATTACATGAATAAGGGTATGATAGGATCATACTATATAAACTCACTCACTATAAGTAGTAATATATGGATTTAATGTTGGTTTTCTTCTTTCATTTCATAATACGTTGCAAGAGATATCGGAGAAGTCTAAGTCTAAGAGGAATGAGCTTAATATAGATGAGATCTAAGATACAGTACTTTATACTCATTTGGGTTATATGAAAGGCCTTAGCTACGACCCTAAGCTAAATGTTTCAATCTCTACATATAAGACAATCATTGAACAACTTCAAAAGAAAAACACAGAACTTAAGGTTGCATTGTAGGATAAATTAATCAAGGGAGAAGAAACTCAGGCTAAATTAGCAAAACATGATATGTTATTCAAAAGATTATTTAGCACGGACCATATGGAAATGAAGAGGAAAATGAAGAGGAAAGTGAAGGGTATTAATTCAATTCCCTAGCCTTATTATCACTTCCTATATATACTATAATTTAATTTAATACTTTTTTTCGAATTACAAAATGGATGAAGATGCAATTCATGAGTGATTATGTTGTGAATAATAAAGTTATGTGGTGTTTGCTTTAATTAGAACCAAAAAACTAGTATATCAATTCTCACAATAATTTTAGTTAATTTTAACCAACCTTCTTATTTGTTACAAATTTACAAACTTGGACAATGCTTAGTAGTTGTCCGAGTTATCTCAAATATTTTTGTAATTTGAGCATCTTTATTAGTATATTAGACATATTTTAATTTATGAAGTTTTTTTGTGTATTTTTGTTTATAAGGATTGCTTAAACTATTATTAATATCTTGTGTAGGAATAAAGAATCAATCTTTAATGTTATATTACTTTTGTTAGTACAATTTGATGATATCTATATAATTTTTTTTTTTTACTTTATATATGGAATGCTAGACATTTTGAATTAGTAATATTTGTCTAAGATTTAATTTTATAATAATAACCAAATAATTCACAATAAAAATATGTTGATACTTTATATACAAAACGTTGCAAATTGCTCAATGTCATGGATTATGCAAAAAGTTGCAAATAATGTTTAACAACTTTTTTACAGATTCGTAGTTTAAGTATTTTCGTATTACGAAATCGAAAAAACATAGTTGAAAATTTTGACTTACAAAATAAAAAATAGCAAAGAATATATCACTAAGAAAATAAAAAATGTAATAAAAATTTTATAACTATTAAGGACAAAAATATAGCAAAAAATTATTGGCTACACTTTTATTTCATTACCAATCATTTGACACTTAATTTTTTTTCCTTCTAACATCGACTTATATTCGATATTAAGCTACTTTTTAGAAATTATTTTATAGCTAATATTTTTTGTTTAAAATTTTTGAAAATGTCATTTATAATTTTTAGATGCAAAAAATTGTCAATGTTTCATGCGACGAAATGAAAAATTCATAAATAACTTTAAGTGATATTTTTTAACCAATTGGCTACATTTTTTTAGCCTATTATCCACTTTATTGTAGTAATATATTACAACTCATATATTAACATAAAATATATAAGATCTCATTCATTTATACATAATTTACTTTTATCTTGTTAAATGATTTTACACATGCAGGATACTAAACAGGCACATTAGGGGAGAACGTTATGCTAAGTACTTATTTGTGTTGAGATTGAATTACATTCTATAGATATGAATGGGTTTAGGGTACTTAATTCTTTTTTATTTATTGGAGTTGGCTGAAACATGTTGATTATTAAGCTATAGTGGATGAATTTTCTATGGGTCTTTATCAAAAATATTTTAGGTTCAACATTTCCTGCTTTATAGTTCAAATTGGTAGCACTTTGGTCTTATCTTTTTTCATCACATTTTGTAAAATATTTATAACTATGATTATTAATCATAACTATATCTTTAATTTTGATTTAGAGCAACTTGAATGAAGACCTGTATAAAAGTGTTAACAATAAGTGGCCGTTATTTATTTGGCATATTAAAGAGCTTTATACACTATTGAAAAATCCTTTTCGTTAGTTCCTTGTTTGTTTTAGTGCATTTTTAAAGAAATAATGAATTTTGTGAGTGTATGAAAGGCATTGAAAGAGGGATTACAAGGCAACACCTAACCATTTGAAATTATACAACAAAAAACATAAAATCAGACTATTATCCAAGGAAAGGTAGAAATATGATAAATTAAAACTTCCATATTCTCCTGATATAAAGAGTCAATTTTCCTATCCATTGATGAGCTCCCATAATTTCTTTAATCCAGCATTGAATTCTTTGTGCTAAAGCATACTTTTCAGCTTTCTTTAGTAGAAAAGCCGTTGGTTTCTTTTCATCCAAATCCCATATACTAAGCAATTTAAACTGAGACTAAGATACATTTGATCCTTCCCCAACTTTAGAAATTATTTGTCAGCTCAAATTAGAATATTATTCCAATTAGTCTCTAAATAGGTAAGGTTCTATGTTGCATTCTAGCCTAAATAGGTGAAATGTAATTACATTTGAAGAAAAGATGATCAATATATTCAGCCTCTAGGTAATATAACTCACCTAGGAGATCATTATAACTAATGATCCTATCGTTTTTTTCAGCCTTCTCTTTGCAGCCAACCAAATGGTGAAATAGACCTTAGGAATCCAGTTTCCTTTCCATACAATGTTGAACTAATGGATGGGAAGATTACGAGGTCTGATAGATTTAATACAAGAGGAATAAGCGAAAGAACCATTGTTATTGAGGATCCACATAGGATTATACATTCATGTGCTATTAGGAAAGTAGTTATGATAGCATTTAGGAGCATATAAACCCCTATTTTAGAGAAATAACCTTGTTGGCCTAAGTATAAACTGATATTCTAGCTGAGAGTGTTGCTAAATCATCACTTAAATATAAAGGTCTTGGGTTGGACCAATGATCAAACAAAAAATAAGTATTCCCTTTATTCGCTACTTAAATTATGATGAATGGATACACCAATTGCCTCATTCTAAAGATGTGAATTACAGGCTAAGAGTGCTCTTATTTTTCATAAATTTTCCATAAGCTGGAATTCTTTAAGTAGAATTCATTTATCTATTTGCTCTATAAGGATTCTATATCTTTAAATAGTCTCTAAATTCTTTTAGAAACATATGCTATTTAAAGTTACTGAATTGAGACCAAACTAATTCCACCTTCTTGCTTTCTATAATAGTGTTGTTCCCATTTAACCTTAGAATCTTTAGGATTACTATATTTTCCTAACCACATGAATTTTTTTTGATGCATTTCTCAATATCTTTGATGATACTTTTGGGAAGAGGCAGATGAGAACTATAATTTGAATGGAGATTGTTAAAAACTGATAGGATAAGCTGAACTCTACTAGCTTGAGAGAGTGTTCTATTCTGCTATGAACTAATCCTTTTCTTATGTTTCTCTAAAATTAAAGGACAATCCTGATATCTTAACTTTTTGGATGAAATTGGACTCCCAAATACTTAAAAGGCAAATAATGAACTTCCAAATCATTGATTTTTTGTAAGTTTTTAGTGTTAGAGATGTCTAAGGAGAAGTATATGAAGTTCTTTGAAGATTTAATGCAAAGAACAAACAACTTGCAAAAAGTTTGAAGAGAATTGTGCAATAAAGAGATGGAGGAATAATCAACCCCACAAAGCATTAAGACGTCATCTACAAAGCAAAGATGAGTTAGAAGCATTTCCTTATATTTATTGTGAAATATGAAGAGAGGAGCTCTTGAAATATTAATCCTTAAGATTATGTTAAAGATTTCCATAGAGATGACAAATAAGAAAGGAGATAGTGGATCTCCTTGCTTAATTCCTATGGGGCCTTTGAATCATTTAGAAGGAGCATTATTAATTAGAATGTTGTATGAAGGAGTTGAGATATAAGCCTTAATCCATTTAATAAAATAGTTGGGAAAAGCTAAACCACTCCAACCTGAAAGTAATGAAATTCCAATGCAATCTATCAAAAGCTTAGGAAAAGTCTACTTTAATGGCACTATTTCTTATAGATCTGCTGGTGTTGTAATCTCTAAGCAATTCTTGAACTAAAAGGATATTATCTAATATGTTTATATTAGGTATCAAAGCACATTAAGAAATATGTATGGATTGATTCAGAGAATCCTTCAATCTGTTGACAAGAAACTTAGAGATCACTTTGTAAACAAATTTATAACGTGAAATATGTCTGAAATGATCAAAAAAATTTGCAGTAGTCTCTTTTGTAATAAGACAGATATAAGTTTCATTGATTTCTCTTAACAATATTCTAGTACTCAGGAATTCCAATGCTAATTCCATAAGGAGGTTGCCAATTTATTCCAAGTGGTTTATAAAAAATAAGCATTGAACCCATTAGGCCTAGGAGCCTTTCTACGATGTTAAAAAGAACATTCTTAATCAC
Source organism: Erythroxylum shatona (assembly GCA_027568895.1). NCBI lineage: Eukaryota > Viridiplantae > Streptophyta > Magnoliopsida > Malpighiales > Erythroxylaceae > Erythroxylum > Erythroxylum shatona. The sequence continues at coordinate 8,237,061 of JAOSBK010000008.1, forward strand.
TTGAAAAGAAGGAGGTTACTTTAGTTTCAGTACTAATTCTTGAGTTAGAGAGTTGGGAGAGCCAATTGCCCTTTCAAGTTCCTGCTGATTGGAAATTTCAGGAGTTCTAGTCTTACTAAGGATGTTTTCAAAGTTCCTAAAAATTAGATTTTCTATGGAGGCTTTATGTATCAGTAAATGACCATTTTCATCGAGCAGACAAGTAATTTTATTAGGATTTCTCCTTGCTATCACTAAGTTATGAAAGAATTTGGAGTTGAAGTCTCTCTCCTTCAGCCAATTGATTATTGCTTTTTGCCTCAACATGGAATTATGATCAAGTAGTGCATTATTATAAATCTACAGTTTCCTTAATTCAGCATTTCTCAATTCAAGATTGTAAGGATTGTGATACCAACCTTCTTGTGCTTTTCTCAACTCCTTTTTGATATCCTAGATGATTAAAACTATTGGACCCCACACCTGGGCTAGCATTTCCCACCCAGCGTGTGTTTGCGGGTTATACCACGGCATCCAACACAAATCA
>JAOSBK010000008.1:8237686-8251251 GCA_027568895.1 Erythroxylum shatona
GATAAGTTAATGTATGAATAATTAATAATATAGTAATACTACATTTACTATTATTTTGTAGCTGAAAATTAAATAATGCCATAAATAGTTGATAATACTATATTTACTATCATGTTAATTCCTGTAAAAAATTTATTACTTAAAATTTAATAAAATATAATAAAATTTATTTGATAATTAAACAATAATGCAGTCTAATATTGTTGTTTGATTGTTGATATTGCTATTTTGTTGTTACTGTTACTATTTTTAGTGATTTTCTTGTTACTAACAATTGTAAGATATTATTAGCTGATATTATGATCATTTAATATTTTGTTGAGTATGTGAACTTATAAATCGACTCACTTATATATGAATATTAAATTTTAATAAATAAAAATATACTTTTAAAGTTTACTTGTTTTTATATTGCCGATTTATTGAGGTTTTTTTTTTTTACTTTGCCCGGCCTATAAAATGTTAGGAACGGCCCTGGTTAAAGTTAATTAATTCTGACGTACTTTTAGTTTTCTAGTTAGTTAGAATAAATGTTCTGGCAGATTTGGTGCCCCTAAACTTGGTCAAGTAGTTGAGACTTTATACGCTAGAAACTTTCTTTTTTCTTCAAGTTACCGTTTCTTTATATTGCCTATTAAAAGGGGCTTGAACTCATTTTCAATATTATGATCAGTAGAGTCGATTCCTTCCAATATTTGCTTTCTTGCTCTGTCGAAATCCCAACGAATGAATTGTTTATTCGTTATCTTCATACTTATTTTCAGTGTTAAGTAGATAAGTCGGAAATAAACTAGAATGCTTCTGCTTCTACATTTAGCAGGGGTTATCTTTTGCCAAACATGTTTTCGAAAGCGGCATCTTATTTAGAGAAACTAATAGTTCGTGTTCATAATTATAAACAGTTCTTATTTTTAGTTTTATAAATCTTAAAGCATGCGCTTGCGTCTTCAAAACTGAACATAAGAATACAGCAACATAAATAAGTACCCGAAGAGCACGTTCTTGCATGGAAAATCAGAATCTTGTTATATCCACTGGTAACGGAACAACTTCCTTCTCGGTCTTGGGACCTTACTAGCTAGTAATGGAGCTTGTATAATCTTTGAACTGCTCAAAATCATGCGACTAAATAGTTAATTTGTTCTTGTCCTTGTTTTAATTGGAGTTACAAAGATCGTTGAAACTTCAAATTGGATTCAAGAATCATAAAGGGGATCATGGCATGCTCAAATTGCTGGTGTAAGTAATCTGTAAAAAGTCACCTCTGCATTAGGAGGCTAAATGCTGGCAACTGTCATGCAGAAGATTTGACAAACAAGGAACTCAGGACTGATTATGCTATTTACTCTGAAGACCAAATGATTAGATCAAGCTAGCTTGCATCTTATTATTTCATTTATGTCAAGCATCAAGCACAATGTAAATCTGCGCATAAAACGTTTCTTTTGAAATTTATACGAGTAGCAAACTATTACTTCTTATGTAATAAAATATCTAAAGAAAACTTGCATTTTGCCAAAAGCACAAACTTCATGCCATTACTGCACATACCTACCGACATGTAGTGGGAGGTGGGGCAAAGCAAAGGCGTGACTTTGCGAAAAGAAAGTAGGACCGCAGGAATGGATAGGTCGGCCGGGTGCGGCATGGCATCGAGAATTGAGTTCAATCAAATGGTTGGGGAGCTACCCAACCAATTTCTGTCGTAGTCCTTGAAAAGACCTTCACGATATCGTCGGTAAACATTTTTGTCCTTTTAGAACTGTTGATATACGTTCTGTTAACTACAAAATAACACGTTAACCATTATTAATATGATATCTAGAAATAAACAAGAGCTTTTATCACATGACCATCTCCTCCGAGCGGCGTCACGAATGTGGTCCTCTCATTTGGTGGTTAATCAAGAGACTTCAGGGGAGGGGCGAGGTAAACAGAGGTGGAGCAAACCTCTGAGGGGTCGTTAAATGTAATTTGGATGGGTCTGTGAATGTGGCAGGGTGATCAGAAATAGTGACAACATTTGACTGGTGGGGGCTACGACGCGGTTTGATGAGACTGTTGATCCTTTGTTTGTTAAAGGCTTGGCTCTCAAGGAAGCATCATCGTGATTAAAGGATCATAAATTGTTTAATTAATGTGTTAATTGAGAGTGACTCTCAACTTTTATGCGAGGCAATGAATTCGAGGTCTATATCATTAGGCTATTTTTGGTAACATTATTTTGGATTGTAAGGCCTTGCTTTTGTCAATTACTAGGCCGAATATTACTTTCATTCGTAGGTCAGCCAACGACCTTGCTTACGTGCTTGCATAAGCAGCTGTTTCTGTGTCTGATAGGGAGGTGTAGGGATCTGTCCCTCCCTTTTTTGCTACTGATGTTCTTATTTCAGATCTCTAATAATAAGTATTATCACAGTTTACTCAAAAATATATATATTAAGAATCTGTTTATAATCTTTAACACGACGTTTTTGAGTAAAAATGATAATTTTCTTGATATATTACTTGAATAAACAATAATCAAAACTTTCGTGTACACAAATATAAATTGGATCAGTATCGACAAAGGTTTAACTAGATAGTGAAGTACGAATATCTCCTTATTTACAACTATACTAAAATTCCCTTTTATATGATAATATTATTATTTTCTGAAAATAGTGAGGTGTTTGTATATAGACATTTATGTTTTTTATGATTATAAGTTCTCATAATTATACGAAGTGGGCCTAAAACATTCTGACATTACCAATAATGAAAAAGAATGATCATGAGGGAACTTTGAATGATTTTTAAGGATGCGAATCATTAAGTGAAATTAGTTGACAATTTTTAGGACCTTTAATGTCCCTGCAGTACCATAAATATCGCCATGTGTTTGTGTACTTTCTCAAACGGCAATATTATAAATAATAAAAATTTAGAAATTTCTATTGAATTATTTTTAAAATAATTATTATATAATTATTTATTAATTATGCTGTAAATTTTCTATCTTATTTTTCTTAAAAACAATATGATAAAAATTTAATATAATATTATTTTAAAAGATATTTTTAATATTACAATATTATTTTAGATAATTATATAGAATAAAAATAATAAAAAAATCTATATCATTTACTTATAATTAAGAGTTTATGATAACCTATCAAAAAATAATTTAAGAGTTACTTCTCATTTAGAAGTAATAATTATTATTATAGATGTGAAGTGTCGAACTATTTTTAGATCTTGTACAGTTAATTTTTCACAATTGAATTATTTTTCTTAGAGAGATAAAGGCAAATGAGCATGAAACTTGAAAAGTAAAACTGTGTTTCCTAAAATCAATGTAAATTAAATTTGTATGTGGATTCGTTGAGTTTGAGAGGAAAGTCCTCCAATATTAATTTGGAAGAACTCACAATATGTTGTTGCATGCGATATGATATGACAATGAGATGATATAATCCCAACAAGAATAAGGGAATTAATTTGGAAGAAACTATGCTTTTCAACGTGCTCTAAATGGACATTTATAAATTAAGGAAAAAGAACATGAGGACATGCCAATGCAACCACGAAATTCTCTTTGCAGAATCATCGTTTGAAGGCGTATTTGACGACACCAGGGCCATGAGCATTTAGGAAGTAATCATCCCAATTAACGTACTTTGGATCAAAGAAAAACATGTCAGACTCTACACCCAAGTTCTTTCTAGCTGCTGCACGCAACTTCTCCGTATTTGTATCGTCGAACCTGTTTATAAAATATGATTAGACATTAATTATCTGTTAAAAAGTCCCTTCTTTTTCCAGATTCAAAAATCTCTATGATCGATGCTTTAAAGTTAAAATTATTACAAGCATATAATCTAGTCTAAGACTAAATATAATTGTTGTAAATATTACTTACACTCCTTGAAAGAAGAGATATGGTCGGTAAAGTTCAACCAAGCCCACAACTAAGTTGATCTTTCTATTGAGATCGTTGTACATGCCCTCAAAATGCTGGCAAAATGTTGTTACCAATTTCAAACCCTGTGAAGCAGTTTATTTTTTTCAAAAGTTAATAAGCTAATCAAAAGACTAGTTGGTTATTCACAGAAGTAATCGAACAAACCTTTAGCAAGAGCAAGTAGCGGATGGCCAAGTATCTGTGGAAGCTATCCATACTATTTAGGACTTTGACTCTTCGAACCTTAACAGGTTTTCCATCTTTACCAATCCATGGTTCCTTTGTAAAGTATTGGTAGCCGTAATCGTGTAGATTAGCATATGTTATCGGATTTCTTACAGAAGAGCCCACATGGTAAATTAGATGGGAAGGTCGATTGTAATGAGCCACCATGGCAACGATGATTGCATTCACCACTATGTCAGCTGGTATCTGTATGATGAACACCTCCAATGTTAATTATTAAGCTAGATTTTTACTGTTGCTTTCCATCAATATGAAAGAGTTTACTCACCACGTCAACTACTGCCGTTTCATCGGCAAGAAAACATGTTATTCTTCCCTTGCCATATCCAACAGTTAATGCATCGATGGTTCTGCGCCCACAAAACATATATACCAACAAACTTGTTAGGTTTGGGAGGATTGACACTTTAAACATGGTGATAGGGACATAAATCTGCCACATACTTGACACCTTCAAGCCAGCCTGGAAATGGCTCCTTGCAAGTGCTAGTAACCATGGTGGGACGTACGATTACTGCCGGAAATTTTCCCTTAAGGTGTCCTATCACCATCTCTCCCATGGCCTTGGTAAATACATACGTATTTGGCCATCCATAAACCTTTGCCCTAGTAATTGTTTGAAAGAAAATAATAATTCAATTAGGCTTTAAACAACAACACATTTCCAGATCAGTGATTCACATGGAATGACCAACTAACCTTTTCATGCCCAACTCCCTCATAGTCTCTTCAATTTCTTGTTTCGTCGCACCTCCAGTTCGGAGTTCATTCAATTTGGCTTCAACTATTCTTTTTTCTTCATCTACGTTTAGTCCAGAAGCACTATTCAGTGTGTCGCCCAAGCGGTATGAGTTCTCACGTATTAACCCCGAACTTTCGCCACAAACATAAGCTGAAACACATGCTCTTAACGTTAATAATAATCATTCTGCATGATTGATATCATTAATTAACAACTTCACAAGTTGAAGGTGTAAATGGAGCTTAATTTTCAACAAAAAGAAGTGGAGAAGAGAACAAGGTAAAGGTAGAGCAGAGTGAAAGGACTAGCTAGGATGATTATCACCTGTTGATACATGTACAAGTAAGTTGACTTTAGCGCATCTCTGGGAAAAGCTCAAAGCATGCATTGCTCCTATGGTGTTGGCGCCCAGTGCAATGTCGTATCTGGAATAGAGTGATGTCAAGTCTATTAACATCAACATTTAAAAAAAAAAAACAAAGAGAGAAAAATGTGCCCTCCACCTTCAATACGTTACCTTTCGTTGAAGTCGGTTGTGGCAGCAAAATTGAGAACAACGTCTAGCTCACTCATCATCTCTTCCATGAAGTTTGAGTCTTTCAATCCTAAGTCCGGCGAACAAACATCACCAGCTAGTGGAACAATCTTGTCCTTGATGATGGAATTCAGATTGGTCCCATATTTTTCTTTCAAAACTCTAAATAGGTCCTTTCCTATGATCTATATATAATGCAAAAATAAGAAAGAGAATCTTGAATTATTACTTATGCCTAACAGTGATTAGTGATTCTTATCATGACAGGAATCATTTATAATGACATGAGATATTTTTTTTCTTCTCTTCTTAGCTCCTTAATAATATATCGGAAACTACTAGAACCATTATTGATTGCAATCACAAGCCCCTTCAAACTTTGTTTTTTTTCAATGTATTTTCTCATTTAATGAGAGAAAATTTTCCAGAATAATTATTTGACATTATTTCGGAATATTGCTCCTCCTTCTGCTGGTTTTTTTTCTTTCGAGAAACCTTTCACTGTTAATGTCGCTCTTTCCATTCTGCGATTGTTTCTGTTGATTTTGCATTACCTAATTGTTTATGTTTATACTAAAGATCTTCTTTGTATGCATGACTGGGCCATATATGACATCAAGTCTGCAAAAAATTATATATAAAAGAGCATATATCAACCTAGAAGACATTAGATGATCCGGGATTCCGGATACAGTAAACCATGTTTATCCTAATAAGACAACTACCTAGCCATAAAAGCGTAGAATTTAGCTTTCGTTTTTTAAGTATATTTATGTTTCTCATACCAGTGTTTGTTCTCTGTCTCTTTTTATGTCAAAGTGTGTTACCTCATTTTGTAAGCGTTCATGAGCAGTATTAGCATCTGCGGCCCTGAGGAGAAGATAAATTTTCTTCACCTTTGGTTGAACCCTCAGTATCTTCTCCACAAAAACTGCATTAAATATAAGAAGTTAAGGTTCCAGTTAGCAACTCATAAAAACTGGAATGTGATTCTGAATCAACCCTGACAGAAAATGAAGTACAGATATTAATTCAAGGGGTTCAGAGAGGGTAGATACTCTTTGCCAAGAACCCAGTTGCTCCAGTGACCAAAACTGACTTGTTTTCAAGGAACTGAATAATACTTCCAAACTCCATTCTTCACAACGTGAGAGAGGAAGAAACTGTGAGAGACGGAGAGAGCTGGACTTCTGGTAGCGTTGCGTGTATAGGGTGGTTATAAAATGAGATCGAAAAGGGACAAGTTGTGATAACACTATTTTTCTTTTTTTTTTTTGAGTACGAACAAGGTCTAAAAACTTTTATAAAGCTTTATAGATATGAAGATGACAATAATGAGGTGGATTGAGAGATCTTAGTTGGTAGTTAGATACCTGTATTACATTAAGTGCGCAACCAAATGATTTCGATATCATTGAATTTCTACTACATGAAATCATGAAATTTCGCATTTCACGTATTATGTTTTGATCTAGACTTTGCAAGTTACCTGCTTGGTCGACCCATGGTGGGGTCGAAATAGTCGGCATAACATCACTTTATAATAAAGCTTAAGCTTTACTACGTTTCCGTGAGGGTTCGGCGGCATACTACTCACCAGCACTCTCTTTTTACAGTTCCTACTTAATTAATTGAATGCAAAAGATCATTATTCGTGTTTGCATATATATAAAAATGTTCCAAAACTGTGTTCCTCATTTACTCCTCTCTCAATATAAATTATATAGTTGGACCATTATGAGTAAGACCACATAATGATGCATGTTTTTGTCCTCTAAAATGTTATCTAACAAAATTAATAAATTACTCTTACAAATTTAGATAATTTTAACATAAATTTCATTTTGGATCTCAGTTTTTTTTTCCTCACTCGTTTGCATCGTGCTCTTGCAATATGACTTATACGTTATAGTCTCTATAGTTAAGTTCGATGCCAAAATTTATGACAGTCTAGTCAATGCATGCAGTATCGATCTGTATATTACACTACAAGAAAATAACAAAATGATGACGGAAAAATAACGATAGTAAACAAACCATTGCAAATTACCGAAAGTATTCACTTGTCTGTCGAAAAATGCATCGAGAAATTTAATTTAGCAATGGAACAATACTGTTGGCAACTAAGGCGCGAATTGGTGGCGGAGAAATGAAGATTTGACAGTTCCAATGGAATATTGGCGACGGACTATTCCGTCGTTAAATTTTAAACCAATTCGTCATCATCTCCTTGTGTTTGAACGTTATTAACTTAAAACAAAACGATGTCTTTTGGTTTAACGCCAAATCATCTGCTTTGATTTTCTTCTCCTCCCTCCCACGTCATCTCCTCTCCTCCAATGAGTTCTCCCCCCACTTTCTGGTTTGTCTTCGGTGTTGGAAGCTCATCCTCTTCTCCCACGGCCGTCGCATTTTTGTGAGATATATTACAAACAGTTTAAGTTTTCTGTTAAGTAATTTTGCTTGTTTGGTATGCTTGAGTAAATTATGAATGGGTAAGCAGAATTAAGGTTGAATGCTAGTGTTAGAAGGTTGAGTTTTGAAATTTGGTTGTGATGTTGCAAAGATTGTTTGATGCATATTAGGTGTTGTTGAAATGCTTCTTCTTTGTTGTGATTGTATTAGTTAGTAGATGAAGTTGGTTAATTCTTTCTAATAGGTGTCCTTAATTGTTTGGTTTGGTTTGGTCCATTTTGAAGTAGTTGAATAGTTCTTTAGTGTAGTTTTCTTCATTTATAAACATACCTTCATTTTCTTGATTTGGAGTCCAATTGATTAAACTCCTCATTCATAGCAATAACAAACTTTCATCATTAAGGGCCTCTTTTATTATCTTAGATTCAATTTAAAAATTAAGGTAATATGATAAAAATCTTTAAGTTGAGGTCTAGTGATTAAGTGATTACCCTTTATTAAACATCATGTAAAATTTGATCTGGATGATGACTTTTCTTTGAATTTCCAATCTCGTGGGAGTTTCTCATCCTTCTTGTTTCCCTCACTTAGTTCAACAACATATTCATGATTGATTTGTTGGTCATCACTTTTAATTCCAAGAAAGGCAAATGACTTTAGATCTTTATGTATACCTATCTCATCTCTTCAAAATCTTTCATAGAAAAGACATGCATTGATTCTTTAATTGCAATTTCTTCCTATTAAATTCCCTATTAAATCCTCACAAAATTTTCAAACCTTGAATTTTTAAATTCCCTACTATAATCACTCCTAATAAAGGCAACAAAACATTTATTTTCATTTTTTACCATTTTCATAAATTTGGAAAACTCCCTATAGCCTTCATCTTTGTTTGGTAAGCATAAGACCATAGTAAATCTACTAAAATTATCATTAATTATGATGAAAGCAAAAAATTCACCACCTAAATGAGCAATTGATTTAATATATTCCACTTAATTTGTAAAATGTGAACATTTTTGGGAAGTGGTTGTAAGAACTCATTTATTGGCAGTATTTATATTTTGAAGGAGATTGAAGAGAAGCTATTCAAATGACATTCATATCCTTATAACTATGGATGTCAACAATGATTTTTCACACATAGCAAATGACATTTATATCAGTTTCTATATTTCTCATTCTAGGTTCGTCATTATCATCTTCATTCACGTACTTCAGGAAGATCCTTCTGCGTGTCGGTTGAGGTTAGTAATTTTGTTTTTTTACTACGTTTTCTTAAACATACCTTTATTTGGATATTTTTTTGCAATTTGAACTTTCCATATGAACTTCCTGCATTTTTAATTGACATGTCCTACACGAAGTGAAACTTGTTTGTGTTATGAACTTTAGTTTATCATTGAATTAATATAGGATGAGTTTGAGTTATATTATAGTTCCAATATAATGATATGACATCTAAGTTATTTCATTTATGCTATCTGAAATGATTAGCTTCTCTTTATTTTTCATGTGTAAATTTTTATACATATCTTTTTAAAATTGTATATGTTAAAACAATTTATTAAAATAAGTATTCATATTTTTATGAATACTTACTATATTTGGCACTAGTACATATTTAATATAGGAGTTTTAACATTAATTATCTTCTAACATATATGATTACAAAATATATGTTCGATCTTAAGTTTACAAATATTTTAGATCTCAACCTGTAAACCTTAACCCATAACTTGTGATCCATAGTAACTATGAGGCTTTTCGGTGAAACATACGAGGAGTGTAGGAGTCACAACGAGAACTTATGAACTTGATTCACATGTCTTATCTTAGATGTTTTGAAATCTTTCACTAACATGAATGATACTAACTATGGATTCACTGTTTTAAACTATCAGTTGTCCAAAAATGAGTTTTTGGGATAGATCTTGGATGTATGGACGATTAACCGCTGATGGTTTCATTAATCTTAAATTTGTTAAGGGAGTTGAAGCTTTTATTCAACTCCCTCAAAGATCTGAAGAGGAACTGAAGTTTGATTCTTATTCTTCCGAAGAAGAAGATGATTGTAATTTACAATTAGGTTATGATAGTGATTAAATTGTGTTTGTAATTGAATATTTTAATCAACGTCATGAATTATTTGTTGTTCAGTATTTTATGTACAGTATTTCATTGAAAATCTTATTCAAGAAATGTCGACATGGCAACTAGTTCCGGATGGTAGTAATTCCTTTCGTTGGGAGGAATGTGGCAAAATTATCCTAACCCTAGAAATAAACAATGCAAGAAAAATCGTCACTTCATATACTAAGGATCATTTGCCTTCCATAGCCGATCTTTTACTTCAAGGTGTTTAGTATGATCTGGACAATGTCTCTTTCCTTATTATGTACATCTCATTTCCTTTGATGAAATTATTATATATATTCACATTTGATGGTCTAGACTACATGTTGTTTTAAGCTACCTTGAATCTCGAACATGACATGTATACCAATAGAGGCGAGAGTGATGTTCAATGGTCTATAAAGGATTAGGGAGATCGGTTCTTTTGAAAAATTTGTCAATTTCATAATCCTCATCAGGACATTCATGTAAGAAAAATTTAACTTTATATCATCAATCAACTTTCTATTTAAACAAATTAAATATATAAATAAATAAATTTATTATGCATAGATAATTCATAATTGTTGAAATTATGTATTTTTCATAAGATCATCAAATAAAAATTCATGTTGGGATTTTAAAAAATTCTTTCTTTCATTTACTGACATAATATAGGTTGTCGCAAAAATGCATATAATTATTGATAGAATACCATAAATCATTGGGAATTGTTTGCGGTATTTACCAACCATTCTTCTTCTTCCTCCATCGGTAATATTGAAACCTTTGCGATTAATGACGGTTTAATGATAGTTACATCTGCTCGTCTGTATATTTTATCGACAGAATGACACATAATTTTCGCGTTAAATTTACCTACTGTTGTATTAACGACGTCTTTGTCCGTCATTTTATTCCATCGGTAAATATTATTACCGACAAAATTCTACCATTTATTAGTGGTTCTTTTGGTCAGCAAATGGCAGATTTTTTGTAGTGTTAGTTACTGATCCAAGTGTCAACTTCATCAAACTAAGGAAGTAAATGTGCTTTCCCTTCTGATGCTCTCCCATAATGTTTTATCCTATTATTATACATTCTTTAAGGGCCTATTTGAAAAATTAAGCTTGTAACTAGAACAAATTGTTTGCACAAGAGAGTATGACATCCTAGTAAAGTGCAAACCCAACCTTTTAATTGCACTCTTTTTAGTTTATCGCGTTAATCTTAGAAATTTGTTATCACTATGAGCATAATTTTGGGTATTAACATAATTATAATAAGATTTTTAGCATATAATTTTTTCACTTAAAAATAAACGATAAACTTATTGAAAAAGTTAATTGAAATGCCATAATGAAAACTTGCATAATACTCGATAAATTAATTTCTCTCCCTTAACCCTCTTTCTTATGGTAGCTTTATGACGATGTCTTTTATTAAGCGTAAAACCTAATGGGTAGAGACATGATCAATTTATATCAATTAATTTAATTTGGTACGTCTATCAAGTAACCAGATCAATGGTTAATATTAATTAGCTATTTAATTACTATTGATTGGGCTTTGGTTTAGTCATTAGTAAGCCCAATATTAGGCCACATACTAACATTCTCCTACTTAGCCTAATCATAAAATAATCATAATATTAAATAACATAATTTTAAGTGCACAAATTAAACCTTGAAAGCCTAACATGAATGATTTAGCATGATAAACAACACATGCGAGTTATCGTAATCATACATTATGATTTTGCAATATACTTCCTTCCATATATTACAACATATGTTACTTATGAAACTAAATCCATAATAGTGCTATAGATAAAACATCATGGTCTAACATTATGTCTGTTAGGTTCCGATCGTGCATCTCATACATAATATATATCAAATATACGTAGTGGAATATAAAATAGTTAAAAACTAAATCTACTTATGCATATAGATATAGAAAATAAAAACATGAAATGTAAGATATTTACATACCTTTCCTACGATCTCTTTCATTCTTTAATCTTCTTCGCGTTGGCTTGTCGTAAACTATAATGATCAACGTAGACCATCTCCAATGAAAATCCATACGAAGATAGAAAGATGAAACCTTACTAGGAGATGGCTAGAATTCTTTCTTTGTGCTAACAAAGACAAGAACTCTTGTGAGAGTTAGAGAGAAAAAAGAGTTTATATGTGTAAGAAAGAACCTTTCTTTCACTTGTGTCTTACAGAAGATGCACAAAAATCATCTTTATTTTCTACATCATTTGGACTTCCGTAACCCCTATCACTAATAGAGAGTTATGGGAAGTTAATGATCATAAATAACATGCATTAATGGAAGTTATGGGAAGTTAATGACCATGAATAACATGCATTAATGGAAGTTTTGGGAAGTTAATGACCAAATTGGCAGCCAACAACACTTGTTTCTAATCCATTCCATGCAATGTTTTCTACCACGATCACATCACTATACAATCTTGAAACACTCTCTCATGTCTTGAATCACCATTCAAGACTATTTTACTCACTCTTCGAATCTTCTACGTGTGTGACCCATTAGGTTCCCAGTTATATTGGCCACTTGAATTAACACTTAATTCAAGTAAGCCAAGAGTGATATCTAGCAAGACGTTATGACTCCCAATTGATTGAACAGTTAATAGTTTGACTATGAACTCTTCCATATGTAATGTTGCCATATAATTTTTCCTTTCACCAACTATACCCCACCCACTTATTAAGTCAAGAGTAGTATCTAGCAATAAGTTATGACCCCCAATTGATCAAAAAGTCAATGGTTTGACTACGAACCTTTTCATATGCAATGTTGCCATATAATTCGTCCTTTCACTATCTATACCCCACTTGGTTCATAGTATGGTCAAAGTGTCAACTCCCACTAGTCTGACTATGTCACATCTAGTCCAAGTGATATTAGATCTTATTTTGAGAATCACATTACTCTATGTATCATTGAAGACTTTCTTCGTGACACATATCTGCTCTGACCAGAGGCTCTCGAGTAATGACCTCGATAAGAGGCCGTGAGTATCATCTCCTTCTATTATGAGTATTGAATCCTTTATTGGCTACTCAATTACCTCCGAATACCTCTAGCTGTACCTAATCACTACCTTATGAGTAACCCCTAAAAGGCATCGATGAATGGAGTCAAAGCATAGGATTAATATTTGAGATGTTGAGACCCAATCCGGGAACCGGATCCCAACCGAAACACGAAAGAACGGAAGGAAACAAACGAGGCGAATCACAAAATGGAAAGCGAGCAAAGCGAATAACAAAACGAATAACCAAATGCGGAAGCGAATCGAAACAAAAGAGAGCAAAGCAAATGCAACTCGAATATACGAAAGCGGAACAAAAACATAACAAAGCGGAGCCGACATCCGAGAACAAACATAGAACAAAGAATAGGATCGCGTTGGAAACCCTAAGACTAACCAATCTGATCCGGTATAAATTTTTTTTTCTTTCTTTCTCAATCCTTTTTCAATTCTTATTCATTCCAATACATACAAATCAAGCAATTTGCCATTT
>JAOSBK010000008.1:8269477-8280269 GCA_027568895.1 Erythroxylum shatona
TTTTTGATATTGATGTTGTAATATGGCTTGGAATGCCATTAAAGTTTGTAAACATTTATCTTATGATGTTGATGAAAAATGAATTGTGTATGAATGGTAAGAGTTGAGTTGATGAACTTTGAATATAAATTGTTGTGATTTATTAATAAGTGAATTATGGAAAAGAAAGGTAGGATTTGTGGTAAGTGATAAGATGTTTTTGAATATGAAAAATCATATGAATTGAGGTTGAGTGTTGGATGAATTCCAATTGCAAGTTTTTCGTAAGGGTAAAATCGGTATTCTGATTTTAGGATAAATTCAGTATTGATCTATAAGGAATTTGACTAAGTTGATTTTACATTTCCAATTATTTAAAGTATGCGAATGTTTGATGTCGGAGTTAAAAGTTTTGACCTTAAGCTTTTTTATTTCTTTGGTTTTTGTCCACGTTTGTTTGACGAGAAATTTTGTGCACACGCTTTATGATCCGAAGTTGGGTTCCAGAAACGGGTCCCAACATCATTAGACTGTGAAAATTATTATCTTATGTTGATAACTTCCTTAAGACTAAATCTTTTCGATTAAAACCCCTAGGATTGCATTATTTATTTGTGAATTCTGCTATTAGGTTTGGCCCTAATCTAGAGTATTTATGTTGATCTATCTCTATATTTGCATGCAACTCCTTCAAATTATGGTAGATTTATTCATACAAAAGGATTTATCAATCTCAATCATATGAAATCAAATCATGAACTAATATTCTAGATATATTAGAACAAGAATAAAATGTATAATTGAATCTTAATAAATCAATCAATAAAATTGCATTGAATAAAAGATCAAATTATGTTGTCATCATGACTTAGGGTTCATCACACCTAGACACTAAATGACTTAGTTTCTATCTATAGAAAAAGAAATCAATGACAAATATGTAGAAAAAAAACTAGAAAAATAAAGAAACCATAATTCTAAATATCCCTTTTTCTTCTAATGAATCTTCTTGCAAGTTTGGATTGGATAAAGCTCTCTATCAGATCTTTTGATGTTATCTTTGTGTTTTTCTCATCCCTTGATCAAAACTGTCACCTCTTTATGTGTCTTAGGACATAAAATTGAGTAAAAACTCAGCCCTTCTCATTTTGCCTTAGCTTAAGTCCTTTTATAGTAAAAACTAGGGTTTTTGAATTATGTATGATCAACATAAATGGGCCTGTGAGTCAAAGTATATCTCCATAAACACCTTAACTTATGATTTTACACAGGCATAAAGACTTACACGGGCAATATAAATGGTTGTGTATATCACGGCTGTGCATGTAATTCCACATGACCAAAACCAAAAGTGTTTAGCCTCCATATGTTTACAAAGACTTACACAATCACTATAAATGGTTGTGTAACTTCAAGTTGCTTAAAATCTTTGTTTCAAGCCCCGATTTCATCCAAATTCCTCTCCTTTTGGTCCAAGAAGGCAATTATCACCTATAAATGCACTTGAATCAAATTAAGTACCAAAAATACTATAAGGCTATAAAATATCAAACAAAACACATTAAATATGGGTATATATTTACAGTCAAATAATCATTTATCAGTTATCAAAAATTACTTATATTTTCAACACAAAGCCAATCTCTATCATCTCCAACTAATTAAGCTATATTTTTCACTTATGTTAGTTTATTCCCTTGCAGTCAATCAGTTTGTTGCAATTTTATATATGAAATAATTATTTTAATTGATAAAGGCATTCTTTATCTGTATATATTTTGTTAATTACATTTGAAGTTTTAATAATAAAGGTAAAATCCTTAGAATAATTACTATTTAATTGAAGTTATAATGAGATCATAATAATGTGATTTAATTTGCATTTATGTATGGTAATGTTGTCGCCTGTAACCAAATATAAAAAGAAACCAACTTCTTGCAACACAATTTAATGTAGTAATGGAAAGTAGGGATCGTTTTCACGGGAATCTATTGGTAAATACTATACAAGTTGAAAACTAAAACAAATTAGGGAGTTGAATTAACGTGATTTAAAGAAATTAAAATGACAAAAATTTGAAATAAACAAAAATATTTAAATATGGAAAATTAATAATGAACCTTGGTTTCGGGTCACCTACATTATCAAACTAATAGAGATCATCAACATAAAATTCAGTTTATTAACAAATACTCATTGGGTGATATTCTCTCTTAAGATTAAATGAATAGAAATATGTATTATAATCATTCTTATTAACTAATAACTTATATATAATATTAAGTTTGATTAATTAATAGCTTTAAAAACCAAAAGAACCAATCAGCAAGACAATACACATTTGACATGTTTTTAATATAGATAAGTATCTTTCTTAGAATTTCCAATCCCTAACGTGAAGATGATAATCCTAATTGCCACTTTGGATTAGCAAACCGAACGTCATATTCTACTAATATGGCTGTAAATTAAATCAATCAATTCCTGGTTGCACACCCTAGAGATCAATCAATTCAATCATAAAAAACAATTTGGAAGCTACTTAATATTCATCAATAAAATAAACTTTATCCAGAAAATCTCATACATACTAGATGATAACGTGGTTCTCTTCAATCAAAAAGAAGAATTTAGCTACTTAGAAAAAAATATGAAAATCCTCTAAACCTCAAAAAGTAGCAGAAATCATAAAGGTGATCTAACTAGAAGTGTCCTCTATTCTCTCTTATCGTTATCTTTATCAGATACACTCCCCACATAATTAGGTAGCAGATCCCCACCTAAAAGACAACAACTTAATTCCCTAAATAATAAAAATCCTAATTGTATTGAATCTGTATTCAAATCAGATTCTGCAGATAAATTTTTCCTTTGCACGTACCTAAGTTTAATCAAAAACTTTTATGCCTGTTGGGAATTCGAACTGTCTTTGCTTTCCTTGCATCTTTTTGATTCAAATTCATCTCCCATGTGTTGAAAACCATCTGAGAATAATTAAGAAACAAGTTCATTAATTTTAAATAAAAATTTCAACACATTAAAGAGATTTATATTTAAGTTAGCACAAAAATAACAACTTATTAGTTCATAATAGGAAATGAGATCTAGATAATAAGGAAAGTGAGGTAATTCAGATGATACTAAACACGTTAAAGAAGAAGATTAATCATGGAAGGAAAACGGTTATTAATGTATGAAGAGGAGATTTGTTCTACATTTTTTTTAGTAGAGACAATTTTGTCACATTCTTCCCAATGGAATGAATTTCAACCATCATAAACTAGTTGCCACATTAACATTCCTCGATGAATTATGTTAAGAGTTATATTCTGCAAAAGTGAATTTAGAATAAAATTCATTATGTTCAATGAAATTTCCAATGAAAAGTGGAAGTACTACAGTTTAGTACTTATATGTCTTCAATCTGCCAAATGAGAAGAAAATTACCCTTATTAAAATAAAAGTAATCCATTTACCCTTTATTATCATATATAAATTTTAGAATTTAAAGTAGATTAAACATGATTATGTTCTTGATGTAAAAAATATAGTATTACCTATAAGGTTTATATTACTATTATTACAGAAAAAAGTTAAATACTATTTTAGACCTTTCATCAAATAGTTAGCAGCTTTCCTGAAAGAAGGGTTGAAGGTTGTAAAAAAAACGTCAACCCATATACAACCAATAAAGGAAGACAATAAATCATCTTTGAAACACAAAAACAAACACAACCCATACACCATAAATAGAAAAAAAACCCACAATACACCTAAATGTATAAGTAAAACAAAGCACAAGAAGGAGGGTTTTAAAATAGAAAAGAAGAACAATATCAATATAGTTAAGGATGCTTCTTTGATGATGACAACCAGAACACACGAGACGAGCACAATGACAGAGAGTTATGAGTTATTGTCAGGAATGAATTGCCTTGCCTTTAACATGCCAAGCAGTTGAAGGAAGACAACTTGCTCTAGAATGCTTTGGACAAAGTTTTGATAGTTTTTCAATTCATTTTATTATATGCAAATTTGTTTTACTTATTTAAAGAGTAAGTTAACTTATACGTATCATTCATAGATGAAGCTCAATATCATCGATATCGAGAACCTTGAAGTTTCAACCTGTGTGAGTTCACTATTAAAACAAAGGGCGAAGGATCATCGTTATCGACTTCATAAATACTATAAGTATTTTCCTTCGGATGAGGAGGCAAGGAGACATGTTCTAGAACTAGTGACTCTAGAAAATTGGAGTGAAATGTGTGATTATTAGGCCTCTACGAAAGTTAAGGTTTGTCTTCTTTCTCTTTAAATTTGCTTCCATTTATTTTGTTTTTGCATTTAATGACTATTTCTTTTTTTTAGGAAAAGTGTGATAAAGCCAAGGTTAATAGAGAAAAAAAAGAAAACTCCTCACAACACTAGCTCTAAATCATTTGTTGTCACATGACAAGAATTTGTAAGTTCTTTACTTAGAAATTATTATATTAGTAAATACAATATAATCTATTGTGTTTCAATCTTTTTTAATTCATATAATAGTGTCAGACTCAACTATATGGATAAGAATGTGATAGGATCACACTCTACAAACTAATACACTATAACGAAGGTAAAGACTGGACGTCTGAAGAAGCGCATAATAATTATGTAAGTATAAAAACTTTAATTTTAGAGTTTATTTATTTATGTAATAGTAACTAATAATATTTGAATTACATGTTGATTTTGTGTTTTAAATTGTAGGACAAGATGCAAGAACTATTGCAGAAATCATTGTCTGATAGAAATGTTCCCAATGTGGATAACATTTGCAATAACATCCTTGATACACAATCAAGGTATATCAAAGGTCTTGGGTATGACCCTAAGCCAATTGGTTCATCATCATCACGACCAGCATATGTAACAACACTTCAAGAGGAGAACCAGTTGCTTAAGACTCAGTTACAATATATTGAAGAAAAGTTAGATTATATTGAAAAAATTACAAGTTAATGAGCAAAAATTAGAATGTACTGAAAGAGAGTTGACTAAGCTTAAAAAGATGGTCAAACATTTATTTGGGTCAAACCATGTAAGTAGTAATGATGATGGTGAGTCTTAGTTTGTCCACAAATTTTTTCTTAACTTTTGTAATTCACATTTAATTACATTTTATTTTTCATAAAATGCATTTAATTTTTAATTATGAAACATTTTTATTTTAATTTTACTTAATTATTATTCGAACAATGTTACTAACAATAATTAAAAATGTGCTTAATTATAATTCAAACCATGTTAAAAACAATAACATGAATTAAAAATGTTATTAATAATTATAATTAAATGATAAATTGGTAATAAGAAAGTATAAATAAAAATAAAAATTCATCATTGAAACTTTTTAGTTACAAATACATAATAATCACCAAATCTTTTTACCTATGTTTCTCAAAACGTCTCTAATAACATTTAGCTACATTTCAAAAAAAAGTAGCTAAATATTTTCTGCTACGCAAATAAATCATCTCTAAAAATTATTACCTACGCCTAAGCTAGCAAAGCTAATTATCTTTAGCCATAAAAATAAAACATCGCAATATATCATTTGCGACAATTTCATTCCTCGCTTTTTTTTTGCGACGAATGCGTGATCGTAGCAAAATCATTTGAGAGATGATTTGACGAACAATTGTGCAGTGTGGTTTGGTATAGTTAATAGTTTTATGTAACTTGGCTTAGTTTATTCAATTTATACCCTCTTATTTCAAAATTTTTATTTTTGCAAACAATTAAGTTATGTTTTTAATTATCTATAGCTAAATTGATTATAATGAGTATTTATCAATTGAATATGACATTAATATATTAATTTTAAGTAATAAAATTATCATTCATTTAACTTTAAAATGATACTCGTGATAATAACCTTCAACGACAATAAATACGAGTATAAAAATAAACAAATAAGTAATATAGTATGTAATATTTATATAAAAAATGTAGGAAGTAAAATATTGTGAATTGTTAGTTTAAAGTAATAAAAATAGCACAAGCAATCAAAATAATCAACACAAGTCTTTAAGTAATGATTAATGTGAATATAAGGTGATAAGGATAACTAGTATTAGTTATATTGAGGGCCACTTTGTATTCGGTGGAACTATCGTCTATAATCTAAATCAAATTTTAAATTCCTGCAATCAACGAACATAATTTAAGGAGGTAGGAGTAAATCATATGAGAAATTCTAGTTAGCCAATCATTATTAAAGAAATAATTAAAAGAGGATGGATTGTGAAATTTTATAATAAAGAAAATAAAGAAAATAATAAAATGAAAGTTTTAATAAAAACAAACCTTAGTTTATAGTTGCTTCCACCCTTTGGAACTACAGTGACACAAAAATAATTATTTTAATAATTATATATTCGTTATGATTCTAAATATATGTCTTTTCTAAGATTAATTATTGGAAAGCATGTTATTCAATTAACTGATATTGCTTTACAACTTTAGATATGATCCAAAATTTAATTAAACATTAGCTTTAAGAAAAAAGAGACTATTAAAGCGAGATAATACAACATAAACAGTTATATTTAATCTAGTTGAATGCTTTTATTAAAAGCAATAATTTCTGATACAAGTTAAAAATCCTAGTTGCTGCAAATAATTAAACGAAATGAACTTTTACGTATTCAATATTTAATATAGCAAATGATCATTTCAATTAATAACCCAATTGCACACCTTAGAAATTAATAAAAAATAATCATAAAACAAAGCATGGAAAAGCAATTCAATTTATGAAAAATAAAATACTTCTATAACAAGACCCAGTGTCTCCCAATCTTTAAGGTTCCAAAAAGGACTTCCAATCCTTTCAACGAAGAATAAAAGACTTAGAAAATAATAGACATTTTACCATAAGAAACTGAATAAAAACTACTTTAATATCTATTAAAAAAGGGAGAAGATAAGAGAACTTTTAGAAGTTAAAAAATGTAGCCAGAACATGCGATTCCTTGCTCTTTCACACCTTGGCTTTATTTATAACTACATGACCGTCTATGGAAATCTTGTTATTGTGATTCTTTGGATTCCCCATATCATAAATTCATTAATTTCCACTCAGATTTGGCCAAGACAAGTATTCTAATAACTTTAAAACAAGTTTTGCTTTTGCAGACACGAAGTTTAGAAGTTACAATGTTTACTAATTATGCCATGCCTAAGATAATGTTAAACTATTTTTAAGATTTCAATAATCTAATCCAATTCTACAAAATAAAATTTTTGTTAGCTTAAGTCTCCTTAATTCACCCTTGATCATTGTTGAGATTCCTCCCCCATTTAAAAATTTAAATTTAGATTAAAACTCAATCCTTTTTCCAATCAAATAACATCTTCAACCCTTATCCTACTAAATAGACAAAATACTAACTTTAAACATAGTTAGATAAGATTGTGGGAGATTTTAAATGCTAAAAATAAGATAAAATTATGACATATCAAATTCCTCCACTCCTAATCCTTATTTGTCCCTAAGCAATTGAAAAACTAACTAAACAAGGTAGCTAAATAGTTTTTACCAAACCACTTTTCATAAGATTAAATCATGCCTACTCCTTAAAACTTATAATGAAAAAGAGTTTGGCATCAATGCATATGAAAGTTGATATTTACCAAAAAATATGATAGGAGACAATTAAAGACAATCTCAATCAAAATTAGGCCTAAAGTTTTGGAGAATTTTCTCACAATGTTAGCTCATTCATATAGGTGTTTAGGTCCACATGTTTACTCTTAAACTCTTTCCTTAAGGAATAAACTATTATAAACTTACACACACACTAAATATCTCTCACTATGAACATATGAAGGCATAAATCAAAAGGACTTTTATAAAGTGGTTGTAATGGGGTTTAGGTTAAGGGTTGGAAAAGGGAGGATTATAGGCTAAAACCATACATATTAATAAGACATCCAAACAAGGTGTAGGGTTAAGGATGGAATGTGACCATGTACTCCTTTATCGATGTAAGTATTCTATGGTTGTAATTATTCCTTCTTAATTGATTTTTATGAATAAATGATACAAAAATAACTAGTTATCATATTAATATAAACTAAGTGGCTTAGAAAATAAAATTTGAAGCAAAGTCCTCATTTCCCAAATATTTTTAGAAATACCTTATTACGATGTGTAATTAGGTGATATGATGTATGATGGGTTGATTTGCAATATGGGTTTAACTTATAAAGAAAGGGATTATAATTGGCTCAAAAGGGTTGAAATAAAGATAATTAAGGTGGCTTAAACAAGGAGAGCCTTTATCATATTCAAGTCTCATGCAATCATAGCAAGTCAAACTACTTCTATTAAAGTTCTAAAGATATCCAAATGACAAAGAAGCAAACACCAAAGAAAAATGGATAGGCATAAGAAGTTTCTATTCTTAAAGGCCAAGTGTTCACATGTTTTAAAAAAATTCACCTAAACCTCTTGCAGAACGTCATCAATCAATTGTCTCTCTTTGTTTAAGTGCACACCCTAGTTATCTCAACTTATCAAAGTGTTTAGCCTTCACATTAATCAATTTAAATCTCATTTTGTACACACATTCTAATTCATTTAACATAGTTTGGTGAAAATTTATTTTGCAAACCTTATTTCATCAATTTTGAAAAAATAGGAAAAAAATAAGAATTTAAAAGAAAATGTTCAAACAAACTAAAAACTTGAAATATCATAAAATAAAAAAAGTATCACACCCTCACACCTATTTAAAACATTGTCCTCAGTATTTAAATTAAAGTACAAAAATAGGAAGTGAAAAAGGGGAGAAGAAGAGCATGCCTTATTTTTCATTATGTTTGGGGTGGTGAAGAAGAATGAAAACTCATAGAAAAGGTGAAAAAGTGGGCTTGGACCCCTGATCTAAGAAAAAAGTCATCAACTTGTTCTCTATTCGATACAATTTGCTCTCAATCTTTTCTAGTTAGGTTGGAATACTTAGTTAAGTTAAGGAAGAGGAAAGGACATCTTCTCGTAGGTTGGTAGCTGGACGTTTAGCAACTAAAGGTCTATTGCATTGGAATGTCCTAGAAGACACAACAGCTAAACTAGGCGAAATAAAATCAAAATTGTTACTGAACTTTTGTGTGATAATTACCATCCTAGTTAAACAATTTAGATAAAAGGATTCCATCTCACAAGTAACGTGCTTATAGTTATTAGAAAAAACAAGTAAATCCAAATTAATAACTAGCTGAGTGATATTTGAACTTATGATTAAAAATTCATTTTTTAATCACCAAATAAAATTATGTAATCAACCAACCTAGGTTTACTGCAACATTTTTTTCCATATACTATCGAAAATAAAACTTGACTTTTGTTAATGACCCTGCACTATCTCGTCATCCTAAAAAGTTATTGGCTAAGAAATGTTGTAAATATTTCAAAATCGGTTTCTTTTGATATGAACTCTTCGAGGAGTTTGGGTTGTATAATGCAAAATCGATAAACCATTCACTCCATAATTCAATAGGTTAAAAGTTAATAGAGTAATCAAACTTTGAATTTATAAAAAATCCTTTTTAGAGTCGACCTTTTTAATAAACCCCATTACAATATTGAATTCATCAAATGAAAAAGCAAATTCCCTTCTCATCATCCTAAATTCAACAGTCCTCTTTATAAATAAATTAAGGTCAAGCTTGTCATTAAATTGAAAGGTTATACATGTTAGAAATCACCAACTAATTTTTTGATATAAATTATTTAGATATTAGAATAGAAAATTCTAGATTTGTAAAAAAAATGGAAACATCGTCCGTGCAAGTTGGCAACTTAAGTAATCCAGATTTTTCCAGCAACTTGTAACAAGTAGCAAGGTCGGTTAAGTGTGCCTATAAATAGGCAATCCTAGCATCATTATATTGTACCACCAAAAAGATAGCAAAGTGTGTCCCAAGTGTAGTGTGTGTCTGGGTTTCAAGTTTCGTTCTTCTATTTTGTTTTTAAATCCTTCGGTGTTTTGAGTTTTGTATTCGAGTCTTGTTAGTATTATTAATAAAATTATCGTTATATTTTTTTAACAAGTGATATCAGAGCCAGGTTGTGTCGTCTAGAGTCGTTGCTCCATTGTCCAAATTGTTCGATCAGGGATTGAGTAATTATGGCAGATATGAGCACCATTGTTAGTGGTATAGAAAAATTAAATAATAACAATTATAATACATGGAGCACTCGTATGCAGTTTTATCTGCTAAGACAAGAATTATGGTGTATTGCTAGAGAAAACGAGACTCAACCTCCAACATTAAAAGAAGAGTTAAAGAAGTGGAAATTAGAGCAGGTAAAGCCATGTACATATTATCAGTGACGGTAGAAGATGACATACTTCAGCAAATAAAGGATGCAAAGACACCGAAAGATGCACGGGACACTCTCGCCCAGTTGTATGCACGCACCAATGACGCTAGGCTTCAGCACTTAGAGAACGAGTTATTGTCGATCTTGTAGTGCAACACGACTATAAGTGAATATTTTACTAAAGTTAAATCTTAATGCCAAGAAATTTTTAAGTTAGATCCTCCTAATGCCATACTGAAACAAGAATGAGGAGGATTATTGTACATGGGTTACGCCTAGAATTTCTTGGTATTGTTACGGCTACTCGAGGTTGGGCAAAGGAACCAACCTTGATAGAGTTAGAAAATATCTTAGCCAATCAAGAAGCTTTAGATAAACAAATGTCTAAAGTTTTTATTAAAGAAGAAGACAAAGCCCTTTTCACCAATAAAGGAGGA
>JAOSBK010000008.1:8304025-8315071 GCA_027568895.1 Erythroxylum shatona
TCGAAAAATTGCAAACTTTGTGGCTGCAGAAAGCTCTTAACATAATCTACAAGTTTCATGTAGACCATTTTCTCAAAATTTGCCTAAATCAAAAGTCAACTCTCAAAGGCCAAAAAGTCAAGCTTGCTAAATTCTTCAAATTTTCACACTTTTTCTTTTTAATTCTTGCTATTTAACTTCATTTCAATCAACTCATCCCCTTTTGAATATTTCTTATTTTCACTCAAAAATCGGGGTCCAACAGCTTCCCTCATAGACCCTAGCGGAATGTCCCCTACTAAAATGGGTAACTGGAACGGTCAATCTTTTACCCTGATCCGATCGCGCCAAACTTTTCTATTTCTAGCGACTACCTCATTAAGGGCCAACTCTGACATATCCTTCTTGATCACTTCCCATATATGAGCATATAATCCTTGGTGCCTTGTAAATACCTAAGAAATTTCTTTGCAACTTTCCAGTAGTCCAATCTAAGATTACTTTGATATTGGCCTAACATTCCATTAGCAAAACTGATATCTGACCAAGTATATGTTTGAATATACATCTGACTCCCAACTACAAATGCATAAGGAATAGATTCCATTTCCTTTCATTCCAAATCATTCTTAGGACATTGCATTTCACTAAATTAATTCCCACTTCTAAATTGGAACTACCCTTGCTAAGCATTTTTCCATCCTAAATCTCTCTAATACTTTACTGATATATCCTTTCTAAGACAATCATAACAATCCTTGTGTCTTGTCAAGAAGTATTTCTATTCCAATCATATAGGACTCTCACCCATATCGTTCATTTCAAAGTTATTAGAGAGAAATTTCTTTACATCACGTAACAAACACAAAACATTAGCAGCCAAAAGAATATCGTCAATATATGGTACTAAAATAGTGATCTTGCTCCCATTAACCATCATATAAAGACACCTATCAACAGTATTCTCTATAAAAACCATAAGAGTGGTGTCATTGAACTTAAGATACCACTGTAAGAAAGATTTGGAAAAAAAATCAACGAAACGAAAGAGATCTAATTAAATGGAAAGGAAAAAAACAAAGGATGAATTTCATTTTCACTTTAAAGAGACATACTATCAAAATAGACCTGTTTGTAAGCTTATTTCAAACCATATATTGACTTCTTTAATTTACACACCATATTTTCCTTTTTTGTAATCACAAAACCTTCCGGTTGGTCCATATAGGCTTCTTTTTCTAATTCACCATTTAAAAAAGAGGTCTTTACATCCATTTGGTAAAGCTCTAAATGATAATGAGCTACCAATGTCATAACAACTCTTAAAGAGTCCTTATTTGAAACTATAGAAAAGATCTCTTTAAGGTCAATGCCATCATTTTGAGTATAACCTTTAGCTATAAGTCTTGCTTTGTACCTTTCAATATTACCTTTTGAGTTCCTTTTGGTCTTAAAGACCCATTTCTAGCCCACTTGTTTTGATCCTTAGGTAACTCAAATAGTTCGTAGACTTGATTATCATTTATAGATTTTACTCTTCTTTCATAGCATTGAGTCACTTTCCAGAATTATTATATTTTATGGCTTCTTTAAATAATACTGGATCCTTATCAATACTTAAATGAATACACCCTATTATCATCTGATATAATTGGGCTTTTCTCCCTTATAGACCTTCGCAATATTATCTCTCATAGTATCACTTGATCATTTGTGACTTGCCCATTATTTACTGGTTCATTATTGATATTCACTTCTTGTGGATTTAAAATATTAGCTTTTCGTTTTGTTATGTTGCGTGATAGTGATACAACAAAATAAATAACAACTTGATAAGATATACTGGGTGAAGGATTTTTCACCTGAATCTCTAAAATATCCACCTTTCATGGTTCCCCACTCCCACTGATTTGTCCATTTTCAATGAACCTAGCTTTAGCAGACTTGGCTATTCTTGTACCATGGTTAGGATATTAAAATATGTACCCTTTGGACTTTTTTGGATAACCGATGAAAGAACCACTAATAGTTCTTACATCAAGCCTCCTTTCATAAGGATTATAAATCCTTATTTTTTCTGGGCAACCCCAAACATATAGATTCCTCAAGCTAGGTTCCCTATTTATCCACAATTCATAAAGATAAAGTTACATTCATGTAACTTAACCTACTCCTAACCATATCCATAAGAGTACGATTCCATCATTTAGCTACACCATTCTGGTGTGGTGTACCGAGCATTATATACTATGCACAAATGCTCCGACTTTAAAGAAATTTTGTAAATGGACTTAGACATTACCCATTCTCATCATATTTACCATAATATTCACCATCTCTATCAGACCTTATGACTTTCACTTTTCTATTTGTCTTTCTACCTCATTAATGAACACCTCAATAATGTCCACTGATTGAGATTTTTCATGCAATAAATAGAGATAACAATAACATGTATAGTCATCAATAAAGATGATAAATAATTTTCACCAACCCAATATGGAAAAAGAAATGGACCACATATATCAATATATATTAATTCAACTAACTTAGTACTTCTTGTAACTAAACTCTTATATATGTGTTTGGTTTGCTTGCCTTTAATGCAATCCATACACACATCCCAATCAGTAAAATCTAATTGAGGTAAGATTTCATTCTTCACTAACCTCATCACCCTTTACCTAGATATATGACCTAACCTTTAATGTCACAAGTAAGCAGAATGTTCATTATGTGCACTATGTTTATTACCAATATTGTGTTCAACATGAAACAGGGATTTATAATAATTAACATTAAGGTTGAAATGATACAAACCATCCATTAATGTATCAGAAATATAATAGTACTATCTTTTATACAAAAAAAATATTGTTTCCAACATTGAAATTAAAACCTATCTTATCCAACTTACTAACAAAAACTAAATTTCTAGCACATTCAAGAACATAAAGACACTTTTCAATATCTAGACTACAACTAGTGTCTAACATCAATACATACGTCCCATTTCCTTCTATTCCTTCCTTCATTCTATTAACCATTTATAGGAACTCTTCAGTTCCGTTTATGGTTTGGATCGAAAGGAATCCTTGTATAATATATAGCAGATGAGTAGTTGTACCTAAATCTAACCACCAAGTATTATTGGGCACCTTAATAAGATTTGATTCAAAACATACTGAAACATAGTACTTACCTTTCTTTTTGAGTCAAGCCATTCTCTTATGGCAATCTTTCTTAAGGTGACCATCTTTCTTGCAGAAGAAACAATGCTGCTCTTTATGGATTTGGCCTTCATTAACCTTTATTAGGGCTTTGTCCTTCTTGTTGCTATTCTTTCCTAGCTTTCCCCTTCTGCTGCTAGCTTCTTTGTGTACTATAAGATGAAAATTCCTTCATTTTCTTTAATCTACCTTCCTCCTGCACCAATATGGCCTTGATTTCTTAAAAGTTTTATTTATCCTTCAGAGTGTTGTAATTCATTTGGAATTGACCAAATTCAGGAGGAAGTGAGTTGATGATGAGTTGTACTAGGAAGGATTCACTCACATCCATACCTATTGATTTCTACTTTATAACCAGATTTGACATACCAGTTATATGATCATAAATAGGTTATGACTAATCAAACTTCTTGGTCTTCAATTTGCTCATCAAATTTCCTACAATAGACTTGTTAGCTATGTCTAATTATGATTACTCTTTGATTTTCATCATGAATTCCCTTACATTGTCAGTATGAGGCATTGATGGCTTAACATTTTTAGCCATTGTCATTCACATTAAGTTTAGACTCAACCTATTAAACTTTTCTCAAGCCTCAAAATATATCTTTTCAGCTTGTATACTAGTCTCAATAATGGTTGCAAGCTTCTCTGCAACTATGCCAAGTCCTTATCCATAACACCCAACTAAAATTGGATTTGCTTAAACCAATCAACATAGTTTAGCTTATTAAACTTAATCAAACCATTCCTCATAGCTAACAAATTATTAGAAACTGCAAACACAAAAACAAACTCACACATTAATGTTGAAAGATGATGTTGTAAAGTCAAAACTATACCAGAGACTAAAACATAATTGACTCTATACGTTAACATCTATATTTTGCCTTTTTGACTTTGCAACAAAGAAGTCACAATTTCCATACATTTTAACCCCAAAAGCATTATGCTTTACAACAATATAATCAAAAGTCTCTCTATGGTGGGCCCTATGAAACTTTTTTTAAACTCTTTTGGTTTCCATAATTCATGTAGTAAACAACTAATCCAAAGCCTTTAATGATGGTCCCATAAAAACTATTCTTTAAACTTTTTTTGAAAAAAGAAAAGAATTTAAATTATAGTTTAAATTTAATCGATGTTACAACAAGTTCAAAGCTTTAAACCTACTATGATATCAAAAATCTTCCTATGTTTGCAAGAATACGCAAGTTAGTAAATACCTCGTTTGTTACATTGAAACTCTTGAATTGCAAGTCGCATTACGTAAAAAACACATAAAATTTTAAGAATCCTAAAGACCAGGTGACTGAACATATTGCTTCTTTGCGAGTTCGCTTGAGTGGGTCTAAAACTTCCGTATTCTAGGACCTTCTGTCAACCGAAAAAGGAGGGTTGTGTGAAACTGAAAGTGAGTGAATAGGTTAAACCCTAATCAGACTGCTTTCTTAGCCAATAACTCTATCTCTGAGAAGTAGTGCTATGAGGAGGCTCTTTCCTTCCTTCGTCCCATCGAGTAAATAGGTTGGCCGCCTATTCTAGATCTTCCCATTTTCAAGAAGATCCCGGGCTCGATCTGGTTTAGTATCAAGCTGATTCTCTTTCTCTTTCTATATATGGGTCCCCTAGTACGCATCGGAATCTCTTTTGTTGCCGGGAATGCGAAGAGCGACACCGAAACTCTTATCATCTTATCAAAAGGAAGGGTAACTGTCGTCATTGAGGGCGAGGGGGCCAGTCTGTTCTGTCTACCAGTCAGTAGCTAACCGAGACCCCTGTAGCTAGCTCTTCTTTCAAAAAGAAAGAAAATAGCATTTTGGTTATCGAATGGGTAACAAACTTAGGGACTACCAAACGAACTAAACAATGAATACTATTCCTTTTCGACAACTTGAATTAAACCATCTCTACTAATAAAGATTAAACCTCCATTGATTCGTGTAAGTTTCCCTAAACCATACCTGCTATCAAAGGGGACTTTTTACCTGATTTCGCACGGGGCCAATCGAAGGCCTTTTGGTATAATAGGTAGGGTCTTTTCGATTGAGTGCAAGAGGCCTCTTTGTTTTGGGGATAGAGGGAAATTCCTAAAGAAGATAGTATGACTATCTGTAGAATAAACAATAATAAGAAACAATTATAAGCACCACTAAGCTTTCACCTTCATAGGAAAGCTAATTCACCATTTCCGATATTTGCGATTTTGCTTTCTCTTCGTAACAGATTTCTTATTCATATATTTGGATTGCACAGAAAAATCGCCAGGGATGTGTGGGACAGGGCCTACAACTAGTGAGGTATCAGCGTCCTCTGTTTGTTCGATATCCCCTGTCCCCTGATTCTCAGTTTGCTCAACAGTTACAACTGGAGTCAGTATGTTAGCCCAGTCCATCTGACAATGCTCTAAATATTAGGAGGTGAAATTGTTCGTGTCATTGTTTAGATTCTCTACATTGTTTGCATGTTAAGAATTGTCTTTCCTGGGAAATATGTGTGACAACTTGTTTAATCCTCAACCCAACTAGTGGATTATCATTAGATTACTGCTTGTTCTTTTCCATTTTCTCCACTTCTGCATCCTTGTATCCATCACTTGGTTTTGTAGAAATAGAAATTGCTTCCTCTTGCATTTCTCTAATTAAGCATACAGTAAATTAAACATTCTACACATTCTCTTCATTGTTTTTCCTAACTCCATTCAAAGTAACAACACCAGAATCCCCTGTATCAACTGAACCTACCACCTCTTTAATTTCTTTACTTTCACATACTTCAGTTGTATCATTTGGATTCTTCACATTATTTTCCTTCTTGTCCTCTATAATAATATCATGCCCAGCTATTGACTTTTCTAGTATGTTTGCTTTCACATTTCTTCCATTACCCTCCTCATTCTTATTCATCATAGGGACCCAAACTGTGGTTCCCTCTTTCATTTATGGATTCCAGGGATAAGATAACAAGATTTTATCCTCCTTTAATTCTCCACTACAGTTATTCTTAATGAGAGGAATGTATTCAGGCAATATTTTCTTATGTTCCACTTCAATGCACACCCTTGCATAACCAACTCTTTTGATATTCGAGGTATTTTCATCCATAGTAAGAGGAACACCTAAGTAACTAGCTAAGCAGCTTACTCTTCAAATGACCAGTATTTAAGGGGAATTTTGTGCAAATTGATCCAAATAGGAACTATCTTAATTTTGCTTCTGTCAAGTTTGAATCTCATTCTCTACTTCTTTAAGAAAATTGGCTTACCTTGAACGTGCCAAAGTCCCATATCTATGACTTAGAAGCCATTTCCTTTAATGAAAAGCGAAAAATGAATAGCTCATCTTTAGTTATTAATGTTGATTGAAGACCTCATTTCTTCTAATTCATATCAACCTAATTTTTCATATTTGGGTATGCCAATCTTTTCTTAAGGAAGTATCTGACTAATGAAGTTTGCGATTTAACTGCTCCCTGCAGCAAAACTTCTACAGGAGGGGTGACAAGGCCATCCTTGTTTCCAGCTATATACTGTAGCTTACTGAAGGTCTCTGAGTCCCCAACAACTCGGCTCCATAATTGCTCCATGATTGCGTTCCTATATTCTAAGGTAATAGGGGGAGGTGTAAGTTGGAATCCTCATTCTTTTATGCCTGCTTAAGATGTGAGCTAGAATAATTGGGTGGCATTTTATCAAACAGTTAAAGTGCAAAGGGGAGGGATGACCTTCCTTTTCGTAAACCTACCTCTCATAGGACAGATGCATCTCACCTCTCCTCTGTGACACACAGCTCTGCCTCTTCTATTGAATCTAAAAAATACAACCCACCTCTTTAAAGTGTTATGGAAATCGACCGGATTAGAGTACGCTTGCAGCTAAATAAGACTGAAGGAATAGTACTAAACACACAAATTTTACGTGAAAACTTCCAAATTAGGGTAAAAACCATGGGTAATGATAGAAGAATTTTACTACTGAGAAAAACTGGAGAATTACCAGGAAAAACTAGACTAAAAAATACACAGAATATTTTTGTCTTTCTTTCTCTTTCTTTTCTCTCTCACCTCATGTCTCTCTTCTTTTTAATGCTATATTGTTCTCTTCATGAGACATGGTATGGCTAGCCATTTGGCCAGCTATCCTTTTACTTTTTCTTAACTTTGGTAGGCACCGATAACGATGCCTACCATTTTTTACAATTCTCCCACTTGAAGATTTGATTGAGTGCTAATCAGATCTTCACACTATTCTTTCTACCTTGCCACTTAATGTTGCTTACGTCTCTGTCAAGCCATGTGAGGATTGACACCACATAAACTTGTCACCATTGATTGATTTTGTCATAAAATCTGCCAGGTTATCCATTTTATGAGTTTTCTACATGTCCACCATTCCTTCTTCTACTTTCTCACGAACAAAGTGATATTGAACTCAGATGTGTTTTGTCTTTAAATGAAATGATGGATTCTTTACAAGATGCAAAGCACTCTGACTATCACAATACAGAGTAATATTCTCTTGTTTATTCCCAAGTTCTTGCAACAACATCTTCAATCACGTTGCTTCTTTAGTAGCTTGTGTAACTGCTACATATTCTACTTTTATTATTGACGTAGCCACAATTGACCACAGTTTTCAAACCTAATTCATAGCTCCTTTTAGCTAGTGTTAACACATATCCTGTAGTGGATTTACTTTTATCAAGATCAACTACATAATCAGCATCGACATATCATTTGACAGTAAAATATCATCCTCCTTAACATAATGCAACATATAAGGTTCCTTTGATATGTCTGAGAATCCCCCTTAATAGTATTTTAATGCTCTCGACCAGGATTCATCATATATCTACTAACTACTCCCACTGTATGTGCAATGTCTGGTCTTGTACAACTCATAGTGAACATTAGGCTCCCCACTAATGATGCATATGGTACTTGAGACATCTCCATCCTCTCTTCTTCATTGCTAGGACTCATACTTGAGGATAACTTGAAATTAATAGGAAGAGGAATATAAATTGACTTACAATCTTACATTTTGAATCGCTGCAAGATCTTCTTCAAATAATTCTTCTAAGAAAGCCAAATCTTCTTATTATTTCTATCTCGGTGAATTTGCATCCCTAAAATCTTGTTTGTTGGTCCCAAGTCCTTCATTTCAAATTCCTTAGCCAATCATGCCTTCAATTCTTTGATACGGTCATTATTAGGGCTTGCTACTAGCACGTCACCTACATACAACAGAAGACTATAAAATCATCTTTCTCAAACCTCTTAAAATATGAACAAGGGTCTGCATTTAGTCTGTTGCATCCAAGGCTTATGATGAAGGAATCAAATCTCTTCTACCAACACCTCAGCGCCTGCTTTAAACCATATGGAGATTTGTTCAACATGCAAATTAAGTTCTCTTTCCCTTTTTCTTCAAAACTTTCTTGTTGGAGCATATAAATTTCTTCTTCAAGATCTCCATAGAGAAATGCAGTTTTTACATCTAACTGCTCAAGATGCAAGTTAAATATAGCTCACATTGCCAGAACTACTCGAATTGTAGTGAGTCGAACCACAGGAGAAAATATTTCGTTAAAATCAATATCTTCTTTCTGAGCATATCCTTTTGCCACCAATCTAGCACGATATCGCTCTACTTGATCACTACCACTCCACTTGATCTTATAAACCCATTTATTGCTAATAAGCTTTCTTCCTTACGATAGTGATACCAACTCCCATATCTTATTCTTATGCAAAGCTTCAATTTGTTCCTGCATTGTTGCCATCCATTGAGATGCATCTGAACTATTTATTGCTTCTTAAAGAGTTAATGGCTCTCTGTCCTTAGTTACAAGGCAATATGCAATATTGCTCTCCATAATATAATCTGAGTGTCAACTCAGTACTCTTCTTATGTTAGTTGGTCTCTGAGTATCTGGAATATCATATTCAACTAGTTCTTACTCCTCGTGCTCTAGTGCAGCTTCAGAAAAATCATTTTGATCAACCTCCCTATCCATTTGTACTGTTGTAGTTTCTAGATTCTCTTATACAGTGCCAACATTTTCATCTTGCTCTTGATCCTTATCTTCTATAAAGATAATATCCCTGCTGATAACAATCTTGTCAGCAGTGGGATCCTACAGACGATACGCCTTCACACCTTCAGGATATCCTAAGAAAATGCATCTTCTAAATTTTGGATCCATCTTTGTAGTTTCTTAGGTATTAAACATCACATAGGAAGGACTTCTAAATATATGAAGGTTGGAATAATCTACTAGTTTACCAGTCCATAACTCCATCGGTGTCTTCAACTCAACTGCAGTTGATGGAGCTAAATTCTCCATTTAATAGGCAGTATTGATTGCTTCTGCCTATAATTTCTTATCTAAGCTTGTAGTTCCCAACATCGCTCTTGTTCTTTCCAATAGAGTTCTATTCATCCACTCCGCTACTCCATTCTATTGAGGAGTGTATACCATTGTGAACTGCCTTTTGATGCCTTCTTTCTTGCAAAATTCATCAATTTCTTTACCAGTATATTTGCCTCCATTATTTGAGCGTAAACACTAAATCTTCTTACTAGATTCGAGCTCAATCCTTGCTTTGTAAAATTTGAAAGTTAGAAACATATCTGCTTTCGTCTTGATAGAAAACACCCAACATCTCTTGGAATAATCATCAATGAATGATACAAAGAAATTTGCTCCTCCTAGGGACATAATTGGTGCTTGTCATACATCATAGTGAATCAATTTTAAACCTTCTTTGTTAGAACCCCGGCCCGGTGGATCACGTGTCTGACGTCCTACACGACACCGGGATGCGCAACCTGTTACCCCCAGATATTTTTTTTTATGATAAATCAAGCATGATTAGATTAATGGGGTAAATTAATATAGTATTTGATAAAGTTAGCATGAATTAGCATATGACATTAAATGAGTTAGGTGTTAAGAATAAAATGTGATTAAATGAGTTAGATAGCATGTATAAAATGTGTTAGTTGGTTTAAATGAATTAGAGGTAAATTAATGTGTTAATTGGGCTTTGGGTCCAAATGAAATGAAAAGAGAAGAGAAAATGAAATGGGTTTAAGTTGTTAGTAGTGTAAAAGAAGAAAAGGAATTAAATGAAGTGGACTTTGGGCCTTTGGGCTTGAGTTATTAAGTAAGAAGTATAAAAAGGAGAGGAAATAAGTGATTTAATAGGAAAAGAAGAGGGACTTACGAAATTGAGAGAGGGAGAAGGTGAGTTTCGGTGGTGAGGGGAAAGAAGAGGAGAAAAAGAAGAAAGGCTTGGCTAGGGTTTGATTCCCAAGAGATTTAAGAGGTTTTTGAAGAAAGTTCAAGAAGAAAAGCATAGAGGAGAGTCTAAGCTTCATTTTGAACCAAGAAATCACTTGGTTAGTTAAAGATTTAAGGTAAGCTTCTTGATTAAGGTTAAGCTTTTGTTGGTTTTATAGTTTAGATAGCGTAGAAAGAAGATGGGTTTAGTGATTTCCAAGCTAATTTCATGAAAGAGGTTTTATAGAATTTCTATTGAATTTGTGTTGAAGTGGGTTTAGTGATTCTAGGGTTAATATCATGATTAAGGTTCATTAGGTTTTCAGTTTTTGAAACCCTAAGTGATATGAGATTATTTTTCTTGTCATGGATGAAGAAGGACAAGAAGAAAGAGAAGAGCAAGAGGAGGAGCTCCATTTAGCAAGGATTTAGCAAGTAATAGGTGGGTTTCATATTTATCTTTATATACATAAGCTATAAATGTAAATTAATGCATGACATTAATGAGTTTCAAATACTTGGAAGTTGTATTAAATGTTTGTGATTGAATG
>JAOSBK010000008.1:8327519-8339804 GCA_027568895.1 Erythroxylum shatona
AAACACCTACAACACATACATACTCAAAAACACCCATTTAATTTCATTTAATATTTCTAAATTCTACTAAAAGATCGAGGTCCAACATATTCCTTCACCACCAATCTGGCTTTGTGTTTGCAAATTGAACCATCATAATTGAATTTGGTTTTGAAGACCCATTTTACACCAATCACATTGCGATTCGCTGGCCTATCAACTGGCTGCCAGGTCTCATTCTTGTTGATCATGTCTAGTTTAGCTTGCATAGCTCTCCTCCATGCTTTAGATTCTTGTGCTTCAGCATAGCTTATTAGTTCATTGACAACCAAGCTGCACTTTTGATAAATGTCCTTTAAGGACTTTATACCTCTTATCAGCAAGTCATCCACCAAATCATCTGCTACAAGTTGAGGTTGTTTTTTTGGATAGAGATTAGCATGAGCATCCCTTTGATTTTCCCAACACCAAACAGCAGCCTCATCAAACTTCACATCTCTGCTAAAAATTATATTTTCCGTTTTTAAACAAAAAATTATATATCTTTTGCATAACGAACCATGACCCATAAAGATGCCTTTTTGAGCCTTGCTATCTAGCTTGCTTTTTTTTGGATTCAGGAATTTCATAGTAACATATACACCCAAAGATTCTGAGATGGTGTACTATTGGCTTGTGGTCATACCAAGCTTCATACAGAGTCTTATCTTACAAAGCCTTTGTGGGCAACCTATTTAATAAATAGATAGAAGTATTGACTGACTCTACCCAGAAATGGTTTGGCATTTGTTTTTCAATTACAAAATACTTGGCCATCTCCATTACTATCATATTCTTCCTTTCAGACACCCCATGCTGTTATGGGGTGTATGGTAATGTCAGTTGATGTTTAATGCCTACACCTTTAAGGAATTTAGTAAACCGGCGAGGAGTATATTCTCCACCATTGTCAGATCATAAATCCTTAATTTTAAGATTACATTGATTCTCTACCAAAGCGTTAAATTGTTTAAAAACATCAAAGACTTCACTTTTGAGTTTAATGAAATAAACCCAACACATTCTAGTGCAGCCATCAATAAATAGGAGAAAATAATTGTTACCACTCAAGGACTTGGTCTTTATTAGGCCACACACATCAGTGTGGATAAGTTGAAGTTTCTAATTTGCTCTCCATAGCTGATTTGTTTAAAATGGTAGCTTGGATTGCTTCCTTTGCTAACAGATCTCACAAAGTTGAGCATTTTAGGAAATTTCAAGCATATCTTCCACCAGACCCTTCTTGTTCATTTCAGCAATGGTTCTTTGATTGAAATGGCCAATCCTTCTATGCCACAGGTTTGTAATTGATTGTGAAGTACTTGTGTATGCTTGTTCAGATGCTTTCTCCCAATTTACCACAAAACTTTTGTTTTTCATATTGGCACAAAATAATTCTATTCCAAAAGGATCAAAAATAGTGCATTTGTGATCCTTAAAATGAAGTGAGTAATTCTTTTCAAACATCTGCCAAACACTCAACAAATTTTGACTAATTTAAGGTATATACAAAACATCAGGAATAATTTTGATACCTGAATTTGTTAAGACAGCCACTGATCCTCTTCCTTTAACTTCTAGGAACTCTCCATTTCCCACCTTTACTCCAGATTTGTAGGTATCATCTAGGGTCCTGAATATCTCAACATCATTGCATAAATGATGAGTGCAATCACTGTCAATAAGCCAATCATTAGAGGAGTCATTTGTTGAGAAGCAAGAAATGGCAAAGAGTTGCTCTTCCTGTGTGTATTATTTACATCTGCCAATTGAACTTGAGAAGGTTCTGAGCCTTTGTTTTGGATTTACAGACTTTCAATATATGCCCAATCTGCTTGCAACTGCCATATATAGTATCAGGCCTCCAACAGCAGTATTTTTTTAGGTGTGTTGTTTTTTTTGGCAATGTTTGCAAGGAGGGAAGAACTTCTTTCAACCTTCACTGCTATTTCCACCATCAAACTTGCCCTTATTTTTCTGGTTAGGATGTTGTTTTCCCTTACCAGAATGTTGCTTTTGCATAGAAAAAGCTCCTTTAGTGAATTTCTCATGCCTCATATTCCTTCTTTGCTCTTGTGCTTGAAGAGCACTCATTAACTCACCTAAAGAGATTTTTCTTAGGCCCTTGGACTCTTTAAAAGAAGAAATCTTAGATTCAAACCTCTCAAGAAGAGTCACAAGAACTTTCTTCACAATCCTTGTCTCTGCAAATTCTTCACCAAGCAATCTTATGTTATTAACAATCAAGGAGATTCGATCAGCATACTTACTAATTGTTTCATGCTCCTGCATGTTCAGCGACTCAAATTCTCCTTTCAAGTTCAACACTTGCATTTGACGTGTTCTATCATTGCCTTAGTATTCTTCCTTCAACCTCTCCCAAGCCTCCTTTGCAGTTTTGCAAGCCATAATTTAGTAGATCATAAAGTCCGCCACTGAATTTTGAATAAGTGACTTAGCTCTAGATTTCTTTTCCTTTTCTTCACTGTTCAATTTGATTTGGGCTAAGGTAGGACTTGTTAGTAGAGTAGGGATTGGTTTATCTTCCGTTACATTTTCCTAGAGGTCATAGGCTTCCAAAAAAGCTTGCATCTTTATTGACCAAATATAATTTTGACTAGTGAAGATAGATGGGTTTAAGGATTGGTTACTAGATGCCATTTCAATTTATGGGATAAAATAATTTTGTTGTATTTTAGTCTCGTAAGATCTAGTAATGCTCTGATACCACTGTTAACACACACAATGATATAAAGCAAAAGTTATAGAGAGGATCTTACAAAATAGATTAAAAAAATTCCAGCATGAATTTCATTGAAGGAAATGCAGACTTTATACAAGAATTGAAATGACAAACTTTCTATTTAGATGCCACTCAATAAATAGATATAAATTGAATAAGAAAAAATCTGCAACTAACAGCTAGAAAACAACCACTAAAATAAGCCATTAATATCTTATTCTGTAAAACAGTAAATTAAAATAAAAATAAAAAGGAATTGTGGTGGAACTGAAATGCTATAACAATTGGTACACTGAGAACTTGAGTTGGAACACTAAATAAAAATATAAGCCCCGAAACCGCAATTAAACAGTTGGAAGGAATGTGTCTTACAAAATCAAGCTCCGATTGTTAGGCATATCTTGATTACAGTAAATTTTGTTTGAAAGACTCATTTCAATTTTCAGGCAAATTACACTCTCCTTCAAGTAAATCTAACAGTTCCCACATGTGATTCTTCTGAATTACTTCTAGTTCTTCTTTCTTTCTCTTTTTTAATTTCATATCCATAAAGGATTTGAAGATTCATCCTTCACCTTTTTCTCTTGTGTTTTCTTGCTCCTACTTGAGGAAGAACATGATCGTGACCATGCCCTCATTATCGAATTAAGAGTACTGATGTCCTCCTATCATTCTTAATTCTTAAGGTTACTACTGTTTCAAATTTTATAAATTCCCATAGCTGTTATGATCTGAAAAGAGTTTTCATTTTGATAATAAATATTGTTTAGCATTCCCTTTTAACGATGGCAATCGAAGTGGACTAAGCAATGCTACCATCACACTCATTTCTTTCCGAGGAATTCTCTTTTCTTTCACATTATCCTGTTACTTTACTCGATGCGTTTTCCTCTGTTCTTTTCTCATTTTCTTTTTTCTGCTCACGCTACTCCAGACGCAATCTGTCTTTCCATAACATTCTAGAGGATATATATCAAGCCTACAAATTTGTAGAGAAAGTAAAAGAGTCTTTTCAAGGAGAACTCAAAGTCTGCACAGTTTATTCATTAAAGCACTAGGCTTTTTTTGTAGGCTGACATACGCTTTCATGTAAAATTCCGTTAACTAATTGATGCACGCATATGGTTGCAGTTTAATAGATGAAACTAAATGGTACAACAGAAAGGATCGATATTCAAGCTAATGCTACTATTGTTTAGTCAGCATTGAAGTGCTTTTGGATTGAATCATTTGCAAACGTATTTAATAACACCAGGAAGGTGGGTGTTCATGAAGTAATCTTCCCAGTCAATGCACTTAGTATCGAAGTAGAACATATCTGTCTCGACGCAGTTTTGTTTAGCAGCAACCAGCAAGTTTTGGACGTTGATGTCATCAAACCTGCATTCCGAAAAAGCAGTTCTATTAAAACGTATAACCATAAAATCAACTATCTATGCGTGTGCCTCTCAAGTAGACACTTACACTCCTTGAAAAAATGAGTATGGCCGGTAAAGTTCGACCAAGCGCATCACAAATTTGATCTTTCGATTGAGATCATTGTATCTGCCTTCGAACTGATGGCAAAAAGCGGTATTTGCCAATCTTAATGCCTGTTTGAAATATTAAAATTGATTAGATTGCAAGTTTTACTTATCAACTACAGCGGAATTTATTCCCTTAACAAACCTTCAGAAGTGGAATGTAGCGAACCGCCATGTATCTTCGAAAGTTAGTCATGCTGCCTATAACTTTCAACTTTCCAACCTTTACAGGCTTCCCATCCTTGCCAATCCATGGTTTATTGGTGAAGTAAATGTACCCAATGTCTCTAAGATTAGCATAGTTGAGGGGATTTCTTAATGAAGATCCCACTTGGTAAATTGCATAGGACGGTCGATTAGCATGAGCAGCCATAGCGACGATCATTGCATTCACCACCATATCAGCTGGTACCTGTATGCATATACATCCCATTTTTCATATTGTGATTAATTTAGAAAAACAAACACTTCTTGTTATACACTCAACATAATTCTCGCAGAAAAATTGGCTTATCTCACCAAATCAATGACTGATTTAACATCTCCAATAAAGGATGACAGCCTTCCTTTTCCATAGCCGATGGCTATGCTATCAATTGTTCTGCAAAGTTCAGCATAGAAAAGTAATTTGAAAACCATGAGTTTTCTAATCATCATTTTGTCACTGACCAAGAAATGGCTGATATTGGAAGACCAAGTAACATAAACTGCGGGGATTATTTAAATGAATATGAGCGTATATACCTCTTTTTACCCCCAACCAGAAAATGGATGGTTTAATTAAAAACAAATTGAACAATTATACCTCAGACCTTCAGTCCAACCAGGAAATGGTTCTTTGTAGGTACTGGTGACAATGGTGGGTCGTAAGATGACCACTGACATGTCTTCCTTCAAGTGTCCCACAACCATCTCTCCCATCGCCTTTGTAAATGCGTATGTGTTTGGCCATCCATACACCTTTGCCCTGCATTTGTACGTAGTATACAGGTTAACGTCTGACAAGTTTGTACGCGTCCAGACAATTAAGAGATTCAGATGTTAAATTTGATCCCGTAAAATTATTCACATATAACCGTCCAACTTAATTGGAAAAAGGTTAGGAGTATCCTTATTAACTTTTTAACTTAATGAAATTAGTGCTCAACATATACTGATACAATTATGTGTTGTGACCATTGATAACTATTTTATATTCATCTATAAAATATACAATTAAAGAAAAAAAAAGGACTAAATCTTGCTAAAGGACCTTCAATTTTATTTAATAGTCCAAATGAATCACTTCATATTACGCGGTAACCGTATAATGTTAGTGAAAAAAAGAAGGCATACAATAAATCCTGAAATCAAAGATGGTTGAAGAGGTTGGATTGAAAGCCCTGGTCCCTACACTAGTGCTTTTTATGTTCGGAAGTTTTTAGCCTAATTTGGATTAGTATTACTATTCTCGGAATGAATTCAACGCGAAAAAGCTAGTTTGACCATGGTGGTCCAGGCAGCCCGACGAAGCGTGGGTCTTCTTCAAGTCTACCTGGTGGAGTCTGACTAATATGTCCGACGACAATTATTTCAATCTCTATAGCAACTAAAAGTTATTCGTGATTTGAGCTTATCAGCTGCTCGATTATTGGTGGAAGCATTTAAAATAGTTTTGGTGAACCTGACGTTGTGAAATCCTGCCTGGAACTAATATTTAAGAATTTAAACCTAAACCCGGCCTACGATGAGATCTATTCATGACCGCCGGAAAGCAGCATATAGCTAGCGTTTCGAAAGGCTTCATGGATCGGGACTCAAAATGGGAAAAAAAAAAATCATATCTATGTAGGAGGTAGCTGTGCAACTTGTTGGAGTGGAATTTGACTTTATAAAATTTCTTTTTCATATGAATTTGACTTTATAAAATTTCTTTTTCATATCATACCTATCAATGCCCATATCTTCCATGGCCACCTTAGTCTCTTCAATAGTGGCTCCTTCAGCTTGGAGTTGATTCAGTTTTTCCTTCACCAGTCTCTTCTCTTCATAGATGTCTAATCCGGTGAGCCCATTAAGACTCTCCCCCATTTGGTATGGAGTCTCCAATATCAATCCTGACTTCTCTCCCGCAACATAAGCTGAAAATTGTATCACTTCTAATTAAACTATGAAGACATTTAAGAAACACTTGGTAGTGTGGTGTAGTTGAAGATTGAAGCATTGTACCAGTGGATACGTGTAAAAAGCACATCAGTTTCACACATTTCTTGGCAAAGCATAGCACATGCTTCACTCCCAATGTGTTGATGCCAAGTGCAACATCATATCTGCAAATACTTATTTTCTCCATAAATTCGAGACCCCAGAGGATGAAAAAGGAAAGGTTATAGTAAAATGAATACAAAAAAAGAATAGGAAAAAAAAAGAAGAGCAAGTGTGAGTTCAATAAAAGAACAGGCTTGTGGTCCCTTGTTAATAAGGGTACCTTTCATCGAAGCTGGTTGTTGCAGCTAAATTCACCACAATGTCTAATTCGTTCCACATCTCCTCCTTCAGCTTGGAGTCCCCAACTCCTAAGTCATCACCAACAGAGATGTCTCCAGGTACAAGAACAGTCTTCTCAGATATGAATGCGTTCAGATTCGCACCTAATCTCTCCTTCAGTAGTCTAAACAGGTCCCTCCCAATAACCTATAAATAAAACGAGCTAATTACCAGAGCTACTTCACAACTTCAATCAAAAAATTTTGAAGGGTTAATTAGTTGGAAGGTCTCAAATGGCCAATTTAATATAGCAGAACCGCATGATTTACATTTATATCTTTTTCCTTATCTTTCCTACACCATGTTTCAAGTTGATATGAGCGAAGACCATCTTCTATCTAAATTGATGATTGTTTTTGATTTGTGATATCTTATATCCCAATTTACTCTTTATATTTCCCCAGTCATGATTTTTTCTAATTTCATTTTTATTATTTATATTTTTCAATCATTTTAATTTTGGATGTAAATGCCATATTACGTTTAATTTGTTTATTCATAGCCTAACTCAATTTACTTAAATACGATTATATTATTAAATTAGATGAAGACAAAAGGAGTCAAGATAGAATTGCAAAAATATTTTTAAAAAGTTCATGAAAATTTAGATACGAAATAAAAAATTTTCACCGAATATTTAATTAATAATTTTAATATGAAATAATAGAAAATTTTACTAAATGTAGACATATTATAATCTTCGTTTTTCTTTCTTGCCACTTGAAAATGTCGATTTACTTTTCTATTTGTGTATATGCATCATAGATAATACGTAAATAATCAAATTAACATGACCCAAAATTAAAAAAAATTCTTGAACAATAAACATAAACTTATGACAAAACAATTTAGAAAAACATTTGAGAAATATATACTTTAGTTTTTCTTAAATTTATTGCTAAGTATAGTAAGTCATATTAGTCTAATTTAATTAAATGTGTTAATATATACACTTATTGTGTCTAAGGATGTTTTTCGTTCTTCAACATTGATGTACAGTTTTTCCGGAGGGTGTTTAAAACCATGAATTTTTATTTTTAGTAGCAAGAAGGATGTTACTAAAAAAAAAGGAATGCATGGATTATTACCAAAAGAAAAAGGATAATCGATAAGCAATTTATAATCTTAAAATTGGGAAGGATCTTTTTCAATTAGGTAATTTTTTGTTGATGACAAAAGATAAATAAAAATTTAGAAAATTTGGA
Organism: Erythroxylum shatona; assembly: GCA_027568895.1. Taxonomy (NCBI): domain Eukaryota; kingdom Viridiplantae; phylum Streptophyta; class Magnoliopsida; order Malpighiales; family Erythroxylaceae; genus Erythroxylum; species Erythroxylum shatona. Next base: position 8,335,535 of record JAOSBK010000008.1, read on the forward strand.
AGATGCAGCCAAATTATTTATATACCTCAGTGCGAAAGCGAAGGGAAGCAGATTCAACATCCGAGGCTCTTAAAAGAAGATAAATTTTCTTCACTCTGGGCTGAATTCTCAAAATTTTCTCCACAAAAACTGGTGTAAGAAAAATAAGAAGTTTAACGTAGTGATATGCTTACATTGGCGAGATTAAAGAAACAGAAAGAAAATAAATAAAACAAGAGGGGATAGCATGCAATTGTATTGTACTCTTTGCTATGAACCCAGTTGCACCCGTAACCAAAATGGTTTTGTCCTGAAGAAACTCAACAACACTCCCAAACTCCATTGCAAGAACGTACTAACGAGAGACACAATATAGATGAAAGTTCCTTTTCTCTGCGAACCTGTGCTTCTAAGTGAAACAAACGGCACTTTATAAAGGGCACACTACTAAAAAAAAAAAAAAAAAGGGCACACCACTGCGTTACTCTTGCTATATGCAATTACAAGTGTCAGGTCCTGTTGGGTGAGTCGAAGGACTTCGATATTGACAAATTAATTGATCAGCTTTTTCCTGTCTCTGTGGTTTTCTTTTATTATCGTTATAAAATCGATCGATAAATTCTCTCAAAGTCTGCAATAAAATATGCTGGCTTCTAACTCAATATAAGTCCGGGGATCTTACTTCAATTAGAAAAGGGACAATGACATGGAAAATGATTAGGCTAAATCGGAGATCTTTTCTTGTCAACATCAATGTTTAATTCTTTTGGAAAGTAAGCAGGAATCTGTATCTATCATATAAATGCATTGACATGTGCACTTAAAAGATGGGAAACAAGCATTGACATGTGCACTTAAAAGATGGGAAACAAGCATTGAGAGGTCCACTTAAAAGATCGGAAATTATGATGTGATTTAAAAAAATTCATAAATTTTGTTATTTTTAATTTTTCAAAAACTAAAAGTAAAAAACGAATGAAATGAATATTACAAGCGAACCAAACGAATATTATTGACATAACATCCATCTTATCTCTTAAATATGATTCGAACCAAACAAATATTATTGACATAACATTCATGTTATCTCTTAAATATGATTCGAACTAATTAATTCAATTTAAAATAATAATTTATTATAATTATTTTAAATTATTTATTTTAGATTGATTTTAACTCATTCAAATTAAATTTAAAAGCTGAATTGAATTGTCTTATCAACAACCTTTAATTTAATTGATCTATTGGCTTAAGGATCAATGTCTGGATCGGATTATTATTGAGTCGGATTGTTTAGATGCAATTAATCATCTTAATAACCCTTCCAGCAATCTGCTAGAGGTTGGTACAGTGTTGGCTGAATGTCTCTCATTTAAAAACAATTTCCAGTTTTTGTCCTTCCATTGGACTTCTCGGAATGCTAATAAGGCTGCTCATACGTTAGCAAGAGTGGCTTTACTATATGCAGACCGGTTCAAGTGGGATTCTATCCCATGTAGTATTGCTTCTGTTTTTTGTATTGATTGTCCGTTGCTTGTTATCAATTCTGAAGAGGTTCTAGGTTCGGGTGTATAGAGTAAAGCCTATAGGTTTTGGGTTAGATGCTTCTTCGGTTTTGATGTTTTCGTTTAGTTAATGAATTTGCTTTAATTTCAAAAAAAAATGTATGATGCTTATGTTATGTGTATTTTGTCATTTCTACCGTGAATCTAAAAGAAAGAATTTTTAAAAAAATCATTAAAATTTTCAAGATTTTAAATATTAAAAATTTTTAAATTTTATTTAAACTATTAGAAAATTCCAATTTTTTCACTCATAACTTAAAAATAATAATTAAAGATGAATGCTATATATATGTAGAGAGGGGTATGTTTTCTTTCATTTTCTTTTTGCTTATCCCTAAATCTAAAAGTTATATAAATGATGAAATTTATTTTTCTAAAATATTTTGAAATCTACTATCTTTTCCTTCCTTTTTAAAATCATTTTTTTAGTTGATGAACGTATCAACTCAAATTTCCTTAACGAAACAATTAGGACAACATTAAATTTTAATTATTTAAATAATTTTATAATAATCAGATAAAATTTTTGATATTAGTAAATATTTGAATTGAATCCAAAATTATAACTTTGATTCCAAATAATTATACATACCAAATGAAGTTAATGGGTCGTTTGGTTTTTTCTATTTGTGGTTGCAGTTTTGAATTTTTTATTTTTCTTTTATATAAAAACAAAAACTTATTTATTTTTTGTTGTTGATGATAATTATATATTAGATAAAACTTAAAAATAAATTATTTTAATTAATTAAATTTATATAATATTTATTAATAAAAGTTTATTTTATTAAATCAGTAGTTTAAAAATTATTGTTTATTTAAAATTTACTATCTATTTTAAATATATTTTAATTGTTAAATCTGAATTTTATTTAAAATGTAAATATTTTGAAGATATTTTAAATTCTAACTATATTTACTAGTTATTATTTAATTTAATTAAAAATTAATAAATTCATAATTTTATGAATAATTAATTTTATTTAATTAAATATATAAAAAATTATATTAGTTACATTATTCATAATTCATATTAATAATTAATAAACAAAAACTTCAAACAAACAAATTTTTTTTACTAAATTTAAAAATAAAAATAAAAACAACCAAGTCCTAGTGGTTTAATTTAACAGAAAACAAAATCAAATGGTCGATAATAATGCCTTCACCTCAACTTCTTGTAGTAAGGTCTCTGTCAAGTAATAATGCCTTCACCTAAAATTCTTGGAATCATCTACGAATAAAGGAAAACATGTCACCTCAATAAAGGAAAACATGTGACCTCAATAACGTTCTGAAAGTGTCTAATACACATCTTTTTAATTTCAACACTCAAAATTCATTCCATTTAAATTTAATGATGGATTTGGCAGACGCAGTTGAATTAGTTTTCGTAATGTAGCTATGGAGTCAATAAAGGATTATTCATTCAACAGTCCAAAACCTCACCCTACCCAATTCTCATTATCTTAAAGAAGGAACCGACTTCATACTAAAAGCAAAAATGCGGGATTTAAGATGGCATGGATGGCCTGGAGTTGAGCACAGTTTTCCTCCCAGCCGGTTCCCCCACCATCCACCAGCTGGCTTTCATTTCTCATCCACCACCACCAGCCCTCTACCTATCTCATCCCATCCGATCCTCCTCCAATCCTCCTAACTCTCACCGCAATCCTCCAAATTTTAATTGCCACCATATCCTTTTCTTTATCTTATTTTTGTGGAGTCTAATATGAATTATTGGTCTACGCACTTTCCTATTTCTAATTTTCATGACAATTGAGTTTTGACTCAATTTGTATATTAATATAGACCCACAATTTAAAGTCTTGAAATATTGGATATAGATGTAAGGTCCAATTTATTCAGAGTCTCACTCATGCTTAACTTGATTTCTTCAAAAGGAAATAATCCTATGTTATTCTTATATTATTAATGCTGAAAAAAAAGTCAATCAACAAAACCGAGTCAAATTTACGTGTCGTCAAACACTGTAACCCACATTCAGATTATTGTATGTAGATTGTAGAGCCTGTATTCTCCTCGGCAACGAATGAAAAAAATTAGTTCATCACATAAAAGTTGGCGTAGACAAAATCCGTCACAATTATATGGGGAGATAATGCTGACCATTATCCACATATCTAAAATTCAGGGCTTTAAAGTTATGTAGACTGAAAATATCAAAATAAATAAGAGTGAAAAAGATTGACCATAATCCTACAGATTCACAATCGCTATCCTCTCTTATATAATAAATGTTGGAAAGTTTTGAAATGTTCTTCTTTACCATTTTACCTTAATTATATACTATACATGGACAAATACTGTACATCTAATCTTTATCTCCACTTAAAATTGTTGGAATCCGACAGTGATCGAATCACAGACGTAGCGGAAAATAAAAATTTTTACGGATCCCGATAATTGATTAAACTTGAATAAAAACAAATCCGATTTAGAAATCGTATTTTGTTCGCTTTCCGAAGAAAAACTTTGAATCTTTTTCTCTGAGTGATCAATCACGAGTTGTCCAATTGTCCAGCTTCTAATGCTATCCACAGAGCAATTTTCAAACTGCCTTTGAAGGAAAAAGTCAAAAGTGCTAAATTCTATAAAGCTTTTCCCTTTAAATAGAAAAATCAAGACAGACTTTTATTAAAATTAAAACTCTCTAATTATAATTAGAATCAAATTCTAATTCTAATTAATTTAATTTTAATAAA
>JAOSBK010000008.1:8340981-8354430 GCA_027568895.1 Erythroxylum shatona
TTTCTCTCTCTAACTCTTTCTCTAACAAAGCAAGAAGAAGAAGATAAACTTACCTTGTTAAGCTTGATTTCTCCTTTCTTTTTCTTCTTCTTTCTTCTTCCTTCTCTCTTCTTCTTTCCTTCTTCTCTTCTTTCTCTACGACTCTCTCTCTCTTCTCTTCTCTCAATTTCGTGCTTCCCTCTTCTTTAAAAGCCAAACAAACCTTCTTATTACAATCATGCCATTAATGATTGTACAAAGACCCTTCTACCCTTCCTTTGATGCCTTATAACCTTAATGCTTCAATGTTCTTCCCAAAATGCCCTCATACATATATACTCTTACAAGACTATTTCATTTCAATTGAACCATATGATAAAATCCTACAATCATTTACATACTAATATCTCCAAAATAATCCATCAAAACCTCATAATTAACTAGTCTTTTCATATTTACCCTTATTTTGTCTTTATAAATAACATCTTATACTTCTAACTTCTTGACTAATGATCATGGAAAAATTGAAGGAATTTAATAATATTTCCTTCTAGAAAAATGTTCCTCATTGTCTAAATTTTCCAATGACACCAAAATCATTCAATTTGGTTTAGAAATTTGAAAGTTATATCCCAAACATTTCCAAACTACTCTTATACTGAAACAATATTTTGTACTCAATTTCCATACAAAAATTGAAATTCTTCAAGACCAAATTAGAACTCGATTTTATTAGATAAGATGTAGCCCTATTTCTCTAGTTTAATCGAAATTAAGAATCATCTCATTTAGATAACTAGAGAAAAAGTTATGGTAGAAACATCAAAGCATACTCAGTGAACATGGTTGAACTACATTTTCCAGCTTTTAACTTCCAGCGTTTCACATATAACAGTTCTAACTTCTAAGAAAAGTTTGGGGTCTAACAAGCATTATCCTGGTGGCAGTGGTTGGTGTTGCACCATAAAAGCCTTTAACATTTCTTTCATTCTTGCTTGCGAAGTCACGAGGTTGTCCATTTCGGCTCAAAGACCCCTTATGTTGGCATGCATCTGAACCAAAGTTGGAGTATCTCCTCAAGCTGGAGGGGCTCTTGGTTTTGGGCAACAGGGCCATTTGGATTGTGCCTTGCTCGATGCAGATTTATCTACCTATGAGGGGCATTGTCTTCGAATTTGAATTCCCTCATCTTGTCAGCATCTATGACATCCCCTTCAGTAGTATAAACCACTGTTTCATCTCCTTTAATGACCTTGAGATGATGAAACAATTGGATTAATAAGACTAGAAATATGAATACTTTTGTCTCGGACTTGTGGTGGACAATTTGACACATCAAAGTCATCATCATCTTAGCCGCAGCAATGCCCTAGAATTGATCATCATAGAAGAACATCTTATCCAAAATGAATAAGTCTTCATTTCGGAGGTATCCGGAGTCGCTGGCCTTTGGCATTACATTATGTGCTAACAAGAAAGCAACCAATCTTGGGGCTATATCTAGATATTTGTAGTGCATAAAGTACTGCTGATTTGTTAGGTGTCATGTAGCTTGAATCCCGAGTCGATCCATAGCATCTTGTTTATTCCACGTGCTATCACAAGATTATTGGGCTCTCTTGTCAAAAGATGGGACATTGCCTCCCATCGGTAGCTCTAAGTGGCTACAAATCAACTCCTCAGTGATCAACACCTCTTGTCCATTGATTTTTGAGGTGAGCACTGGTGGTTGTTTCTCAGCTATTGCACTAAGATTGGCGTAGAATTGCTTGACAACCTCTGGGTAATAGACACCCTTGAGGGTCAACAATTTACCCCAATGGAACTTGTCTAAGTTTACCCTTACATGACACTTTTCATCAATTAGCTATGCCATGGATACCTCAACCACAAACTTATTTTTTTCTTCTTATTGTACCACTCTTCGCAATCGGAATTGATAAACAGTGGTTGTTCCGAGGTAGGTTCTTCTTGGACCAAATTCTTCCCTCTTATAGATCGAGAGGATTGGCCAGTGTTCTTCCTCGTGGTTTGCTTAAACCTTGACTTTGTATGGTAGCTTCATAACCAACTTCAATCTCTAAACTCCCCATAAGCTGGATCTCTTCAATCGCAAACAACTACAATGTCAACCACACAACTACAACTCTTTCCGAACTCAACCCGACACTTCAATTCAAATTAACCCTAACTTTCAATTCAATCTCAATTCACCATTCAATTCAACTCAACTCACAATCAATCACAATATCTAAATCTTATCCAACACATGCAACACCCTCTTTCTCAACTCAATAACAACAAACAACACTTACCCAGCACCCTTGCAGTGGAGATTTTAGAGATTTAGCCCCCCAATCCTCAAGGAAACCTGTCGAATTCGTCAGGGCGAGAGAAATTGCTAGAGGAGTCTGCGGTTGGAAAATTTTTTCCTGGAGTAGAGTTTTTAGGGGGGTGGGAAGGTACAAGAAGTGAGAAGATGAAAAATGGATGAGGAACTTATGCTAGGAGGGCTGGTGTGGGCGGAGGTGGAAGAGATAGAGGAGGCAGGGCGACAGACGGTGAGAGAGAGAGAGAGAAAAGTGCGGGAAAAGAAGAAGAAGAAAGGGATTTAATTTTGGACTTAAACGATGTCCGTTAAGTGGATATGAATGTTCGTTTAACAGATCTTTAAGGGTCAATTTGAGTGGGTGCAGACGCATGCCTGTTAAGCAGACATGATGTTCGCTAAATGGATTGTTCTGAAGTTGAATGTTCGTTTAATGGACCTTTGCGGGTCAATTTGTTTTGTATTGCATCTGATGTCCGTTAAATGGACATTCTCGGCTTTTCTAAGCTTTTCTTACCTTGTCCACTCTTCTTTTGTGCCTTCTAACCATTAACTAATATCCTAGGACTACATGCATGATGTATGAGTGCTAAAATTGAAAGAACATCAAAATAAAACAAAGAGACATTGCCACTTACCTCCTCCACACTTAACATGAGTCTCACCTCTAAGGTTGAAGAGTCATGATCACACCATTCCTCGTGTTATTAGAAGATGTCATTGGGATGTGTCACAAACATTATCCCTATACACACATAAGAAACTAGAATAAGAAGATGTGATAAAAAGTGAACATTTAAAAAATAAATAAAACAAAAGTTAAAAACATTGAGTTGCCTCCCAACAAGCTCTAAATTTAATGTCCTTAGCTAGACTTAGCCATCCTGACATCAATTTTGAAATGTGATGGTGGAAATACATCCAATCATTTCTCCCTCCAAATAATGCTTAAGTCTTTGCCCATTGACCATGAAGGGCTCTTGATCATCCCTTCTAATCTCCACAGTTCAATGTGGGTATGCTTTCGTCACCATGAAAGGTCTCGACCACCTTGATCGTAATTTCCTTGAAAACAATTTCAAATGGGAGTTAAATAACAAAATTATGACCAGGTTTAAATTCTTGCCAAAGGATATGCTTGTCGTGGAAGGCCTTATTTCTCTCCTTGTATAAGCAAACATTCTCAAAAGCATCGAGGCGAAATTCATCTAGCTTATTTAACTCCATTAGTCTCCTTTGTCCAGCTTTCTTAAGATCATAATTCAATCTGGATAGCCCATAATGCCTTGTGCTCAATTTCAACCGAAAGGTGGCAAGATTTCTCAAAGACTAACCTATAAGGAGACATCCCTAAGGGAGTCTTATATGCTATCCTATATGCCCGTAGAGCATCGTCAAGCTTCAATGCCTAATCCTTTCTTGAGGTATTAATAGTTTTCTCCAAAATCTGCTTGATTTCTCGGTTAGATACCTCAACTTGCCCATTAGTCTGAGCGTGATAGGTGGTTCCAAACTTAAAATGGCACCTATATTTTGACAAGCGATATTTAAATTGATGGTTCTGAAAATGTACCCCATTGTCACTGATTATAGCTTGTAGAATACCAAACCTTGAGAATATATGCTTCTTGATAAATTTGACAACACTGGTTCCAGTGTTGTTTGACAGAGCTATAGCTTCCACCCACTTGGATATACAATCAACCGCTACAAGGATGTATTCATTGCCGAAGGATACTAAAAATGGTCCCATGAAGTCCAGACCCTATACATCAAAGAGTTCCACTTCTAGAATTCTTGATTGAGGCATCTTGTGCTTTCTTCCAATGATTCCCATTCTCTGACACTTGTCACAAGTCATGATGAAAGTCCTAGCATCCTTAAACCTTTGCTGCTGTTTTGTTAGCCCCATCGTGTCCTCTATACAAAGAAGCATAACAATGATGCAGAACTGATCACATCTCTTCATCAGGTACACATCTTCTGATCACCCCGTTGGCACATCTCCTAAAAAGCAACGGATCTTCCCAAAAGTATTTCGTTACCTCAGATAAGAATTTCTTTCTACTATGGTATGAATAATCAGCAGGAATAATGCCAGACACCAGAAAATTGATATAATCAGCAAACCAAGGGATGTTGTCCTTATCAGACCATAGATTCTCATCAGGGAAGGTATCATTGATTGGTTCCTCTCCCAGCATGTCTCCTTGTTTCAGTTGTGAAAGATGGTCAGGTACTAAATTTTCCGACCCTTTCTTATCTCGAATTTCCAAGTCAATTTCCTACAAAAGTAAAATCCATCATACCAATCTTGGTTTTGCATCTTTCTTTGTGAGTAGATATTTCAGAGCAGAATGGTCAGTGTAAACAATGACTTTGGAGCCAACCAGATAAGATCTAAATTTATCAAAAGCATAAAGTATTGCTAGTAATTCTTTCTCTGTAGTTACAAAATTAAGTTGATCATCACTAAGAATTTTGCTAGCATAATAAATGACATGTAATTTCTTATCCTGTATCTACCCTAAACCAGCCCTAAGTGCATAATCACTAACATCACACATCAGCTCAAAAGGGAGATTCCAATTCGGTGTGGTCATTACAGGAGCTGAGGTAAGTTCCTTAGTCAACCTGTTAAAAGCACAAAAACATTCATCAGTAAACTTATAAGGAACTTACTTTTGCAATAGAGCACATAATGGTCGAGAAATCTTGAAAAATCCTTGATAAATCGGCAATAGAACCCAGCGTGTCCAAGAAAACTTCATATCACTCTAACTGAATTGGGAGGTGGCAACTTGTTGATGACCTCTATTTTGCTGGATCCACCTCAATCCCATTGCTGGAAATTTTATGGCCTAGGACGATTCCTTCTTGTATTATGAAGTGGCACTTTTCCCAATTTAGCACAAGATTGGTTTATTCACACCTTTGTAGATCCTGTCCTAGATTGAACAGATATGCATCAAAAGAAGAACCAAAAATAGAGAAATCATCCATAAATACCTCAATTATATTCTCCACCATGTCGGAGAATACGGACATCATGCAGCGTTGGAAAGTGATAGGAGTGTTGCACAACCTAAAGGGCATCCTACGATACACAAATGTACCATAGGGACATGTGAATGTGGTTTTGTCCTGATCCTTTAAGGTTATCGAGATTTGTTTATAACCTGAATAACCATCTAGAAAATAGTAATACTCATGCCTCACTAATCTTTCCAACATTTGATCTATAAACAGAAAAGGGAGGTGATCTTTCCTAGTGGTTGCATTCACTTTTTTGTAACCTATACACACCCTCCACCCTATCACAATCCTAGTGGAAATTAGTTCATTCCTATCATTTTAAACAACAGTTATGCCACCATTCTTGGGAACTACCTGCACAGGACTTATCCAAGAGCTATCAGAAAGAGGATAGATAATTCCCGCATCAAGTAATTTAAGTACCTCAGATCACACAACTTCCTTCATGTTAGGATTAAGCCTTCTTTAACTTTCCACACTAGGTTTGTGGTTTTCTTCCATTAGAATCTTGTGAACACAAATAGAAGGGCTAATCCTCTTTATGTCAACAATATTCCAAGCAATAGCCAATTTATATTCACACAACACCCTTAGCAACTTCTCCTCTTAAGAGGAGTCCAAAGAAGAAGAAATGATAACTGGATATGTATTTGCTTCTCCCAAGAATGCATATCTCAAATGAATTGGAAGCTGTTTAAGTTCAGGGTTCGGTGGGTTCAATATGGAGGGCAATAGTTTAGGTTTTGGAGGGCCCAATTCTTCAATTTGGGGTCTATACCTAAAACCACTACCTTATAATCTATAGGCACAGTCCACTAACTCATCATCCAACTCATTATTTTCTATCCCTAGGGTTAAGCATGCTTCCAAAGTGTCATCACATATTAATTCAGGAGTAGATTCAAATGTGAGATAATCAATTACATCTATCCGATAAGTGACCTCATCAAAAGAGGGACCCCTCAAAACTTTAAAAATGTTAAACTCCTCTTTTTCATCACCTACCTACAAAGTTAGCTTACCATCTGGGACATCAATCAATGCTGTACCAGTGGCTAGGAATGGTCTTCCTAAAATTATGGGAACCTGCATGTCAAACTCCATCTCAAGCACAACAAAATCAGCTGGAATTATAAGCTTACCAACTTTTACTAGTAAATCCTCAACTATACCGATAGGATATCGAATTGATCTATCAGCAAGCTGCAATGAAATTGTAGTTGGTTTGAGTTCACCAATTCCCAACCTGTTATATAGAGTCAAGGGAATAAGGTTAATGCTTGCACCTAGGTCATATAAGCATTGAAAAATATTAGATTCGCCAAAGTGACAAGGTATAGTGAAACTCCCTGGATCCTTTAACTTAGGGGGTAGTTTATTTTATATAATAGAACTACACTCCTTAGTTAAGGCTACTGTAGCGAAATTGACAAGCTTCTTTTTGTTGGAGATGATCTTCTTCAAAAACTTGGTGTACGCAGGCATCTCTGCAAGAGCTTCTGTAAGAGGGATATTGATGTGGATTTTCTTGAAAAGGTCAAGAAACTTCTGGAATTTAGAATCATCAGTCCTCTTCTTTACCCTTTGGGGATATGGTATGGGTAGTACAAAGGTAAAGTCCGAACTTGGTGGGGATTCTTTCTTTTGTGTGATTTCTTTTGGTTCCTCCCCTTCATCCACCTTTTCACCTTTCACATTCTGAGCTTCCTTCTTTTGAGGGACTACACCTTCTATAACCTTACCACTTCTTAGAACAACTACCATGCAATCTTGTTTCGGATTCACTTGTGTATTGCTAGGTAGCTTCCCTTTTCCTTTTTCACTAACTTCTTTCACCACTTGACTGATTTACGCTTCTAAGTTTCTAATAGCTGCTTGATTTGATTGAATATTCTGCTCCATTTTGTTTATTGCTTGAGAGCTAGCTTGGGTACTCTGGTATATCTGCCCATAAGTTAAGAAAGCACGTCCTCAAGTCGATCTACTTTTTTCTCCCACAGGGAAGGGAATTGTTATGATGCAGAAGATGAAGGGGCTGAGTACTGTTGCTTTAATGGTGCTTGAAACCCTAGTGGTCCCATTGGTTTTGCCGCCCCTTGATTTTTCCATGAGAAATTCGGATGGAATTTCCAACCTTCATTGTAAGTGTTCAAGAAAGGATCAAGTCTCTAACCTTGTCTACCATTGTTCACATAGCTTACCTCTTCCTCTGTCAATGTTGCCTCAATGTTCATACAACTCGCTGTTATATGCCCAAATCTCCCACAAAGAGTACAAGTATCTCTACTAGACTTGTTATCGTTCATTAACAAGTTCAACTTCTTATTAATTTCAACAACTTGGTAGGTAATTTCAACAACTTGGTAGGCCATGTCAGATTTGGAACCCACTTCATTTAGAGTAACAGCTTTGCTCGTAGTTACCTTACAATGTGAGTTCTCTGCAACTTTCTTGAAAATATTCCACAATTCTTGGGAACTCAAGTCACTAATATGCCCCCTAGCATTCAAATCCACCAGAGTTTGGTTATGATCGGTGAGACCATAGTAGAAAAACTGAGTCGATGAATACATATCAAATCCATGGTGCGGACATTAGTTAAGAAGATCATTCAATCGTTCCCAAGCCTCATGAAATTTTTCTCCATCCTTTTGCGAGAACCAATGTATCATCTTTAGGAGTTCAAGAGTTTTGTGGGGGCTGGGTACCACTTCATCATAAAAGTCTCCATAACTTTCTCTCAATTATCAATAGAGTCCACCTCTAAACTCAACAACCATTTTCTTGTCAATCCCTTCATACAATAAGGAAAACACCTCAGCCTCAACTCATCCTCCGATAGTCCATACAAAGGAAGAGTTTGAACTGTCGCATAGAAATCTCTCATAAAGGCTAGCGCATCTTCACTCAGCATCCCATTAAATTGCAGCAATGTAGACAAATGAATCTGCTTCAGCTCGTAATTCCGCACTACTGCAGTTAATCTAATGCAAGAAGGATTCCCTGCAATAAATGGCATCTGATAATCTCAAATTCTTCTTACTGCGGGGTTAACAACAACCGACTCAGCTTGATTTTCCCTATTAAATTGTTCATTCCCTAGATCTTGTTCTTTATGCAATTCTGGAATTTGGTTATTGTTCCATCTCTCTCCTCCTTTGAGCGTTGTTCCTTCGACAAGTTCGTTCAATTCAAGATTGAATTCAACAAGTGGTTTGCTGTTCGAACTTCGTGAATGCCTTAAGTGCATGAAACTCCTGAAATCAAACAAATTCAAGGGTTCAAAATTCAATGATGGAAGAGAACTTGAATAATAATTAAATAAATAAAAGTAATAACTAGACCTAATGACAGTAGTTATAAAAAGGTCCCTGGCAACGACGCCAAAAACTTGGTCAATAATTTCTGCAAGTGCACAGAGTCGTTTTTAGTATCCACACACTAAGTATTCCAAGGTCATCTCCTTAAAGGATCAATTCATTCACCGCCAAATTAATTCTAATTATTTACATGTTATCGACAGAAAACTCTAAAATGTGATTGAAGTTAAGTGAACAGTAAAATGTAAGTACTAAACAAGATAATAGTAAGGGATAAATCGAAGGTTTAGAATTAGGGATTGGGGTTCACCAATTCAAAAGACTGATTCATACATTATGAAATTGATTGAATTTAAGGTTATGAAAACAGTTGCACAACTTTACCTATATCTCTTTTTAGAGCATACAAGAATGTCCAACTAGTTGAACACCATCTCTTAATGTGCAAACTTACTAACCAAATCCATGAAGAACAAGCAACCATAAGTTCTCACCCTAGCTTAGGATATCTCTACCTCTAAGTCCAAGGTGTTCATCTTCCTATAACCTAAACCATATTTCACCCTTTAGTACATCATATGATTCCTAAGATTGCATCTTTGGAGATCAAGCATAGAAACAACAGTGAGATTTAAGAAAGACAAACATAACCCAGAAATTTCATTCAACATTCAACAATCCATGTCATACAAATCAATCCTCGAAATAGGCTACATCCCTCATCCTAAATGAGGTTTGGTTCCAAAACATTGTAACAAAAATCATAGACATAAGGATGTTCAGTATTTAAGAAAGAGTAGAGAGAGAAGGTAAAAGAAACACAGGAGAATGTTGCTTCAATCCTTGAGGAAATCCCCCAAATTCCCTATCTTCCTCTTATTTTGTGCCTCCCAAATGTAGTAACCTTGTTTTCAGTGTCCAGGCCCCCTTTTTTTAGGTCTAATAACTGAGTATTTATAGTGTCCTTAGTCCCCAGAAACCTTGTTTTTCCTAAACAAGGGAAAACAGATCGTGTTGGCCGCCAATGTCCGTTAAACGGACCTTCTCGGGTCTGAAACTGTATTATGCCAGGTGATGTCCATTAAACGGACCTTCTTAGGTCTGGAAGTTCATCCTGCCAGGCGATGTCTGTTAAACGAGCATGAATGTCCGCTAAGCGAACATGCCTCAATCCAAAATTTTTACGCCTTTGACCTTCCAGTTGACATAATCTCTTCTCGGAGTCTTCTCGGAAGTTGTAGAACTCGGAGTCTTCTTTGAAATCATCCTTGAGTGGCCTTAATCTGGTATCCATAAGAAAAGTTATGGCTTTTACCCCCACAATCTATCCATTTGTACCTATCAAGCAATAAAGTTGGAATGTGAGAGAATTGACCAAACAAAACTCAAATCCATATAAAAATAAGTCAAATTAATTCCAAATCATTCCAAAATCATCTACAAATAATTTGACTTATCAGTTTAGCACTACAGGATTATTCATGTTGTTTATGATAGATTAAGTGTTATACATAATTCCAAACTTGATATTTTTTGTCATTTCAATAAAATTTGTGAAATTTGTCCCTTGACAAAACAAAAGAGACTTCATTATTCCCTCTCATGTCAAAAACACTAAGCACCTTTTTTAATCACTACTTATTGATGTATAGGGACCATATTCTGACGCTGCAATTAATGGTTATCACTATTTCCTTACATTGGTGGATGAATTCACTAAAGTCGCCTAGGTTTACCTTATAAGGCATAAGTTAGATGTTCAGTTTATCCTACCTAGCTTTTATAATCTGATTGAGACCTTATTTGATAGGAAAATTAAGCAAGTAAGATCAGACAATGCCAAAAAACTTTACATGAAATCATTTTTTGCCAAAAAAGGAATTATACATCATTTATCATTTGTTGAAACTCCTTAATAACATCTTATGGTTGGAATAAAACATCACCATTTACTTGTTTTGCTAGAGCTCTTATGTTTCAGTCTAAACTTCCTAAAAAATTATAGGGAGAAGTCATACTCACATCCTGTTATATAATCAATAAGATAACTACAAAAATATTGTAAAATCTGACACCTTATCAAAAACTCTTTGGCAAACCACCTTTCTATATGCATATAAAGGTCATCGATTCTCTTTTTTTTTTTTGCTTTAACACTTTATAATCACATATAAAAGTTTGAAATTATAGAAAAATGTTTTTTATTGGATATCTATTGGTACTAAAGGGTATAAAGTATATAATCTTGATAGTCCTGAACTCTTTCTCTCAAGGGATGTTGTTTTTTATGAACATATATTTCCTCTTGATTCCAATTACTCATCTCATACTAATAAGCTTAATGTTCAATATCATTCTTTCCCTAATATTACTTACTATGACATTTTGCAAAGCACATCACATTTGTATAGCAGTGATATTAATGAACTTGAAAATAGATTGAGATCTTTTACTGATAATATCACTTCATTCCCTGCATCATTCTCATATGATAATCTTACATCATCAATCACTTCATATTGAATCATCAATTCAACCCACTATCATTTCACAATCTTTCAGATGATCAATAACATAATGAGAACTTCTAAAACACCTTAATATATATTAACATAACCTTAATACAAAATTCTTCATCTACCACTGAACGCCTTATCTCCTATTTTCTCTCAACATCTAACCTTTCCCAAAGACACATTTATTTTGTATATTCACTTTCAACTTTACAATAACCCACTCATTATTATGAGGTTATGTAAGTGGAACATTTTAGGAAGGCTATGATTGAAGAACTACATGCTTTGGAAGAGATTGATGCATGCAAAGTAGTATGCCTTCCACTTGGATAACACACAGCTGGCTGCAAATGGGTATATAAGACTAAGCTAAATTCAGATGGGATAATATAAAGATTCAAAGTAAGACTTGTAGCAAAAGGGTTTAACCAAAAGGCGGGTTTTGATTTTCAAAAAACCTTTAATCTAGTGGTTAAGCAGACTACAGTGAGATTATTCTTTACTTTGGCTGCCAAACATAGTCGAAAACTGCAATAACTTGACATAAACAATGCTTTCCTAAATGGTGATTTACATGAAGATGTATACACAGATTTACCTCCAGGCTATGAAGTGAAGGGAAAGAAGCATGGGAAATCTGGTCATCTAGTATAAAAGCTTTAAAAAAATCACTTTATGGACTCAAGCAAGCTCCTAGATAATGAAACTCCAAGTTCACTGCAGCCCTTCTAGAGTTTGGATTCTCTTAGTCCAGGTCAAATTATTCCTTATTCACTAAAGCTTCTTTGTCTGATGGTTTGGTATCACTACTGGTTTATGTAAATGATATTATGATTAGATGAAAAACACGTAACAGGATTGATAGAGTTCTCAACTTTATGAGCATAAAATTTAGAGTTAAAACTTGGGACAACCTAGGTTCTTCCTTGAAGTTAAAATTGTAAGGCTAGAAAAAGGATTAGTGTTGTGTGAAAGGATATATACATTGCATCTTCTGGAACAATGCAAATTGTTAGGAGAAAAACCAAGTCCAATTCTTATTGAACCAAATCATAGACTGAGACAAATGGAAGATAATTTTTTGGATGATGCAATAACCTACAGAAAACTTGTTAGGAAATTGATATTTCTCACCTTTACAAGACAGGGCCTCAACTATTCAATGCATATTTTATCATAATATATGACTAAGTCTTCTATAGTACATTGGCAAGCAACTTTGAAAGTACCCAAATATATAAAGGGAACACCAGGTTAAGGAATTATATTGAACGCTAAAGAAGATACACAACTAGAACGTTATGTAGACTATGATTGGGGAAATGTCTAGATATTAAAAGATCTATATATGGTTTTTGTGTGTTGTATAGAGGAGCTGTAATTATTTAAAAGGCTTAAAAGCAATCAATTGTGGCTTGAAGCTCAACCAAAGCTAAGTGTAGAGTTATGACTCTTGCTTGTGAAGTTCTTTGGATACAAAATTTATGTAGAGATTTCAAGTTAAAGTATGAAAGGAGAAATTTTGATGTTTTGTGATAATCAGTCTACTCCTCAAATTTGTAAAAATCTTGTGCATTATAAGAGGATAAGACACTTTGAAATCAATTGTCATTTTATTAGGAAAAAGTTGAATACAGGATCGTGAAAGTAGAATATGTGCCAACTAAACTACAAATTACAGATATTTACATAATGGCACTTAAATAATCTTAGTTCAAGTTTCTAATTACCAAGATAATTACCAAGATGAACATGATCAACATTCATGACCATCTTAAGGGGGAGTGTGAGAAGAAAATGAAAATATACTTTTGAAAGAAAAAGAAGGAATCAAAGTAGGAATAAGTTAGATAGATGAGTTATACATAATAATAAAACAGTTGATTCAACTAGTTAAAGAAATCAATATTATGTTATAACTTATAACAGTTACTTTGCATATATATACAACTAAGTGAAATAAATAAAGTAAGAGAGCATTTCACGATTTTACTCAATCTCTCATTCTTTTGCATTCTCAAAAGTTTAAAAATTTTGTCATCCTCCATTTGGATTAAACATTCCTCATTTCCACAAAACATGCACTGTTGGACCCCGAAATTTTAGTGAAAATATTAAAATGAAATATGGGTTTGTGTATGGCTTTGAATTAGGAATTGGTATATAGATGATTATGAAATTAGAATGTGAACTAAGTATGGATGATGAGTTGAGAAACCTTAAGCATAAACCATGGTTATATATGTAAGATAGGATGTTTGGTGAATGA
>JAOSBK010000008.1:8379616-8391550 GCA_027568895.1 Erythroxylum shatona
CACCGACGGATTAGCGTCTCCCGTCGCTATTTACATATGAACCATGTGCCGTCGTTATATCTCCGTCGCTATTTAACAATTTCCTTGTAGTGCATGGGTCTCCATTACTTCTTTAGTGTTCTTCAGCATGGTATGTGGTTTTCTTCTAACTAATTTATGCATCTTCCCATTTCTATTAATTGAAGGACTAAATTCCTAATAATTGTGTTTCTTTTGTATGCGTGTCTAGATACATCCAAATAAAGGCAACCATAATTAGAAAAGAAAAGGTCTATTCTATTGTAGAACTTTTGCTCAAAACTGATTCTTATTTTCTTAAGAAATGGGATGGAGATTTAAAAAAATGATTCAAGCGGCTTTTCTTGCCTTTAAAGAGTAATATTGAGGAAAAACTAGATTTTGAATAATGGACTGCAAATAATAACTTACAGTTTTGAATATACTGAGCAGAATGCAACTACACTTTCACCTATAACGAAATGTAGAAAAGCAAGATTCAATAAATCAGTTACAATATACAGACACAATTCGGGTTATCGTCAACAATTTATTACCTTACCTAAAAACTAAATTTTGCACATAGATTGTGATGTGCGAAAAATATCATCCAAAATATCTAACATAGAACTCGCATCCTTCTTATGACGAAGGATGAGGAAATTCCAAAAATCCCACTTATCCAATTGAAATACTAAAATTTTATTTATAAATAGTCAAAAAATGAACTAAGATTTTTGTGTTTGTACCTCACCCTTGATAATGCTTTGAGAATCCAAAAAATAGGCGAGGTTTACGCATTTTCCTCACTAAGTAGTGTTATTGACTCTTGATAGTCACAGTGCTTGGTTAATAAGTATAGTGGTTAATGGATAAAGAATAAAAAATGAGTGATTGGTTATTGATTATTATTATAGGAGCAATAGTTTGATATCCCATTTTTAGGAAATCCTTTGTACCTTCCATTTAGTAAAGGAATAAAACTCATTCCTTAGTAGTAACTCTTTTTTAAAAATATTTTAGTATTAATTAATTAAATACATTCAATTAATTAAAATATAATTAATTAAAATAATATTATTTATTTATTTATATAATTAATTAATTAATTACAATATAATTAATTAAAATATAATAATTCATTAAAATATAATAATTAATTCAAATATAATTAATTACAATATAATTATTTAAAATATTATTATTAATTAATTACAATATAATTCATTCATTAATTGGAATTAATTAATTAATTAATTAAAATTAATTAAAATATTATTAATTAAGTAATTAATTACATTATTCATTAATTAATATATCGTAATTAATTAATTGCAATATGTTAACTAATTAAATTTGAAATTAATTAAAATATAATAAATTAATTAATTAAAATAAAATAAATTTTTATTTCTCAATATCTTTTACAAACCAATCATTATGAATGGTAATAGTAATCATTCTTTTCTCTTAACCAACCATCATAATTATAATGATAATATCTATTTGTATTCCTCACTATATTCATTCTCATTCCTATTACCATTTTCCCATGCAGATCAACCGCACCTTAGTAGCTTACAATAGAAAGTGATTGTAAATTAGAAAAACACTTATTTCATTTGAATAGTTGTATCTATGATGTATTAATTATGTGATAGGAAATGATACTAAAGTTAAAGGGTAAAGATGCATACATAATGATAGTTCATAATTTTATTAAAAATACAGTCAGTTCAACTGTACAAAATGTAAAAGGTAAAAATTCATATATATTGTGTTATAGTAGTGCTCTAAAGGCAATCACCTTTAACACTTTTATACAAACTTTGTTTTGATTAATAAAGCGAAAGGTAATTTTTATTAATTTGATGTTCATTTATTTATGAATTGATATTGATTTTAAATCGAATTAATGAAGTCCATTATACAAAACATAACATGAAGGAAATCATGATGAGATTCCTATCATATGTAATTATGTTCGTATCTAAATTATCCCTAATCATAAGATTAATGAGACAGGACATTGTTAATCTAGATAGACTAGAACATGTTATACTCCTTGATTTTTTTAAGTAGTGGATCTCATAAAGTGTAAGCATGAGATGTTTAGATTTAAAATGTGGACGCTTACTAAGAGTTGTAAGTACATCAGATGACCCGCTATGAGATTATTATATGGATGATGTATCAAATGTTAGTGATTACTCTCATCATAGCAATAGTGCAAATATCCTTAGACTTAAGGTACTCAAGGATATCTTAGATATTGATCATGTATTTTGACACCATTCCTTGTTGCCTCAAGATGAGGTCGCTCATAGGGTGGTGATTGGATACAACTATTAATATTCAAAGGTAATTGGGTAGCTAATAAAGGATCATCATTCCTACTGGAAGGAGACGATACCTACGGCCTCTTATCAGGGCCATTATTCGGGAGTCTCTAGCTAAAGCAGTTGTGTGTCATAAGGAGAGTCTTCAATGACATATAGATTAATGAGATCCTCAGGATAAAAACTAACATTACTTGGACTAGATGTAATATAATCAGTCTAGTGGGAGTTGACACATAGCCTATACTCTAAACCAAGTGAGGTATAGGATGGTAAAGGGACGAACTGCATGGTAATTGTCTATAGAAAGGTTCGTAAGTTGGATAATTAATTATCGAAGAGTTCGTATGTTAATTTACTTATGTTTTGGTAAATTGACATCATGAAACCCTTCATGATTTGCTTGGATTAAGAGTTAATTCAGGTGGTATGAAACCATTAATGATATGCTCGAATTAATAGTTAATTCAAGTGCCCAAAATAACCAAGAACTTAAGTGTCACACGTATAAATTTGCATGAACAAACCTCAAGATCACTCCTTTCAACCTCTAAAATTGTTCTGGACCCTTAGCCTCTCAATGGAGTGTGTTTTTGGCTGAATTTCGTTGTACATATAAGTGAAGAACTCACTTATGTACCACACCTCATCATGCTTAAAATGATATAGGTCACAATTGTGACTCACTTTATGATAGGAGTATCAGAGCCACTTATGCGTGTATTAGGTGATTTATTGAACATGTACAAACTGTTTGCTGGGTTGGGATTGACATGCATGTTGATTTGGAAAATTTCTTATAAATTTTAGAAATTTGTTTTTTATTTTCTTTCACAAAATATTTGTAAGATGTTATATTATGCTTATGACAAAGGAAATTACAATTGAATGTCATTTTTATTTTATTGCGAATTAATTTCCAGTCTGTTTATATGTTGGTTTATGGGAATTTCTGGAAACCATAATTCATGTATTGATTTTGAAAATTTTGTAATACTTCTAGAAAAATTATTTTTGTAATTTTCTTTCACATAAATGTTTATAAGGTGTTATATATGTTTCTATCAAAGGAAATTACAATCGAATGTCATTTGCTATTTTATTACGATTTCAATTTCATCCTAATGCATGTATGAAGTTCTGGGAAATTTTGAAAATCTAATAAACATGCATGCTTATAAATTCTAGAATAATTTTATAAATGATTGTTTTTTTATAAATTTCCTTCATAAACATGCACATATGATGTTTCCACGTGTATGAGATGCATGAAAACTATTTTTGAAGTGGTTAATATTTTATTCTCGATTTTACATGCATGCTGATGAATACGATAAGTATTAGTGGACATACGATGTACTGGATAATTCCACTTAGTTCATAAAGAATTCCTAGGAATTAGATTCTAGAATTTTTTTATTAGGCACATTTAGAATGTGTATAAGACTATGGAATTTCTCCAAAATTAATTGAACTTTATTCAATTAATAGATCAAGTCAAAGTCAACATTGGTCACCTTTTGGAAAGCTAATGGGGTTTACTTATTTGATGACTTATATGTATGTGTTTCGGTTATAAGACTTAGAAACATGTTTATGAGATAAGAAATGTATTATTTTGATGTTAGTACCATGCTAAGTACATGTACTTAAAATTAAGGTTCCGAAAAATTTCCAGATTGTTTAGTAGGCTAACTCATTTATCTTGATAATTTTGGCTGTCAAGATGTTTTTAGCTTGTGCCAAAATTATCTTGATAAATTTGAGATGACCTAGGAATGTTTTAGATAACTATGACATTTGGAAATTTCAGAAACCTTAGGGATTAATTTAGAATTAATCCAAGTAGAGTGCATTTCTAGTGTGACCAAAAAGGGCATGTGTACTAAAATTAAAGTATTTAATTTGGACATCAAAATAATTAAATTTTAGGGTTCCTAATTGAATCACATTCATAATTTGAATTAGTTGAGACTAACACTAGCACCCGATTCAGTTCAAGAGTTGAATCAAATCATGAATTTTTGATACATAGTCAAGTCACAACCTAAATTAAACTTCCTTTGTGTGTTAAATGCATTAGGTGCATTTTAAAGGTTGGTTAAAAAGGCATGATAGGGTGATTATGGACATAGGTTCAATTTAATTGCGGAGTCTATAATCATGCCATATAGTTATAATAACTATCTAAATAAATATGTGAGATATATATAAGACCATCCAAGTATTGATGAGACCTAAGTACAAATCCCTTAACCAAAATATTACAACTTACGCTTTCCATTGATATGGTAAGAACCAGAGTTCTTTTAGAGTTAGGTTGTTGGGGTAAACTCAAGCCTGTTCTATAAAATATGTTCAAACTATAGAAATTAGATTTTCGGATTAATGGGTTAATTGAAAGCATTGATTTCTTGGCCAAATCCAAGGTCAATGTAGATAAAGGCGAAGTTGGGTAGTATACATGAGATGTATAAGCATCAAGAGTTGATAGCCTTACGAGTTTGCTAAATCAATAGTTGATGACACAAATCGATAGTTGCATAATTGAATGTAATTGGTATGAATGATACCTACCAATTGACCAACGGTGGCTTGTTGAGCAAATCTAAGGTCATTCTTAGTGATGTTGGATATTGACCTAATAGGAAAACTATAAGTTTTCTTAGATTTATAGCGAGGGCTATAGATTCAGATAAAATAATGGGACCCGTAATGTATGTGGTTAAAGTTCTTATCGACATGCATTTATGTACATTCTGACACTCTCTCATTCTTCTAGGTTATTGTATTATCACAATGTCTTCGTCTAATGTGAACTTATGCTTTCTACTAGACTTCAAAAAACTTACGAGACCAAACTTCTTAGATTAGCTACAAAATTTGAGAATTTTTCTCAAATAAGAGAAACTAGGATATGTTTTAGATGAGCCACTTCGCCACCCCTCTGCTACCGATACCTTTGATGAGGATCAGAAAGCTTACAAAAAGCTACTGGATGATATTAAGTTGGCTAGCTGTATTATGTTGGCTTCTATGTCACTAAAACTACAAAAGCAGCATGAGGCTATGGACACTCATACCATAGTCTACCATCTAAGGGAACTACTTGATGAGCAAGCTTGGTACGAAAGGTTTGAGATCTCAAGGTTGCTCTTCCTCTTTAAGATAGTTGAGGGATCATCTCCAGTGTAGTATGCGCTAAAGATGAATGGATACATTAAGAGGTTAGCCAGTTTGTGTTTCATAATGGATCATGAATTAAGTGTAGACTTAATTCTAACTGGTTTGACTGATAGTTGTTCATAGTTTGTTCTTAACTATCAAATGAACCAAATATCGACCTTGATACTTAAACTGATTAATATACTCAAAACAGCTTTGCAAACTATCAGGAAGGACAATAAGGCTATGATGTTGGTGGACTCTGCTTCTGGTTCTCACAAGAGGAACCAAAAGAAAAAGAAGAAGTCCAAGAAGCTAGTGGGAGGTGTAGCTAAAAAGAAGGAAAAAGAGAAAACATCAAAGGGAATATGCTTCCATTGCAACAAGGAAAGACATTGGAAGAGGAACTGTAAATCCTATATAGAGTTGCTGAAGCAGAGGAAGGCATTAGATGCTTCACCATCTACTTTAGTTATGTTATTTGTCATTAAGGTTAATACTATTTCTGATCATAATATTTAGGTATTAGATACCATATATGACTCACACATGTGTGTTGATAAGCAGGGCCATAGGGATAGTAGACCGCTCAATAAGGGAGAGATGGATCTACGTGTGAGAAATGGAGCAAAAGTTGCTGTATTAGCCGTAAGAACCTATGTTTTGTATCTTCCTAGTGGGCTAGAGTTAATTTTGGATAATTACTATTATGTACGAATTGTGACAAAGAACATTATATCCATTTTATGTCTTAATAAAACGAGATTTCATTTAACTTTTTTAATCAATGGTTATTCAATTATGTTAAATGAAATGTTGTATGGTACTGCTACATCATGCAATGATATTTACATATCAGATATATGCTATCCAATTTTAAATATCAATAACAATAAAAGACAAAAGTGAGATAACTTAAAATCATTTTACTTATGGTATAGTCGACTTGGCCATATAAGTGAGGGACATATGTCTAAGCTACACAGAAGTGGTAGCTTAGGGTCATTTGATTATGAATCATAAGACATATGTGAATCTTGCTTATTAGGTAAGATCACTAAACAACCTTTTAAAGGAAATGGTGAATGAGTGAATGGGTTATTAGACGTAATACATTCTGATTTATGTGGTCCGATGTCTATTTCCATAGGAGGTATTATGTACTTCATTACGTTTATCGGTGATTATTCATAATATGGGTATGTGTATCTAATGAGAGATAAGTCTGAAGCATTCAAAATGCTCAAACAATTTAGACATAAAGGAGAGAAATAGCTAGGTAAAAGTGCCAAGACACTTCGATCAGATTGAGGTTGTGAATACTTGAACGAGGAGTTTCTAAGTTATCTCAAGGATAACGGGATTGTTTCCCAGTGGACTCCACCTTACACACCACAACATAATGGTGTGGCTGAAAGAAAAAACTGAACCTTGTTGGACATGACAAGGTCAATGAAGGGCTTAGCAAATCTATTGAAATCCTTTTAGGATTATACACTTGAGACTATTGTTTATGTGATAAACAGAGTCCCTTCAAAAACAGTTGTATGTTACTATATATGAGATATGAACTAACAAAAAACCATATCTTTCTCATATGAAAGTTTAGGATCGTCTGGATTATATGAAGGGATTCAATTAGACAAGCTTGAAGCGAAATCTGATTGAGAAAGAGTTTCTTCTAAAAGAAGATAGTGGGAGCAAAGTTGAACATGATGAAGTTCATAATGCTCAAACAGATGCAGATCAACTGCCTAAACTTGAGATTATTGTTCATAGAGATGAGACAACAGTTGAACCTTCTGACATAATAAAATGTTCGTAGGTCAAGTAGGATACGTAATATTCTAGAGAGATATGGATTTTTTCATAAGTGAACATAATGAAGTATTGCTCATAAATGAAGATGAGCCTACAACCTATTAAGAGGCTTTAAAGAATTTAGAATCTAACAAATGGCTTCAAGCCATGAAGTCTGAAATGGATTCCATGTTTGAAAATCAAGTATAGACTTTGGTTAACCCACTTGAAGGGCTAAAACTCATAGGGTGTAAGTGGATTTTCAAGAAGAAAATCGCACATGAATGGTAATGTGATTACCTATAAAGCGAGGCTAGTCGCTAAAGGTTATCATCAAAGACAAGGAGTTCACTATGACGATACATTTAGCCTCGTATCCATGCTTAAATCCATTAGAATGCTCCTAGTCACTGCTGCTCATTTTGATTATGAGATACAACAAATGGATGTGAAGACAACTTTTTAGAATGGAAACCTAGCCTAGGATGTGTATATAATACAACCTGAGGGTTTCATATCTAAAGATGGCGAAAAGGTATGCAAGCTTCCAAAATCTATTTATAGATTGAAGCAATAATCTAGGAGTTGGAATATCCGATTTGATGTGACAATTAAAGAATTTAGTTTCTTCCAAAATCTAGATGAACCTTGTGTGTACAAGAAATTTAGTGAGAGTGTTATCATATTCTTTGTGTTATATGTGGATGACATATTACTAATAGAAAATGATGTCTCAAGTTTGCAATTTGCCAAATTTTGGCTGTCTCAGAATTTTTCCTTGAAAGACTTTGAAGAACTAACTTATACATTGGGAATAAAGATCTATAGAGATAGATCAAGGAGGTTGCTAGGTCTTTTATAGTCTACATACATAGATAAAGTGCTAAACAAGTTTAGCATAGAACAATCTAAGAGAGGATTTCTTATCATAACCCATGGGATAAAACTCTCGAAATATATGTGTCCCAAGATGCAAGATGAGAGGACTCGCATGAGTTTGATCCCGTATGCTTCAGCAATAGGATAAATCATGTATGCTATATTATGTGCAAGACCTAACATATTGTATGCCTTAAGTGTTACTAGCAGATATCAATCAGATCCTAGTGAGTGTCACTGGATGGTTGTCAAGAATATCCTAAAGTACTTAAGAAGGGTTAAGGACGTATTCTTGGTATATAAAGATGGAGATCTCGTAGTGAGTGGGCATACAGATGACAATTTTCAATCTGACTAGGATGACTCCAAATCCCAGTCAATTTACGCTTTCACACTGAATGGTGGAGCAGTCAGTTGGAAGAGTTCTAAATAAGAGAGGACTATAGATTCAACTACCGAGTCAGAGTACATTGCAATTACGTAAGCGGCAAAAGAAAATGTTTGGATCAAGAAGTTTGTTATGAAACTTGGAGTGGTTTCGAGCGTTGTAAACTTGATACTGTTGTATTGTGACAATAATGGGGCTATTGCTTAAGCCAAGGAACCAAGGTCTCATCAGAGGTCCAAACACATACTCAGGAGATATCACCTAATCAGGGAGACCATTGATAGAGGTGATTTGAAGATAGAGAGAGTGCCTAGAGATCATAGCTTCGCTGATCTTTTGACTAAGCCACTTCCTCAAATGCGATTTGATTCTAGTATACTCTCCTATGATATGAGATACAAAGGCGATTGACTTTAGTGCAAGTGAGAGATTGTTAGAGTAGTGCTCTAAAGGCAATCGTCTTTAATACTTTTGTACAAGCTTTATTTTGATTAATAAAGCGAAAGCCAATTTTCATGAATTTGATGTTCATTTATTTATGAATTGATGTCGATCTTAAATCAAATTAATGAAGTCTATGATATAAAGCATAATCATGTTGATATCATGACAATGAGATTCCTATCATATGCAATTATGTTAATATCTAAATTATCCTTAGTCATAGGATTAATAAGACAAGACATTGTTAATCTGTATAGACTAGCATATGTTATACTCCTTGATTTGATCAAGCAGTGGATCTCATAAACTGTAAGCATGAGATGTTTAGAGTTAACATGTGGATGCTTACTAAGAGTAGTAAGTACATCGGATGACCCACTATGAGATTATTATATGGATGATCTATCAAATGTCAGTGATTAATCTCATCATAGCAATGGTGCAAATATCCTTAGACTTGAGGTACTCAAGGATATTTTAGATACTGATCCTATGCTTTGACCCCATTCGTTATTGCCTCAAGACGAGGTCGCTCATAGGGTGGTGATTAGGTATAGCTATTGGTATTCGAAGGTAATTAGGTAGTCAATAAAAGATTCACCACTCCTGATAGAAGAAGATGATACCCATAGCCTCTTGTTGGAGTCATTACTCGGAAGTCTTTGGACAAAGCAGTTATGTGTCATGAAGAGAGTTTTCAATAACACATAGAGTAACGAGATGCTCAAGACAAGAACTAATATCACTTGGGCTAGATGTGACATAATTTGTCTAATGGGAGTTGGCGCATAGCTCATACTCCAAACTAAGTGGGATATGGGATGATGAAGGGACAAATTGCACGATAATTATCTATGGAAAGGTTCGTAAGTCAGATATTTAACTATCAAAGAGTTTGTTTCTTAATTCACTCACATTATGGTAAATTGGCATCATAAAACATCTTATGATTTGCTTGGATTAAGAGTTAATTCAAGTACCCAAAATAACCAGGAACCTAAGGGTCACACACATAAAAGATCAAATGAAAAATAAAGTGTGTGTGACTATCATTTTAAGCAAGTCACGATCATGACCCACTTGATGACATGTGGTACATTAGTGAGTTCTTCACTTATGTACACAATAAAATTCAGCCCAAAACACACTCTATTGAGAGGCTAAGGGTCCAGAAGAGTTCTGAAGGTTGAGAGGAGTGATCTTGATGTTTGTTCATGCAATTTTAAGCAATTGTTGCATAATTTTAATTGCATGTAACTTGATTAAGATCTAACTCTTGATTGAGCATCTACTTGAATTCATCTTGTTCGGTGCTCTAACCACTCTTATACACTATTATTCTCCATCTTTTTGTGCTCTTAAGAGGCCAAAGAAAGTGTTTGGTGTTTATAACAACTGAAACAAGGAGAAGAAGTTAGGAAGGAGGAGATGTCCTATAATTTTAATTACATGTTCTTTCAATTTTGTCTATTACATACATATGATTCCAGATTTTCTAGGAATGTCGTGGAGTTAGAATTTTGATCTCAATGCTTTCGTTGCATAGCCATGCACGAGATGCATGGACCCATGACTCCCCTACATAATGATAGTTTATAGTTCTAAAAATCAATAATTAAAAAAGTTCAATAAGTTCTGTCAGTTCTATTATAAAAATTTTGAATTAGTCAATTTTTCTATTCAATTTTAACTTTATAATTTGTTTTACTTTAATAAATCTTGTTGTTCAAAATCGATCAATTTACTAATTAATTGATCAATTTTATTAAATTAATAAGATCTTACAAAATAAAATAAATCAGTTAATTTTTATTCAATTTATTTTTAATTAAACATTATATTTTTTGATAAATAAGAACAAATTTCTTTTAAACTTATTTCAAATTCTTCAATTTTTAATATTTAATCGGTTTTATAACAATCTAATACTGAATGAACCTTTTAAATATCTTGTCTTATCAATTTAACTTTGATCTAGTTTTTAAAATATTGCAAAATATTGAATATATAAAAACATTACATATAATCTTACGATGAAGAAAACCAAAGCTGAATTTTTACTTTTTAATTATGTATGAGATAATGATACGTTTATAATTTATAATTTCAATTTTAAAAAATTTAGAATCTATAAAATAATTCTGAGAAAATTTTTGTACCAAATTACTTTTAAGATAAATGTATGGCTTATGTGTGAGTCTCTACAACCTCAGCCATTATTAAGCCATATTTTCGTTAAAAGAGTAAAGCACTCGCATGCTACACGATCTTAGGAGTAGGAACGAACTTCTCTCTTTGACATTTGATTTAAACATTTTACATGGACCACAATTAAGTTGAAAGATCCGTGAAAACGTTTTATTGCAAGAGCAACTCTTGACCTGTCCCAAAACGTATCCAATTGCACTTGTGGTTAGTAGCGCTCAACCGACTTATGACTAACGGTCGGCGGTTTCAGTTTTCACTAACGGACTCTCCCGTCTGGCAGGATTGCCCGAATCATGAGGAATCCTTCTCACATCTGTTTCGAGACTGCTGGCGAGCGCGCATGATCTGGAACCAACTGGTTGAGGGTCGGAGCCGTCAAGACTTCTACTGTCATGATTTTACTACATGGTTAGTGCGGAATTTGGTCTCGGCGCCTGGTTCCAGTCAGGCTTCTTCTTGGTCTTTGGTTTTTGGAGTCGTTCTTTGGAAACTTTGGGCCTGGCGTAATGAGCGTTGTTTTACCCCTTCCTCGACCACAGTCCATCATATTGGCGAAATTCATTCCTTTGTACAGGATGCTCTTGTGGCTCAAACGTTACAGGACGATGTCTTGCCTGCAAGTGCCCCGCGGCGTCGGGTTCTTGATGTTAGCTGGCAGCAACCCCGAGAAGGCTGGGTCAATCTTAGTACTGATGGCGCTTCGAAGGGGAACCC